>SNQJ01S0000341.1:194339-289217 GCA_010110895.2 Picea sitchensis | reverse complement strand
TAGACACTCATATAACCTACTCAAAATTCAATCATATAACCTTTATCTAAAGATTGATAGACACTCATATAACCTTTATCTAAAGATTGATAGACACTGATAAGGGAAGAATTGATGACAATATCCGTAGTAGTCGTTTTGACAAAGCTATTTTAAAAGTGAAAGGATGTTATATCTAACAAAATTAATAATTGACATATAGTGTGGACACATCCTTTCCAAGTACAATGTTTTCCATAATTGAAACTTTATATTTCTTTCTAGTGAGGCAGGCCACAATATGAAGTGCAAGGTTTTATCATGGTTGATATTTCTTCTAAGTGAACTAAAATGAAAATAGGTAAAAAAAAATTAAGAGAAGTTTTATTATTTTAGGTCAGTCTTTTATAAAGTTAATAATAATAATAATAAATTGACATCTCACCAAAATTTGTAATTTATTATTCGGTAAATAATAATGAAGATATATCAAAATTTATATTAATAAAATGAAATTTATGCTTCAGTATATTACAATTGATGTAAGTTTAAATAAATGTATACATTTTATTTTTATAATGTGTATTTTTTTATTTTGTTTATATGTTTTTATATTTTTATAATATGATTTTGACTAGATCTCTAATGTATAAGAACAAGTTAAACAATATGAAAGATAATAGGCTTCCTAAAATTGTTTCAAAATCAAGTCGTAACCACCATCGATTTAAGCGAGGATGGTATAAAGATGTTTAATCTTGGCTAAAGTATTGAGGAATCATTGAAGGCACCATTTTGCAGAATAAATATATCATTAAAAATATCATCAAGTCAAAATTTAACGAGAAAATATGATGTGATAAAGTGATGCAGGAGCATTGTCAGCAGCCAAACGAACATGAAGGCGGAAGACAACTGGAAGACCACCAGTGCACATTTTTGAAATGTTTTTGAAACATTTATGTAATGCTTAAAGGGACTCATACTTGCATATTGTAAACGGATCATGAGCGATTCACTCTCATCTGTAGAAGATAGAGGCATTTATGCATAGTTAATGAAAGTAGGTAGATTTGAATGATAGATTATACAGTTTTAGGAGAAGGAGGGAAAACAGATATAGACACCCTCGCATTTGTATCATAGTAAGGGGTAGTTGTATCATTAGAACAGAAGGAGAGAGATGTAGCAGAGAGTTTTAGAGGAGAACCCATGTACAGGAGCTTTGAATTAATATAGGAAGCTTTGAATCAGATTTCATGGTGTTATGATGTTTTTTATTTATACATGGTGAATGGTATATTTACAGTGGTTTTATTCTCTCTGTTATGCATTTGCTTTAATACTGTGTGTATGTAGGATTTCATGTTGAATGTTTGAAGTCTGAGAGAGAGAGAGAGAGAGAATGAGTTTCAATTGTTTCTCTTCTTGAGTGAGAGAGTTCCTGCAAGGAGTGCAGTGAAACATTTGCAAAGAGTGCGTTGAAAAAGTTTCAGAGATTATCTTTGAAAGACTAGGAGGGATACCGTTGTTCTCATTCCAACAGAAGTGCAAGTGAAGCACAGAAGTCATGCAATGTGTGTGCATGTTGGTTGAAAGTTTAGAACTTATCAACCAAGGGGAAAGTTGAAGGACTTCTATTGCAGAAGGTGCACAGAGTCGAAGAAATCAAATACTTAGAAGTATTTGAAGGTCTTCCGCAAGGAGTGCGTGTAGGGGTCCTTTTGAGACTTGAGTTGCAAGAGAAAGATCAAGAGGGTCAGTACCTTTGAAAGTATGCAAATGGGGACGGAGATTGAAAACGTCTCGTAGAGGATAAGTTCCAGTGAAAGAACATTGGTTTATTTAGCATAAGTTGTCAAGGAGGAAACGAGCGGTCGAAATTCTCTGTGGAGGATTCACGAAATAGCAAGGACCGTAGGATCCAGGAGAGCTGCGGAGAAGTTAAGCGTTGGATCGAACAGAGGCTTATTAGTCATTGACCCTGTGGAAAGTTCCATTTCAGAATTCGGGGTTTCGAAGTGATAGAGGGACAAAAGTCATAGGTTCGTTCAAGCCACGGAAGCCAGAAAGCTTGAGAGATAGGTGGCAAGAATCCGTTTCAGAGATAGAAGGAAACGGGAAAGACAGGTGGCGTACTCATCACCAGGTGGATTCAAAACTTCGTTGACTGTTTCGGGGTTTCGTAGGTTGGAGAGACGGAAGCCTTGCATCAGGATTCGCGAAGACGTGAAGTTCGAAACTCCGAATCCGCGAAAATTCCCATAGGGAAGCTAGTCTTTGCTGAACACGTCGAGGTTCGGCATTTCGACATTTCGAAGACAAGAGGCAGGGGTTCCTTGTTCCGGGATCCCCGATATCGCAAAACGCGATACGGCTGTGGAGGAGGACGAGGCCAACCATTTCGGTGAATCGACATTTAGCGTTTCGACAGTAGAGGGCCGAGAAACTCGACAATAGGGATCACGAAATTGTGAGACCCGAAGTCCCGAATTAGCAAAGGGTGCAACGTTATTGTGGTCAAGGAGATTTGGGTTGGCACCTGGTGTTTGTTCACACAGGCTCAATTCATAAGGACCCGTGGATACGCCGTGAGTGTATGAGATATTTCCCGAGGGAAAATCGAAGAGTCAATTTGACTCTGGGGAAGATTTAGAGTGATCCTGCGTGGACCTCGACCCAAGGGTTTGGGGGTCTACATTAAGTGGTATCAGAGCACAGAACAAACTTCTTTGCTTTCTGTAGCAGAGAGAAGGGAGAAATTTCTCAGCCATGCCACCGAGAAGAAGAGACAAACCAATGCCTGATCCAGCAGTGGAAAGGGAAATGTGTGAATTACGTGCCAGGCTTGATGCCATGGAGACAGCACAGAGGTGCACAGTCGACACTAGGGATATCAGTGAGGCTGACAGTGAAAATGAAACTGGACATGAAGAATAAGTTGCAGTCGAAGATGCTGCGAATGAACGCCTATTTAGGGTTGTTGCGAGGATAGGTGCCAGAGAAAAGATGGACATTCCCATGTATGAAGGAAACCTGGATGTTGAAGAGCTTCTAGACTAGATTATAACTCTGGATAAATACTTCGACTATGAGGATGTTGAGGAAGATAAGAAAGTCAAACATGTTGTCACCAGACTTAAAGGGCATGCAACATTATGGTGGGATGAACTGCAAGCTGACAGACACTGCAAAGGCAAGCAGAAAATCAAAAGCTAGGATAGAATGGTTGCGAATATGAAAGCCAAATTCATACCCAAGGATTATCAAATCACTCTATTTCGGAGGATGTAGAATTTGAGATAGAAGTTGATGTCAGTGAAAGAATACACTGAAGAGTTCTACAAGATAAACATCAGAGTAGGTCATTGAGAAAGTGATGATGAAAAGGTGGCCATGTACATGAATGGTTTGCGATATGGCATTCAGGACGAGATGAGCATGATAACCCTTCAGAATGTGGAGGATTCTTATCATATGGCTCTGAAAGCTGAAGAGAAGCTGAGCCGAAAGCAAGGTCAAAGAGGCTGAGGTAGAAGTCAAGCCAGAGGCAAACCAATTGCCCAAGACAGGACTCAGAAACCTAAAGAAGAGGGAAAGAAACCTCAAACTCAACATGAGAGAGGAGGAAGCTCACAGAGAGGGCAGTATGCTGATGGAAATACTTTTCCTCGAGCCAAAGGAAGAGGAAGAGGCATAGGCGGTGAAGTGAAATGCTTTGTCTGTGGGAAAATCAGACATAAATCTTATGAGTGTTCAGACAGAAATAAAGATGGTGGTGAGACTCACATTGTCGAAGCACAAGGATCGAATGTTGAGGCAGAAGATGTTGAGGGTGAAATATCCTTGATGATGAGGAAAGTTCTCATGAAGCCTGAGAAAGAGGCAGAGAACCCATCCCAAATAAACAGTCTATTTCAGACTGCTTGCAAGACCAAAGACAGGGTATGCAAAGTCATCATGGACAGTGGTAGCACAGACAATCTCGTTTCTACAGAGATGGTAGAAAAGTTGAAGCTGGAGACTATCGTACATCCAAGCCCATACAGAGTTTCGTGGCTACAAAAAGGACATCAGGTAAATGTCACTAAACAATGTTTAGTTGAATTTAAAATAGGGGGATATAAGGATGAAATACTATGTGATGTCATTCCCATGGATGTTTTTCATCTATTGCTGGGTAGACCATGGAAATATGACAGGAATGTGGTTCATGATGGGAGAAAGAACACATACACCCTGGAGAAGAATGGTAGGACTCACATGTTGTTTCCGATCAAGGACCAAGAGGTGAAAACATAGGCAAGCAACACTGTACTTCTCATGAGTGGAAAGAAACTTCTTAAGGAGGTTAAGAAGAAGGAAGACACACAATTTATTATGGTCAGGAAGCCTAAAATTGTTTTGACCATTACGAGGATAGATGATCTACCAGAAGAAATCCAGGAGTTGTTGGAAGAGTTCGTTGATATAGTAGTGGACGAACTAACTTTTTCGTTGCCACCGATCAGGAGTATAATTCATCACATTGATCTTATACCTGGAGCTAGTTTACCAAACAAAGCAACGTACAGGTTGACGCCGCAGGAGAATGAGGAAGTCAAGAGGCAGGTATAGGACTTAATGGACAAAGGATTGGTTAGAGAGAGCTTGAGTCCATGTACTGTTCCAACAGTGCTCAACCCAAAGAAAGATGGAGGCTGGAGGATGTGTACAGACTCAAGAGAAATCAATAAGATTACCATCAGATATAGATTTTCATTGCCAAGGATGGATGATTTGATGGATTGCTTGAGTGGAGAAAGATTCTTTTCAAAGATTGATTTGAAAAGCGGATATCATCAGATTCAGATGAGAGAAGGTGACGAATGGAAGACACCATTCAAGACGAATGAGGGGCTATATGAATGGCATGTCATGCCATTTGGTTTAACAAATGCGCCTAGTACTTTCATGAGATTAATGAATGAAGTCCTGAAAGATTTCATTGGGAAATTCGTAATCGTATATCTTGATGATATATTGATTTTCAGCAAGACAGAAGAAGAACACTTGAAGCATTTAGCTACAGTGATGAGGAGATTACAACAAGAGAAGCTGCTGATAAATATGAGGAAATCATCATTTATGAGGACATAAATCATTTATTTGGGTTTTTTTATCTCTGAAAATGAGTTGAAAATGGATCTGGATAAGGTAGAAGTGATTAAGAATTGGCCATCACCGAAGAATGTGTTTGAAGTTAGAAGCTTCCATGGTTTAGCTAGTTTCTACAGGAAATTCATCTGAAATTTTAGTGGGATTAGCGCACCGATGATGGATACGGTGAAGAAAAGACATAAATATTTTCATTGGACAGAGGAAGTAGAGAAGAATTTCAATCTGCTGAAGAAGAAGATCACGGAGCAGCCAATTTTGGTTTTGCCAGATTTCAACAAGACATTCCAAGTCAAGTGTGATGCGAGTGGATTTGCAATTGGAGCGGTCTTGAACCAAGACGACAAACCGATTGCATACTTCAGTGAAAAATTGAATGAAGCGAAGATTAAATACTCAAGATATGACAAAGAATTTTATGATGTCATACAAGCGCTAAAGAAATGGAGACATTATTTGGTTCCTAAAGAGTTTGTTTTGTATAGTGACAATCATGCTTTACAATTCGTGACTCAACAGGAGAAGTTGAACCAAAAGAATGCTAAATGGGTTGAATACATGCAGAATTTTAATTTTGTGACTAAGCATATTTTTGGAGCTGCTAACAAAGTTGTTGATGCTTTGAGCAGAAAATGTTTGCTTATGTAGGAATTCAGAGTCAAAACTTTGGGTTTTGATAATCTCAAAGAAATGTACAGGGATGACCTAGATTTTAAAGAAGCGTATGAGGCATCTGAGAATCCAGTTCTCAGGGACATAAGCCAATGGACCGAATATATGATCCAGGATGGATTATTATTTAGGGGCAATCAGTTATGTATTCCAAAATGCTCCATGAGGGAGAATCTGCTGAAGGAAAAAGACAGTGGAGGATTGATCGGACACTTCGATCATGACAAAACGTTCTCAAAATAGAATGGCTCATATTTTTGGCCAAGAATGAGGACAGATGTTAAGAAATTTGTGGAAAGATGCAGAATTTGTTAGCACACAAAAAGGAAAAGGCATAACACAGGGTTATACCAGTCATTACCCATACCAGAAAGGTTGTGGGACACAGTAAGCATGGATTTCATATTGGGACTACCAAGAACGCAAAGAGACTATGATTCAATCTTTGTGGTAGTCGATAGATTTTCTAAGATGGCACATTTTATACCATGCTAGAAAACCAGCGACACAACTCATATTGCGAACCTGTTTTTCAAAGAAGTCGCCAGACTTCACGGCTTGCCAAGGAGTATAGTTTCAGATCGAGATACCAAGTTCGTGGGACATTTCTGGAGGACTTTATGGAAAAAGCTAGGGACAAGTTTGTCATTTAGCTCAGCATATCATCCTCGGATGGATGGGCAGATAGAAGTCGTGAACAAGAGCTTGGGAGATTTGTTGAGGAGCTTAGTGACTGAACACCACAGTCAGTGGGATCATATTCTGCCACAGGTGGAATTTGCTTATAATGATTCAATCAATAGAAGCACAGGGCAGAGTCCATTCCATATTGTATATGGAATGAAACCAAGGGGAGTTTCTAAATTGAAATATTCGGAACAAGCTGAACTCAGGAGTGCTAGTGCAGAGGACTTCACAAAATCAATGAAGGAGCTTCACAACCAAATTAAGGAGCGATTGTAGAATTCAAGCCAGGAGTATAAGCACAGAGCAGATAAACACAAACGAGAACTTCAATTTGAAGTTGGTGATCTGATTCTTGCACATCTGAGAAAGGAAAGGTTCCCAAGGGGAACATATAAAAAACTAAAGATGAAAAATATTGGACCATGCAGAGTCATGAAGAAGTTTGGGGCAAACGCATATGAGATTGAATTACTTGATGGGATCGAAATTTCCCCGATATTCAATGTTGCGGATTTGTACCCTTACAGAACTGAATAAATAGGAATAGAGGATGAACAGACAGAGGTTCAGTGGACCAAACAAATTCTTGTAGTTGAAAAGCCACAGATGGAAAGTATAATTGACAAGAGAGTCAGCAGGAAGACCAGGAGAAAAGAGTATTTTGAATACTTGGTCAAGTGGAAAGGACATACAGTTGAAGATGCCAGTTGGGAAGATAAAGAAGACATTTAGAAGCATGGACAGACTGTGCAAGAGCTCATGAATAGGAGTTCATGAAAATTTTCAAGCGAGAGAGTATATGATGCAAGAGCATCATCAGTAGCCAAACGAGCATGAAGGTGAAAGACAACGCACGTTTTTGAAACATTAATGTAATGGTTAAAGGGAGGTGTACTTGCATATTGTAAATGGATCATGAGCGATTCACTCTCATCTGTAGAAGGTAGAGGCATTTATGCATAGTTAATGAAAGTAGGTAGATTTGAATGATAAATTAGCCAGTTTTAGGAGCAGGAGGGAAAATGGATATAGACACCCTCACATTTGTATTATAGTGAGGGGTAGTTGTATCATTAGAACAAAAGGAGAGAGCTGTAGCAGAGAGTTGTAGAGGAGAACCCATGTACAAGAGCTTTGAATTAATATATGAAGCTTTGAATCAGATTTCATGGTGTTATGATGTTTTCTGTTTATACATGGTGAATGGTATATTTACAGTGGTTTTATTCTCTTTGTTATGCATTTTCTTTAATATTGTGTGTATGTAGGATTTCATGTTGAATGTTTGAAGTCTAAGAGAGAGAGAATGAGTTTAAATTGTTTCTCTTCCTGAGTTAGAGAGTTCCTGCAAGGAGTGCAGTGAAATGTCCGCAAAGAGTGCATTGACAAAGTTTCAAAGATTATCTCTGAAATCTTAGGAGGGATACCGTTTTTCTCATTCCAACAGAAGTGCAAGTGAAGCACATAAGTCGTGCGAGGTGTGTGCAGGTTGGTTGAAAGTTTAGAACTTATCAACCAAGGGGAAAGTTGAAGGAATGTTGTTGCAGAAGGTGCATAGAGTCGAAGAAATCAAATACTTAGAAGTATTTGAAAGTCTACCGCAAGGAGTGCGCACAGGGGTCCTTGCAGCTAAGCAGCTAGTCCCTGCCTAACATATAATTATAGTTTCAACTCCTAATTTCTTAATTAAGCTGATGAAGAGGGGCGTGCTTTTCATGGTTGAGATTTGTTTTATATTGTTTTCATAGCATGAACACCTATGCATACTAATGACCGGAGGTAGGGACTAAAAATAAAAAAATCAAACATGTACACTAGAATATTTCTACATTTGATTTGGATTTTTTTTCTATTTTATCATTTCAAATTGATAAAATTGTGTTTTATCATTTCAACTTGATAAAATTGTGTTGCAACTTATAAAATAAATCAATTCAAACATGTATATTAAAATATTTCTATATTTGATTTGATTTTTTTTTCTATTTTATCATTTCAACATGATAAAATTGTGTTGCAACTTATCATGAAAATGCACTAATCACCTAAGTTGTTGTAGTTATAAAAGATTGATATTAATGTTGAAAGCATCTTAGAGTGATAATTGATTACCTTAATAAAGCAATGCATGAAGTTTGTCCTTGCGGAGAGGCAAACATAGGTATAAGGAGGAGGGCTCAATTGTAATAAGACATATAGTTAAGATAAAAAATATTATTAGTGGTTAGTGTAGACCTTTATTCCATGTTGAGAACATGGATGCCACCTAAGATTCATCAACTCAAAATTTATTTTTAAATGAAAAAAAGAGTATTGTCTATCGTTGTATTACATAAAACAAATAATGCTTCAACAAATGGTTGTCTAAAACCAAATATAAATGAAAAAATGTTGTACAATGTCGAGTATTTACAAAAACAATAAGTGTGTTGGTATACATAATAATGTTAATTATCGAAAAAAAATAGAATAAATGATTATTGAGCATTTTAGTATACAAGGAAAGTGTAAAACAAAGTATATAGGATGAACTCAACCTTAACAACATTTGAAGTTGAACCTAGTAAATGCAAACATGGATTCTAGCCATAAAATTAAAGGCATTATTACAAGATAAACATAATAAAAGATTACAAAGCTAATTCTAGCAATGACCACCTTGAGAAGGACATTCCAGGAGCTTGCCCTACAACCCTAACTAAAGGCCTGAGAAAGTGAGATTGAATAGTATGATAGACAAAAAAACATTAGACAACATTAGAAGGAAATCATCGATGATACTTATTGCATGTATGCGTACTAGTCCATTAGATTTGATCTTGGGCCTCTAACCTCATTGCACAAACTCATTTTTGGGACTGTTACTATACCCTTAAAAGCAATTGTGATGATAGAGATTCGTTGGACCCAAACCCTGAGAGATTCAAAGTCCACATCTTCGAATAACCCATTCATATCATTGTAGCCCCAACACCACTAGGGTCTACTAATATGGCTCTTGAGTATCATCATCAACCTTGCCTCTCCTAGCCCCATTACCACTCACTTAAAACAATAATTTTGTCCAAAGTCATAATTTTAAATATTGATGGAAATTTTGACTATAGAACTTAGTTCTATGGGTTTTGATCCATTTTAATACTACCCACACTGTGAAACTTCCAAAAAAAATAAAAAAATAAAACTTTGTACCCTCACCGAAAATGAAACAATTTGAATCTCTCTCATACAAGGTAGAGTAAGATTAAGAATTGAGAAACATCTATTCTACCAAATTTACTAAAAGCTTACACAAACATTCGCAAGACTTTTTTATATTATTAATATTATATTATTGTATCTATATTGTTAAATATTTGGTAAGTAGTGTTTATAATATAAAAACATTCATTCCTCTTTGGTGCGAAGTTAAATTGTAACCAGGTTCTAGTATCCAAGCTTCTTGTATGGGGCTAAAGGCTATGTGCTTTCTAGACACCACATGAATCCTCTCGTGTAGCCTCAATGATGACCAAATGAGATATTGAGTATCTAGTGGATATTAGTGACTAGCCGAAACTGTTTTTCGGTCTTGGAGTATGACTTAAAACTACTTATGATTGACTAAGAGCTTAGACTCTTCCTTAAATGTACGTAAACATGTTAACAACCCCATAACTATTCCTTATATGTAAAGGAACATGTTAATATCTTTAGACCTAGAAGTATCTAGCAAAAGTAGAAGTATGTCTCTTTATGAACTACTAATAAATTATTTCAAATAAACAATTTTTTTTTACACACAATCATATAATTACACGTCAAATTTTTAAATTAAATTAATAAAGACTAATTATATATATAAACATATATATATATAATCTCACTCTAGGTAACACTCAAAATTCAATCATATAACATTTATCTAAAGATTGATAGACACTCATATAACCTACTCAAAATTCAATCATATAACCTTTATCTAAAGATTGATAGACACTCATATAACCTTTATCTAAAGATTGATAGACACCGATAAGGGAAGAATTGATGACAATATCTGTAGTAGTCGTTTTGACAAAGCTATTTTAAAAGTGAAAGGATGTTATATCTAACAAAATTAATAATTGACATATAGTGTGGACACATCCTTTCCAAGTACAATGTTTTCCATAATTGAAACTTTATATTTCTTTTAGTGAGGCAGGCCACAATATGAAGGGCAAGGTTTTATCATGGTTGATATTTCTTCTAAGTGAACTAAAATGAAAATAGGTAAAAAAGAAATTAAGAGAAGTTTTGAAAATAGGTAAAAAAAAATTAAGAAAAGTTTTATTATTTTAGGTTTATTTTTTATAAAGTCAATAATAATAATAATAATAAATTGACATTTCACCAAAATTTGTAATTTGTTATTCGGTAAATAATAATGAAGATATATCAAAATTTATATTAATAAAAATGAAATTTATGTTTCAGTATATCACAATTATGTAAGTTTAAATAAATGTATATATTTTATTTTTACAATGTGTATTTTTTATTTTTTTATATGTTTTTATTTATTTTTATAGCATGATTTTGACTAGATCTCTAATGTATAAGAACAAGTTAAACAATATGGAAGATAATAGGCTTCCTAAAATTGCTTCAAAATCAAGTTGTAATCACCATCGATTTAAGCGAGGATGGTATAAAGATGTTTAGTCTTGGCTAAAGTATTGAGGAATCATAGAAGGCACCATTTTGCAGAATAAATATATCATTAAAAATATCATCAAGTCAAAATTTAAGGAGAAAATGTGATGTGATAAAGAATTAGAGGAAAAAATAAAGTTAAGGTATTATAAGGATGTAATCAACCCTAATCTAGAAGATCAAAATTATCTATATGTTTTGACGAGTGTAAAGAAAAAAATAAACATTGCTAAGATAAGAACAAATTCTCACGAGCTCCATAGTGAAACTAGGCATTGGTCAATTCCTAAAACGCCATGGGTGAAAGAGTGTGTCACCTTTGTGACACTAAGAAGGTTGAAGATGAAAAATACTTTCTCTTAGATTGTCCAATCTATACCCAAATTATATCTCATTTTCAAAATGTTTGTCACAATACCATTAAAATCAATATATCTAGAAATAAACTTCTCCTTGATGATTAATAGACCACGTAATGATGGGAAGTGCCATTGGGAATTTTATGCGTCGTGCCAACTACCGTACATTGAAGGACAACATGTACAATTAAAATCAATATATTGAAATTCATAAAGAAACTTCTCATTGCTGATTAATGGACCACATGTAGCAAACAATGTTCAAATTGTTTTATTCTAAAAATACAATCTATGCATCCTTAAACCCTAGAAAGGTTATAAACCCTAGAAGAAGCATACATGTAAAATAGTTATTGACCTTGTTGACCCTGCAAACATCAACTAGCCTAACTTGTCCAAGATTTTGAAAAATTAATAAGAAGAGTTGGCCTCTTGATTTCCATATGGATGCCTAATTTCAACTTGTGAACCACATCAATCTCATCGATCGCAGTCCTGGGAAAATATTCAGTTTTTTTACGAAAGGTCCAAACATGAAGTATGTCCAAAAATATAAAGAGGTCCAAGTAACCTCAAGCTATAAATGCCATCAAATATCCATGTAGAAATGGAAACAACTTTTCTTGAATTTCTCAAGCAAAGAGATTGATCCTCCGACTCAAAAATCATGTTCAAGTACTCATGTACAATAGACAAAACATCATAAAATGAGTGTCCTTATGGACACCAATCCATCTCACCATAATGCATAGGTAGCTATTTTTTTTTCCTCTAAGTCAAAATAGGAATCAATTCAGTGATAAAAGGATAACTCTTAAAAAATAGTTGATGTTGAACAAAACAATGAAGCATAAAGAATCACCCAAGGAAGCATTACACACCGTCCCCCACAATGTTGAACTAGGTGGACATAGATGATGGAAATGGATGTCATAAATGATGGCAAGAGTATGGAGGTACTAGTTGAAGGTGACAATGATGCTAAACAACCATGCAATAAACACTCCAAAGTGGCTAGCTCCAAGGCCTGCGAAACAAGGCTAGTCAAGGAGGTAAATGCTCAGTGACACTCTAAGAATATTTGTGCGAGTGGCCAAAAAACCACTACTCAAGGTGAGAAAAGAGAGGTACAAAAAATATAGGCCATCATGGACAACAATCCTTGATATGGGTCCTAGAAAACAAGGCCATGATAGGTACCCATGTACAAGTGAGGAATCAATTCTATTAATTTATCTATCCAAGACAAAAAAAAAAAAACAAGAATCTCAAAAAGGCTTCAAATGTAGCATGCAACAAACCAATCGAAAGAGATAGAAATGCTCTTCTCAACACCTCAAAAAAAAAAAAAAAAACATTGAAGAGTTATGGGAAAAACATTGTCAATAACCTCCAAAATATAATAAATTGGCAAACAATTATGCCATAAACCTCCAAAAGCACAAAATCCTTCACATGTAAAGCCAAGGGAATAGATCCTTGGTCTCATCATTAATACACAACCCATGTACTGATTCCACTATCATAGGAAAGTTGCAAAATAGTGTCACAATAAACCATACAAGAGCCACAATAAATGTACAACTGATAGAGGCGCAAATCCTAAATAGCATACAAGATAGGCTTTATGTACAAACCTTAAGACAAAGGGATACCATGTGTTGTTTTACCAATCAATCAAAGTTACTAATCAATCAATTAAATCTAAGGAATTTTTTTCCCACTACCAAAATCAACATTCCGCTATCTTAATGGCTCGATGGACAAATGAAACATCCATCAAGGCAGGGAGGAAGGTTGTTTTTTAGGGTGAGAACAAAGTAGGAAATATGGTTTTGGATCTTTGATTTGATTGACTGTTACAAGTGGCTTGAACATCAAAGAGGCCTGACAAATTGTGCATATCAATCTATGGATATGATCTTGCATAGATCAGTGGATGCAAATCACTTACCTATGTGGAAAAATTGTTGGATGTACATGTAAAATCACCCATGATTCACCTCAAATAGAAGCACAATTTGTTGAATGTAACCTTATAAAGTGTTGATTTGTTAATTTTTCTGCAGATTTGTGAGACTATGTGTGATCACTCAATGGGAAAATCGGGTTGATACACTTACATAGAAAAAAGTAAGGTAGGAATTGTTACCCAATTACCTAGTGCAAACTTTGCAATGATGCTACTCCTGGTGTGTTTTATGCTCATTAGAGTATACAATAAAAAAAAAATCATATTCAAGATCTATAGATGATATGTGGTAGGTTTCATTTAGAGTTGAAGGTGTATGCTACTGCTTTAGGGCACTACGAGAACACGCTTCAATTAGACTAGGTGTATGTGGCATTGCTTTCTTTGTTGAAGTTTTCATGAGAGAAACATCCATCTATGCTAAGACGAATTGTCTCATATAATTTGAGGATATTGCTTAAAAGATTGTTGTTATGGGTGAAAATGATCTCTTAGAAACTTCTGCTAGGAAAATCGAACAATTCTGGTCATTAAGACAGACCTCAAGTCACAATATTTATCCATCATCACTTCATATATTTGAGGATATTTAACAAATTTCTGTAGCACTAATGATAAAAAAACATCAATGTATATGTCCAGAAAGAGGGCAAATTTCATAGCATAATGGTTCTTTGATAAAGGGGATTATATATGTGTGAGAATATCGACCAATACACAAAGTACACACTATATTTGTGTACTTGTCTTCATAAGGAAGGTTAGGCATGTTTCTGGCACAGATTTAAAGGAGCTTTTGTGCAGACCTAGCACACCGTTGAAGAAATCTGCAACAAAAACCATTGGCACAGAAATACGTAGTAAAGGAATAAATGCATTTATAACTAGCATGAGGCAGCCTTATGGCACAATTTTGAAGAGAAATGACCACCTTCGGACATGTTTCCATGAACAACATTGAGAACGTGTCAAGAAGTAGTTACACATGCTATTTCATTCAATATGTAGGCCCCCACTATGGAAATTACATCAAACATCACAATTGTGACCTTGAACAAAAAATACACTAAGAAAAGCACTCTAAAACCTTGAAGGAATAATGTGAGACCATGTTTAAGCGTGTATATATATGGGTGTTGGACACTGGAATAATGGTCGGGCCAACATAAGGGGGTTTTAAAATTTAATTTGCGAATTAGAGGACAAGTACAGGGCCGACCCTATGTTCACAAGTTTATAATCATTTTGGGAATATAAGTGATATGGTTGACCTCAATTACCTTCAAAAGTTCATTTTGTTGAGGGCCAACCCCATTGATAATGAAATAAGGATCAGAGCCGACACCAATTGTGGATATTGGTTGGTAGCTTCAAGGTGGAGCAATGATTCTAACACCCCTTTGGTTCTTACTTAAAGTTTGTTTTGTTGATTTAATGGAGAGCAAAGGGTCTTTGGAGGATGGATGTTGCACCAACATTCCCCTTATTTTTGGAGGATAACCTACCTTTTGAGGAATTTTGTCTTAAATTTTGGCGCATGTGGCTTAAGAAGCCCAAATTTTGAATTATTTAGATTATTTTAGTTATTGAAAAGGGTTTTACCCCCTCCTTAGGCTAGATTAGTGGAAATTAGCTTAAAGGGTTATTATTTTAATGTAAGAGGAATCTGAGAATTTTCCCTATAAATAGAGAGACGCTTCACTCATTTTTATCATCAATTCTTGAGGGATTTTTCCCTTATGAGGTTTGAAATTTCTGAAATTTTCTTGGAACATTTGTGATCTGGAAATGTGACTTATTTGCAAGTTATACAAGTGAATTAAATTTACTCAATACTCAATTAGCACTTAGTGAACAATTAAAAATTGAGGAATTGAAGAAATAATGGCATAAATATAATAGAAGAAACAAAGACGAGGTTGTTAACAGAGTTCACCCCTCCTGGGATACATCTCTGGGTCCACCTCCAATGAGTGATCACTTTATTATGATTTTCAAATGCTCATATTACATCAAAATCCTTTGAACTTTCATACAATGTTGTCTCCAACTCTGTTACAAGCCTCAACCTCGAAGGAAAAATCACTTCCCAAAATTAGGCTACCATAACTAGGCATAAAACCCACTTCTCCAATATTTTCTATGCGGTAAATACCCCTACCTAAATGAAAATACAATGGAAATTATTCACAATATGAATCATATCCTCGAATGGAAAAAAATTCCTTTGTTTAAATAACAAAGGTCGATGGTTTTAGTTTCTATTCGGTCCACTTTTATAGGTAATGGAATATATAACCATAACCATAAAATATATATTATAACAACCATATAATATATGGTTTATTATAATAACCTGATGAATATTTGAATTAACCATATAATATATGGTCCAAGGTTTAAAGCCCGCGGCCATAGGTATTTTCAGGTTGATAAAATATGGTTACAACAAAAGAATCTTCATTCCATGCTGTATCAAGGCATAAGCATACGACGCAATGGTTAAAGTTGGTTGTATGAGTAATATACGGGTGAATACTTGGTTGGAGGTCGTAGGGTCAAGCCCCACAGACTACGTTCGTTTTGGTATGCCTCTAGAACAATACAATGTTAAATATAGTTCGATCCAATGGTAAGACTTTGAATTAGCTCCAACGAGGTCATATGTTTGTTTCACCAGCTCATTGAACTCGAAGATTCTAGACCCTTTTAACCTGATTGGGGTGCCACATGGCACACTTTCATTGGGCCACATATCACCTTATGATTCGGCCACTTAGATCCATAGTCACCTACCTAGTCAACAAACAGTGACGTGCCACGTTAGTGCACAGTCAACACCACATCAATGTCACGTCAACATGCCATTCCAGCTCATCGTACTACTATGTCATCGTCCATACGATCTAGTTTTCACTGCCACGTCATCATTTATACATGCCACGTCAACATTCATACATTCCCCTGTTAAGTCTATACTACCATGTGTCACGACCGTACAAGGATGCGTGTTGCATCCATACAATGACAGATGTCAGCCATTTCAACATTTTTCTTGTTTTCCCAAAACATCATAACTTTTGCATATGGTGTCTGTTTGTGCCCGTTCAAATGTCCCCAGAAAGCTCTTGTCGAGATCTTCACCATGGAGTCGTTTTCATCAACATCTAAGAACATAAAATGTTTGGTCACAAGATCCACCTAGATCATTCCTCCCCACTGAGAAGCTTTTGGACCACCAAAAGTCTAGTTTACTCAGAAATGAAGTGAGGGTATTGTCACCCTAGTTGTCCAATATCATCCATCTTCCATTCTTGGACAATGATCATCTATATCATCATAACAAAGATGAAAACTGAAATAACATTGTTAATCAAATCAAGCATTCCTTCCATTTCCCAAACATCAGCATTCATCGTTGCATCTATTAACCACACTCCACTGACTAGTAGAAAAATGATCAACAAAACTGAATATAAAAATGTGAAAGAGAATGAATCAACAACACATTTGTCCTTCTTAACTAGAGAAATATTAACCAAAAAAATTGTTTTACTTTCAACCATAGACCGTAAACCTGGATCCTAAACACTTTCATGCAATAACATCTCATTTTGTACTTTTTGTGAATCTTGAAATGTCTCATTATAGTTAGCATCAAACTTTACTACTTCATTTCTAGTTTCCCTTTCTTCCTTAACATACATGAGTGATAAATTGTATATATATTGTTAAATATTTGGTAAGTAGTGTTTATAATATAAAAATATTCATTCCTCTTCGGTGTGAAGTTAAATTGTAACCAAGTTCTAGTATCCAAGTTTCCTGTATGGGGCTAAAGGCTATGTGATTTCTAGACACCACATGAATCCTCTCTCATAGCCTCAATGATGACCAAATGAGATACTGAGTATCTAACAGATACTAGTAACTAGCCAAAACTACCGTTTGGTCCTGGAGTATGACTTAAAACTACTTATGATTGGCTAAGAGCTTGGACTCATCCTTAGATGTACGTAAACATGTTAACAACCCCATAACTATTCCTTAGATATAAGGGATCATGTTAATATCCCTAGACCTAGAAGCATCTAGCGAAAGTGGAAGTCTATCCCATTATGAACTACCAATAAATTATTTCAAATAAACAAGTTTTTTTTACACACGATCATGTAATTACACATCAAATTCTTAAATTAGATGAATAACACACGATCATGTAATTACACATCAAATTCTTAAATTAGATGAATAAATACTATATATATATATATATATATATATATATATATATATATATATATATATATATATATATATATATATATACTCTCAAAATTCAATCATATAACTTTTTTTAGTCCATGCCATGAGACTATAG
The DNA here is from genome assembly GCA_010110895.2 of Picea sitchensis. NCBI lineage: Eukaryota > Viridiplantae > Streptophyta > Pinopsida > Pinales > Pinaceae > Picea > Picea sitchensis. The sequence goes on along the minus strand of SNQJ01S0000341.1, from coordinate 271,333 downwards.
CAATGAGTTTTCTTTTGACGTGACATTGATGTGACATTAATTTGTTTTTTACCATAAATTTGTATATGCAATGTAATGTTAAACATAGGAAAACAAATATATATTTTTGGATATAATAAAAATATTTGTGTTTCTCATTTCTAATTGGTTGATAGAATTGAAGTGTTATTGCTCCCTTCACGTCTTTCAATATGTAGAATTAATTACATAATCAATGGGAATACTACTTCTCTACGGTTTTGAATGAGAATACTACTTTTATGGGGTTTTGAAATTATTTTTCTATGGTTTTGAATGGGAATAATATTTCTGGGTGGTTCTACGGTTTTGAAATTATTTGTGGATTTGAAATTATTTCTCTACAGTTTTTCAACGGGAACACTACTTCTCTGTGGTTTTGAAGGGGAACTTTTTTTTTTTTTTTAGGGAGATAATTTATTTCTAAGATTTTGAACGGGAATAACTTTGATTTTTACCTTTTTTACCTAGGTTTCTCCGGACTTCTCTGCGGTTTTGAACGAGAATAATACTTCTCTTTGATTTTTACCTTTTTTACCCAGGTTTCTCCGGACTTCTCTGGGGTTTTAGGAAATTATTTTTGGCCTCTTCAACGGGTTGAGAAATTGGACATTTGAAATGAGGTGAGCCACTTTTTACTTTGATTCAATTTTAATTTTACATAAAGAGATTTAAATATATTTTATTTATTATTTATTTTAAGTTTCATAAGTAAAAGTTGATTTGAGAGACAAAGTCAATCCATAATATTAATTGTTACATTTTTTGTTCTTTTCTTTTCAATATGAGCACTCCACCACCTATTCCAAAAGCTCAGCCTAATAAGGGGAGACCCCCCAAAATCACCCTAGAGATCCTTTACGATTATATGGAATCAATAGAAAAAAGAAGAGAAGAGAGATATGTCAAAATACAAATAGAGTTAGAAACATTAGAAAAAAGGAGTGAAGAAAGAGAGGTAAAACTCCAAATAGAGCTAGAGGCAATGATTGATAAAAAAATTAGAGATACCATTCAAACTCAAATAGAGGATAGATTCTTAGGGTTCAAGAGTGGATTGCAAACAATGAAGTATAGAATTCAAGAAATGGAAAAACATAAAAAATCAACCCAAGAAGGAGGGGTTGAAGGAAATTACAACTTGAGAGATAGGATTAAAGAGCTAGAAGAAAAGCTAACCAACAATTTGACCCTCAGTAATATGGAAAACAAATTGGATATCAAACCCATCAAAGAGGAAATGAATAAGCTAATCGAACTGGAGCATGAGCATAACAAAAGAGCCTTGAACCTTATAATTTTTGGTATAAAAGAACAACAAGAGGAGGATACGCCAGCAATAGTAAAAGAAGAATTAAAAAATAAATCACAAATTGATACAACTTACATGATAGAAGCAAAGACGCTAGGAAAAATAATTGATCATAAAGATAGGTTGATCTGTGTCAAAGTAAGTTGTAATGACCATAAATATAGCATATTTAATAAATCTCTGACCTTAAAAGGGTCAATAATATTTATAAATGAAGACCTCATTCCCGAAGACCAAGTTGAATTAAAGAAGGAAGTTCAAAAGGTAAAAGAAGCGAGAAAAGAAGGAAAATGGGCAATAATTAGAAATCGAAAAGCTATTGTTAGGGATAGAGACCAGAAGGATAATAATAAATAGGAATTGAGACACTTGTGATCCTTTTAAAGGTCCTATAATTAATATATTTTGAAATCCATTTTGAATTATTTTTAATTTTGATAAAACTTTAAAGTTTAAATATAAATATTGTATATTCTATTTCAATTTTTTGGGTGATCTAGAGTTCTATGGCTATACATAAAGAAAAAGTGGTTCAATTTCTTTTTATTGTAATTAAAATTTATTAATATTTCTTTTTATTGTAATTAAATTTTATTAATATATTTTGAAATTCATTTTGAATTTTGATAAAACTTTAAACTTTAAATATTAATATTGTATAATCTATTTCAATTTTTGGGGTGATCTAGAGTTCTATTGCTATACATAAATAAAAAATAGTTAAATTTATTTTTATTGTAATTAAAATTTATTAATATATTTTGAAATCCATTTTGAATTATTTTGAATTTTGATAAAACTTTAAAGTTTGGGGTAATCTCAAGTTCTATAGCTATACATAAAGAATCAAAAGTAAATTTTTAAAGAGTCACAAGTAATCATTTACCTTCTTAAGGTCCGATAGACCAATCGATCTTAGTGGACGTTAATCATCATCATCATCATCATCATAAAAAATGTACTATGTATTTATTATTATGCATTATTATATTTATATTATATTTATTATTTAATATATTATTTATTATTATATTTAGATTATATTGTATTATTTAGATTATATTTATTATGTAATATAATAAATATTATATAAAAATATATATTACTAAATTTGAAAGGTTTATTTTCAAAAAGAAAAATTGAATATTTTTAAAATGCAATTTGCATTTGGCTAGCTTAATTTAATTGGAAGGAAATTTAGGTTAATCCCAAAACTATACAACATCCACATTAAAGTAAAAATGCAGTCAGAGATCTTGGCCAATACTGCATATGACAAATCTATAAACTAAGTGTCATGGAGCAACACGTCTTCCTTCATTTCTTGTGAGTCCAGGTTGAATTCTTTGAATTCCAATCTTTATGACGATATAGTTATCAATGTTAATTTTTTTCATTTAAAATATTTACAAATTGATTTCTTTTAAGACTGTGAAACTAGCCCCTAGTTAACATATTGTTCATGTTTCACAGTAATCATCATCATCAATAATTATAGGGTGTCAACTATCATCTCCATTTCCAAATCTACTTGACAGGGACTAAGCTGCTATGCAACCTTTGTTAAAGATTGACAGATACTAATAAGAGAAAAATTAATGACAATATCCCTAATAATTGTTTTGACAAAGCTATTTTAAAAATGAAAGAATATTATATCTAACCAAATTAATAATTTACATATAGTGTGAACACATCATTTCCAAGTACAATGTTTTCCATAATTGAAACTTTATATTTCTTTCAAGTGAGGCAGGCCACAATATGAAGTGCAAGGTTTTATCATTGTTGATATTTCTTCTAAGTGAACTTAAATGAAAATAGGTAAAAGAAAATTAAGAGAAGTTTTATTATTTTATGTCCATCTTTAATAAAGTCAATAATAATAATAAGGAATGATATCTCACTATAATTTGTAATTTGTTATTAGGTAAATATCAAAATTTATATTAATGAAAATGACATTTATGCTTCAATATAAGTTTAAATAAATGTATATATTTTTATAATGTGTATTTTTTTATTTTTATATGTTTTTATATTTATTTATTTATTTTTATAGTACAATTTTGATTAGATATTTAATGTATATGAATAAGTTAAATACAAGATAATAAGCTTCTTAAAATTGCTTCAAAATCGAGTTGTAACCACTATCGACTCAAGTAAGGATGGTATAAAGATGCCAAATCTTGGCTAAACTATTGAGGAATCATGGAAGACACCATTTTGCAGAATAAAGATACTATTAAAATTATCATCAAATCAAAATTTAAGGAGAAAATGTGGTGTGAAAAAAAGTTAGAGAAAAAAAAAGTTAAGGTATTATAAGTATGTAATCAACCATAATCTAGAAGATCAAAATTATCTATATGTATTGACTAGTGTATTAAAGAAAAAACTAAACATTGTTAAGATAAGAACAAATTCTCATGAGCTCCATAGTGAAACTGGGTGTTGGTCAATTCCTAAAACGCCATGGGATGAAAGAGTGTGTCACCTTTGTGACACTAAGAAGGTTGAAGATGAAAAACATTTTCTCTTAGATTGTCCAACCTATACCGAGATTAGATCTCATTTTCAAAATATTTGTCACACTACCAACCTTCCTAACCTCTTAACTCAACAAAACTATGGTGATCTTGGAAAGCTTCAAAATTCTAAAGAATCACAAGTAATCACTTACCCTCTTAAAGTCCAATAGACCAATTCGATTGTAGTGGAAGTTAATCATCGTCATTGTCATAAATAGTTATTTATTATTTATAAAATTATTAACATTCAATAAAATTTTAAAGAAATAATTAATATTTTAAGATTAATTAATAAAACACAAATTTAATTAAAATTTAATTTTTATATATTATTAAGTTGAATATTTTAATATTCCGCATTTTGAAATTTTTTTATGACATAATTTTTTTATGTAAAAATTAGTATTAATATTTCATAATGGTTGAGAGAATGATTCACTATAACATATAAATTCCAATATACTATGATCTTTATCTTAATAATTAAAGATATTTACATTGAAGTGATGTATCCTATACAATGGTTGATTGATTGTTATATATTCAACTTTTCTAAAAATGTTAATTGGACTAAAATGTTTATCATAACATATAAACTCTAATATATCATAATCCTTATGTCAATACGATTTCTTTTAAAATCATTTTGATATCTAATTATAAAAATGATTTAAATGCTTTGTTTTAAATCAAAATTATTTATTAATCCAAATCAACAAATGATAATATTCTTTAATTTTTAGATTTTTTTTAAATGAACACCTCATGGCAATTAGCCTTAGAAAATCAAAGTATTTATTGTAACTATCTATTTCTGGTGTGACAAAAACATACCATGATTCTTATCTTAATATGATGTTTTAGATTTTTTATTTTTTAGATTTTTTTAATGAACACCTCATGGCAATTAGCCTCAGAAAATCAAAATATTTATTGTAACTATCTATTTCTGATGTGACAAAAACATACCATGATTCTTATCTTAATAGGATGTTTTTGAAATTGTTTTTAGGACAATAGAACACTTTATCTTATAATAAAAATTATATATTTAAAGATATTATTTTTAATACAATGTGGATATAAAGTTCATTTGATATGGTGTGCCCAACTAATGTCAAAATCCGATGAATCAATCATCTCTGAAATCAGAATTCATACAGATCACGATTTCACAATTAGATTTAAGATAAAGGCCACTTCCACCACCATACTTAAATTAAATGATAATGTGTACCATTAAAATCAGTATATCTAGAAATAAACTTCTCCACGTAATGATGGGCAGTGCCATCGAGAATTTTATGCGTTGTGCCAACTACCATACATTAAAGGACAACGTGTACAATTAAAACTAGTATATTGAAATTCATAAAGAAACTTCTCATTAGCCACATGTAGCCAACAATGTTCAATTTTTTTTATTTTAAAAATACAATCTATGTGTCCTTAAACCCTAGAAAGATTATAAACCTTAGAAGAAGCAGAAACATAAGCGAGATATTGACCTTGTTGACCCTACAAACATCAACTAGCCTAACTTGTCCAAGATTTCGAAAGATCAATAAGAAGAGTTGGCCTCTTGTTTGCCATATGGATGCCTAATTTCGACTTGTGAACCACATCAATCTCATCGATCACAGTCCTGGGAAAATATTCAGTTTTTTACGAAAGGTCCAAACATGAAGTATGTCCAAAAATATAAAGAGGTCCAAGTAACCTCAAGTTACCAATGTCGTCAAATATCCATGTAGAAATGAAAAAAACTTTTCTTGAACTTCTCAAGCAAAGAGATTGATCCTCCGACTCAAAAATCATGTTCAAGTACTCATGTACAATTGACAAAAACATCATAAAATGAGTGTCCTTATGGATGCCAATCCATCTCACCATAATGCATGGGTAACTAGTTGTTTTTGTCTAAGTGAAAATGGGAATTGGTTCTTGATAAAAGGATAACTCTTAAAAAATAATTGATGTTGAACAAAACAATGAAGCATAAAGAATCACCCAAGGAAGCATTGCACACCGTCCCCCATAGTGTTGAACTAGGTGGACATAGATGATGGAAATGGATGTCATAAATGATGGCAAGAGTATGGAGGTACTAGTTGAAGGTGACAATGATGCTAAACAACCATGCAATAAACACTCCAAAGTGGCTATCTCCAAGGCCTGCAAAACAAGGCTAGTCAAGGAGGAAAATGCTTGATGACACTCTAAGAATATTTGTGGGTGTGGCCAAAAAACCACTACTCAAGGTGAGAAAAGAGATGTACCAAAAATATAGGCCATCATGGACAACAATCCTCAATATGGGTCCTAGAAAACAAGGCCATAATAGGTGCCCATGTACAAGCGAGGAATCAATTTTATTAATTTATCTTGCCAACACAAAAAAAACAAGAATCTCAAAAAGGCTTCAAATGTAGCATGCAATTGTAAATGTGTTGAACCTGCACAGAATAGATCTAGCTAAACAATAATACACACATTTGCAGAGAGAATTAGAAAAGGAAGAAGGAGAGAAAGAATGGAAGAATTATCATTAACCGTTTTCCACACTCAAAGAGTGAATAATTTACAATAGATATAGGATACATGAGTAAATAATGAGCCATAGTGGTGATCTAGATTGATCTGGACACACACCAACAGTTACAAGAGTAAATTGCCACCTATTCTAGTCTCTCAGTTTCAACACATTTACAACAACAAACCATTGGAAAGAGAGAGAAATGCTCTTCGCAACACCTCAAACAAGAAAAAAACATTGAAGAGTTATGGGAAAAACATTGTCAATAACCTCCAAAATATAATAAATTGGCAAACAATTATGCCATAAACCTCCAAAAGCACAAAATCCTTCACATGTAAAGCCAAGGGAATAGATCCTTGGTCTCATCACTAATACACAACCCATGTATTGATTCCACTATCATAGGAAAGTTGCAAAATAGTGTCGCAATAAACCATAAGAGAGAAACAATAAGTATACAACTGACAGAGGCACAAAGCCTACATAGCATACAAGATAGGCTCTATGTACAAACCTTAAGACAAAGGGATCCCATGTGTTGTTTTACCAATCAATCAAAGTTACCAATCAATCAATTAAATCTAAGGATTTTTTTTCCCACTACCAAAATCAACATTCCGCTAGCTTAATGGCTTGATGGACAGATGAAACATCTGTGAAGGTGGGGAGGAAGTTGTTTTTTATGGTGAGCACAAAGTAGGAAATATGGTTTTGGATCTTTGATTTGATTGACTGTTACAAGTGGTTTGAATGTCAAAGAGGCCTGGAAAATTGTGCATATCGAACTATGGATATGAGCTTGCACAGATCACTAGATGAAAATCACTCACCTATGTGGAAACATTGTTGGATGTACATGTAAAATCACCCATGATTCACCTCAAATATAAACACAATTTGTTGAATGTAACCTTAAAGAACGACGATTTGTTGATTTTTTTGCAGATTTGTGAGGCTATGTGTGATCACTCAATGGGAAAAACGGGTTGATACACTTACATAGAAAAAAGTAGGGTAGGAATTGTTACCCACTTACCTAGTGCAAACTTTGCAATGATGCTACTCCTGGTGTGTTTTATGCTCATTAGAGTATAAAATAAAATAAATCTGTATTCAAGTTCTATAGATGATATGTGGTAGGTTTCATTCAGAGTTGAAGGTATATGCTACTGCTTTAGGGCACTATGAGAACACGCTTCAAAGAGACTAGGTTTATGTGACATTGCTTTCTTTGTTGAGGTTTTCATGAGAGAAACATCCATCTATGCTAAGACGAATTGTATCATATCATTTGAGGACATTGCTTAAAAGATTGTTGTTATGAGTGAACATGATCTCTTAGAAACTTCTTCTAGGAAAATCGAACAATTATGGTCATTAAGACCAACCTCAAGTCACAATCTTTCTCCATCATCACTTCATATATTTGAGGATATTTAACAAAGTTCTATAGCACTAATGATAAAAAACATAAATGTAGATGTCCAAGAAAGAGGGCGAATTTCATAGAAGAATGGTTCTTTGATAAATGGGATTATATATGTGTGAGAATATTGATCAATACACAAAGTGCACACTAGATTTGTTTACCTGTCTACATAAGGAAGGTTAGGCATGTTTTTGGCACATATTCAAAGGATTTTTTGTGCAGACCTAACACACCATTAAAGAAATTAACAACAAAAACCATTGGCACAAAAATAAGTAGTAAAGGAATAAATGCATTTATAACTAGCATGAGGCAACCTTATGGCACAGTTTTGAAGAGAAATGACCACCTTCAGACATGTTTCCATGAACAACATTGAGAACGTGTCAAGAAGTAGTTATATATGCTATTTCATTTAGTATGCAGCCCCCCCTCCCCCACTATGGAAATTACATAAAACATCAGAACTGTGACCTTAAACAACAAATATACTAAGAAAATGACCCTGAACCTTTGAAGGAATAAAGTGAGATCATGTTTAAGGGTGTATATATATGGGTGTTGGACACTGGAATAATGGCTAGGCCGACATAAGGGGGTTTTAAAATTTAATTTGTGAATTTAGAGGACAAGTACAAGGCCGACCCTATGTTCACAAGTTTAAAATCATTTTGGGAATATAAATGATATAGTTGACCTCAATTACCTTCAAAAGTTAATTTTGTTGAGGCCCAACCCCATTGATAATGAAATAAGGATCAGATCCGACCCCATTATGGATATTGGTTGGTAGCTTCAATGTGGAGCAACGATTCTAACATCCCTTTGGTTCTTACTTAAAGTTTTTTTTGTTGATTTAATGGAGAGCGAAGGAACTTTGGAGGATGGGTGTTTCACCAACACCCTTATTTTTGGAGGATAACCTACCTTTTGAGGTATTTTGTCCCTATGTTTTGGCACATGTGGCTTAAGAAACCCAAATTTTGAATTATTCAGATTATTTTAGTTATTGAAAAGGGTTTTACCCCCTCCTTAGGCTATATTAGTGGAAATTAGATTAAAGCGTTATTATTTTAATGTAAGAGGAATTTAAGAATTTCTCCTATAAATAGAGAGGCATTTCACTCATTTTTATCATCAATTCTTGAGGGATTTTTCCCATATGAGGTCTGAAATTTCTGAAATTTTCTTGTAACATTTGTGATCTGGAAATGTGACTTATTTGCATGTTATACAAGTGAATTAAATTTACTCAATAATCAATTACCACTTAGTGAAAAATTAAGAATTGAGGAATTGAAGAAATAATAACATAAATATAAGAGAAGAGACAAAGTCTGAGGTTGTTAACGGCGTTCACCCCTCCTAGGATACATCTCTAGGTCCGCTTCCAATGAGTGATTTATTTATTATGATTTTCAAATGCTCATATTACATCAAAATCCTCTCAACCTGCATACAATGTTGTCTCCAACTCTGCTACAAGCTTCGGCCTCAAAGGAAAAATCACTTCCCAAAACTAGGCTACCATAACTAGGCCTAAAACCCACTTCTCCAATATTTTCTATGCAGTAAATACCCCTACATAAATGAAAATACAATGGAAATTCTTCACAATATGAATCATATCCTCGAATGGAAACAATTCCTTTGTTTAAATAACAAAGGTCGATGGTTTTAGTTTCTATTCTGTCCACTTTTATAGGTAATGGAATATATAACCATAACCATAAAATATATATTATAACAACCATATAATATATGGTCTATTATAATAACCCGACGAATATTTGAATTAACCATATAATATATGGTCCAAGGTTTTAAGCTCGCGGCCATAGGAATTTTCGGGCTAATAAAATATGGTTACAACAAAAGAATCTTCATTCCATGCCATATCAAGGCATAAACATACGACGTGATGGTTAAAGTTGGTTGTATGGGTAATATACGGGTGAATAGTTGGGCACAGGTTGTAGGGTCATGCCCCACGAACCATGTTCTTTTTGGTATGCCTATACAACAATACAATGTTAAATATAATATTTTTCGTTCCACGTATCATGTTCGATCCATCGATCCAACAGTAAGACTCTAAATTATCTCCAACGAGGTTAGATGTTTGTTTCACCATCCCATTGAACTCGAAGATTCTAGATCCTTTTAAATTGATTGGGGGTGCCACATGGCACAATTTCATTGGGCCACATATCACCTTATGATTCGGCCACTTAGATCCACAGTCACCTACTTAGTCAACACACAGTAACTTGCCACGTTAGCACACAGTCAACACCACATCAATGTCACGTCAGCATGCCATGCCAGCCTTGTTACGAGGAAAATCTCTCTATGGCTAGGGAAAACCACAACAGACGAAAATGACTGCAGAAACCAACTCTATTCTCAAGTATGCTATATAAACAAATATGCTAGCAAGACAAGATAAAAGGCCTACCTCATCCAGACGTTTGATGAAGTCCACCGTTGAGCACTTGACCCAAAACAATATACCTGCAACTAGTCCTCAACAACCAACAAAAGCAATCATATGGTGATAATATATGATGTCATCACATTCAATAGCATAATCCATTAATATACATAAAAAATACGCCCATGGAATAATAATTCAAATATTTGCAAGATATCAATTGGATGGGAAAAGAGTATTTCTATTAATATATGATCAACATAAGTGAAAAAGTTACAAACTTCTGTGTCGGTATGGGTCGAAACCGTGAAACTAAGTTCCTTCTAGCTGGGCCTCCACCACTTCATTCCTCCACCAAAGGCAAGCTCATAGAAGATAGACAATGAAGTTCTCAATCAATAAGGGAAGATCTTGGGGGATGAACACTGTGTTCAGACTTAAAGGACAAAAGGATGCAGACTCAATATGAAGTGAATAATTTCTCGAGAGTAACTTTGCTCTCAAAGTTGAATTCTTTCTCCTCTTTTCCATGGCTTGGAATTGGATCATTTATAGCCTTCAAATGGAATTGAAGGGTCGAGTTAGAACGTTTCCATTATATGGAAGGCCAAGGATCATTGATCTCCTATCATGACATGGAAACCCGACACCATTTTTCATTTTTGGGCACAAATCCCGATGCACACCGGTTGTAGTTGTGCAACTTGCGTATGCACATGTTGTATAGTAGGCAAGGTGCGTATAAGTGGAAAAAATGTATTTTTAGCTCTGGGATTTGCAAAAAGGGATGAAAAGTCTACATAGGGAAATGGAAAAAGGTCCTATGTGCAAGATTTCATAGGGTGAGGCAAATCTTGCTATAACAGATGCCCCCTAATTTGTGAGGTCAGTGGAGTATCTGCGATGGATGAAATACATTATAAAACCCAAAACTGGAGTAATGGGGAACCAACTGGAAGAACTAGTTTCTCATTACATTCTGCACTAAATTTTCATACATGGCTACCAATTTGAATTACACTGTAGATCCATGTGAAAATATACCAAACAACTGTCCGTGGCCATGAATAGGAAAATACAAACGTGGTTACATGCCATAGGCTATCATAGTCATGAACAAGGCCCGGTAGAACCAGTCTCAAAATCAATCTAAAGATATTTGTATACCATGGAGTACAATCTTGTAGTGCCTTTAAATAAAAAATTGACATAATAATTTTAATTGCACAAATAGATTAATCACTAGAACATATAAAATTTATCTAGCTAAACATAATAGCTTACGGACAACCTCATAACACATCGTATTCCTTAAATTGCATAAAACAATTATATAAATTAACATACCTTGATCTGATGCTAACCCTCCGCTTTCCACTTGCCTTGTTGACCTTCCTGCTTCTGCCTTGCCCAACTTGAAGCCACGGACCAACTCTGCCCAAAACCGAGTTTCCACCCTGCCAACTAGGACAACTATCTAGCTCCAGGATACCATATGGTAATCCTGGCCCCTGTGCCCAAAACCTCCAGCAAACCGGTGCCTGTACTGATCCAATCCGACTATAGAACTCAACTCTCCTCTATGCAATCCAAGAGAAACCTCCCCAAAAATTCCCGTAGAATGGTAATGCCTCCTTCGTAAACCTCCTCCCCCCATATCCTCCTTCACCGCCTTCTTTTCATTTACTTCCTCCCTACACATTTATTACCTTATCCCCTTATAATTAATATCTTATCCCTTTATAATTAATATCTTATCCCTTTATGTTCAATGTCTTATCCCTTTCCGCGTACGTAAGTCTTTAACAATTAAACTTATAATTTATTAACCCTATTAATTTAATATCGATGTCAATGAATGTAACATGTAATTAATTAATCAATTAATTAATCAAACTGTAACCATTAATTAATTAATAAATATTTAATTAGTATCATTATACCAATCTTTGTTTAATTAATAATATGTTAGGAAAATTAATTACCTAATAATTTTACTTAATAATTCCCTAAACATATATTCTACTAGGGTTGTTACAAATTTGATCTCCCGTGATCACTAAAGTCATATAGGTACTGGTCCAATGAAAAGGAAGCAACAACTTAGGAAAGCTACGACCACATACTGATGTCCTCAAGTATTCTACACAATCCACCAAAGGTGAAAGTATATATCATGTGAATAAAGGAGTTGAGGTTGAACACAATGATACATCGTTTGATTACCGATCATTGAGTTGTACCGTTAACAAACATGAGACAACCTATTGATAATGAAAGTAGGTATCAAGGCTTCGAGTACATTCTTACAAGTGTGAATAAAGGGGTTGGGGTCAAACACTTGAAGAATCCATCGATTAGGAGACATTGATGTATTCCCAACTGTCGATGGCAAGAGAACCTGCCACTAATGACTGCAAGCCTTAAGGGACTCATAGGACTCTAGGTATTGTTTCCAGAATAGATGAGATGAAGTCGATGGAAGGAGACCCACTGAAAGGAGAGCATTAAGGCATCTCTCATCATTCAACGCGAGGTACAATGCATGAGCTTCATGATTTGGAGGAAATCAGACGAAGAACATGTTCATGAACCAATGATCCTGTGCATATTTCATGTGTGCCAAGTGCAAGAGGTATATGAAAAAGACCATATGAATATCAACCAATGAGGAAAAATGATGACAAAGGTGAGGAAACCACCAATAAGGCTAATGGCATCCAAGACACTGAACAAATTCCAATTTTTGAATAGATGTCTTGTCGTCGAACACAAGGGAAACCACCCAGTGAACGACCAATGATGAAATGTCAAATGTTGGGTTAAAGGTTACCTACCAATGATGAGAGTAGGACCAGGGTGCATGATAGGACTAAAACATCATGTGACTTTGAGATGAACTGAGGGTATGGCCGACATGCAAAGCCAAGATTTCTGAGAAATGGCTGACACCAGTTGATAGACTTCCTTTGAACAAGAGCATGAGACATATGGAAGACTCCGACAACATAGAATCAATGATGAAACCATGAGATGCAACAGGCACCAATCAAGTTTTCCATAGGGATTGGAAGAGTAACCAGTCAATGGAGAAAATTCTCTATAACGAGCTTAGCTTCCTAAGGCCATGCTAAACCCAAAATTGTGATGAAGTATGGACTCAACAACTTTTCTCTCTGTTCAAAGGCAACACAACTGCTGCCAATATAAGATAATACTCCCTTCCCACCTATCTTTTTTTGTTTTTTCATATTCAAATGAATGCTATTATACAAAGGAGGAAAAGAGTGTCGCAAGTAAGAAAAAATAGTTCCAGTAGTGGAACATACCTATGCTCAATGCAAGGATATGCATGCGGGAAATGGAGAATCGGGGGAATGTTCCCTTCTGGGTATAGGGTGTCAAATTGTGAAGGATATAAATGAGGCTCTGCTTGGTTGAGGATGCAAAACTGTTGAGGTAAACGGTTTATAACGCAAAGAGAGAACTGACTATAGGCTCAATACTACAAGCAAGGGCATGAGATGAAATCACAAATTAACACCAAAAAATGTCCTTTTTCATGATCTTAGTCTACTTGGTGTGAAAAAGGGATAAACTTGTACCAAATAGATGTCCTTTCAAATCCAATTTATGAGTGTGAAAGAGACAAGTTCACTCGATAATCTTTTCTATTTTTGAAGACGAGTTGGAAAAGATCTTAAATTAAACTCTGTTGGGAGTCCTCTCGGTATAGGGTAGCATGTTTATGAGTGAGAAATGAGGCTCAGCATAAAGTCATGTATTATCTATAAGGGACTCCCAGTCCTACGGAAAAAATCTTTGCATGGGCACCAAATGAAGCAGAGGATCTAACTAGGGTACCCATGTTTGGTAAGTCTCTACCACTTGATAATGACATGTCTTATAGCATATGGAAGGTTCCGTGTCTCAAAAAATGGGTTCATACCTAAGGCATATGAGTGATAGTTATAGGACAATGCAAAAGTGCATGGTGGAATGGATACCTATCCTATAAGCTGGGTAGTGAAAATACCTTCCAGTGGTTACGAACAGTCAACATAACGTTTAAATTTGCAAGAATCCCTCATGAAAACTAGAAAAACCAACTCAATCCACTGTTGTATTAGTCCATTAGGCGAAAAAATGACTTGAAACTATAGAAAGTGGGTAAAAACTGCTATAAATAGTAACAAAACCAAAATTTACTATGTCATTTTGACTTTTTACCCAAATAGTGAAAATTGGACCAAAATACCTCCGATCTTGAACTGGTGATTGCAGTAGTGTCGGGCGACCAAATAAGAGACCGTATGGACCAGGTAATTCCTCTTCCCCTCCTCTTCTTTTATATTGGATTAGATTTTTAAATTAGGTTTCAAAATTTGAGTAAATTAAGGTGCAAATTGAGTATTTCGGTGTACACGGGCTACCATTCACCAAGTTGCGTATATGTGAGGTTATACCTGACTGTGTAAAATATATGACACATGTATTCAGGCCTATACGCGTCTGTGTACTCATCCCTATACGCGACTGTGAATGTTGCAGCCCACATACAAGTCTGTAAACAAGATTTTCTATGGTTGCTAACTCAAAAAATGATTTTTATCTGACACAATGATGCTAGAATGGAGGGAAAGGGAACACGAGGAGGTAGATGCTGTTGTGGAAAGAGATTTTGGGGCCCAAATGGCCTTGAAAAGATGCGGCTTGTATACGTTTTGGGCACTAAAAGGGATGAGGGCCTAGGTGAGGTTGCTTGAGTTTCTCATGGATTACTAGGATCCTGATAGTGAGAGCTTCAACCTCGATGGGAAACCATTGAGGATTGAAGTCAAGGATATATAATTTTTGATTGGGTTATCGCACCGAGGTGAGGTTGTGAACCTAAAATCCCGGGGAGCTGGGAGCTCGATGAAGATAGAGGAGTTGTGAAGAACCAAATATCAATATAGCATAGAAAAACCTCAGAATAAGTACTCAAAACCTTGAAAAAGAGAGAAACTAGGATAATAAGCCTCTTCGAGGGGGAAACCTCCTTATGCCCACATAAATGTACAATTACAAGATGATTCAAAATGAAAATGTCTCCTTGGTATATATGTGAGACTAGGAGGTATAATTACAACTAATGGACTAAAGCCGACATAAATAAAATAACATTACCAATATAATATGCCCTAATTAAGGGGTAATGAGCCATTATTTAGGGCTTAACATGCCCCTCCCCTTGAGACAAGTGTTGTCCGCAATGCTTGAGTAACTCTGGATGCTTCTGTATAAAAGACTCATCTTCCCAAGTGGAATATTCAATCGATAGTTTCCTCTATTTAATGAGATACTCTAAAATGAATCTATTCCTTAGTTGGCGAATTCTTGTGTCAATGATGGCTTCAGGATCCAATATGATTTTTCATTCCTTGTCAATTTCTGGCAATATGTTTTGAACTGGGATCTTGTCACCTATAACCTTCTTTAAGCATGAAACGGGGAAAACTGAGTGTACTCGTGAAGATGCAGGCAACTCCAATTTGTATGGCATAGTACCAATCTTTTGAAACACCTTATAAGGGCCACAGTACTTTGGTGATAATTTATCATCCATCTTGGATTTCTTGTGGGACATCTGTTTGTATGGTTGTAGTCTTAAAAACACCCAATCCCCTACTTCAAAACTTCTTCACTATGATGTTGATCTGCTTGTTGTTTTATACGATTTTGTGCCATGGTTAGGTTGTCCTTTAATATTTGGAGAACTTGTTGTTGATGCTCGATGTGATCTTGCACTGCTTGAACCTTAGATTTTTCTTTTAGAGAAGAAGTGATGGAAGGAGGGTGGTATCCATAGAGTTCCATAAATGGTGTCATTTTTGTTGCAGTATGAAAGGAAGTGTGATACCACCATTCTGCCAAGGGTAACCATTTGAACCATTGTGTTTGTTTATCAGAGATGAAGCAATGAAGGTAACCTTCCAGACATTTGTTCACTATCTCGGTTTGTCCATCAGATTGAGGACGATAGGATGAGCTATCAGCCAATTGAGTACCCAAACAAGAAAGTTATTCTGTCCAAAAATGTCCAGTGAAGATGGGATCTCTATCACTTACAATAATCTTTGGGCTGCCATGTATCTTTTGAACTGTATCCATGAATGCGGTGGCAACTGTACTAGCTATTGAAGGAAAATCTCCCTGCGGACAGGTATATCTCCTCAAAGAGATAGACTCTTAACTCTAAGATCGAAAGTGCTTATCATGGTCACTGACTTCCTTTTAGGTCTACACAAACTAATGCTTGAAGTGGAAGGAGGAAAGACGTACCTTTTACCGATGTTTTTCCCTGCACGCTCCGAGTTTAACTCCAATCTTGAACTCCTCGATAAGACCTGTAGACAAACAAAGTACAAACACTTCCTATTCTATCGAGATTAGGTCAAAGCAGACCTATCTACTTAGAGACAAATTCATGTAATGTCAAACACAAATTAGAAAGAAACAGGCCAAGCATATTACATTAATAAGGACAAAACGTTACTTACAGCCATAGATGGAATGTAGCAGTTTCGTCAAGTTCTCCTTGCCTAACCCTTGCTCAAAAGCTCCACGATCGAAATGACGATAGGTTTGCTGATTATCCTCCACTTCACTGTGTGTTCCCTATGAGATCATAGGTTTCATGCTTCTCATCCCTTCTCCAAATATCACTTATGAGATCATAAGTTTGGTATGATTCTCCATCTAGATCTCCCTTTCACCATGAGAAATCCTGCTTATATAGCCTTGGAGAGGCTCAACCACTTGAGATATCATTGGGGTGAGTTGAGGATTTTCCTCCTTCAGTTAGGGATCTTCCCTAAGATCATGACTTGAATAGGGATTCGAATCCAACTGCCTTCCAAGATTGAAAAGATCTTTCCCCCATTCTTCTCAACAAACCAACTGCTACCTAGAATAGGTAGCGCTCCCTCAAAAGGGCCATCATAGCATTATAGCGCTCCCAAGTAGGCTTTAGGGGGACGCAAACACTCCTGAGAGTAGGAGCGCTCCTTCAAAAGGTATGATACAATGCTATAACGCTCCCAGATAGTGTATAGGGGAGCACCGACACTCCTGAGAGAGGTATAGGGGAGCACTCTCCTCCAAAAACTCAGTTTTTTGGGTTCTTTCAGATGGCAAGAGGTTCATAAGCCCAGTCAACCATTCCTCCTCTTCCAAATCAAGTGTTTGATGTGTGTTAAGTGTCCTTCTCATGTCTTTACAGGCACGATATAGGCAGCATGACAGTATTCTTTCCTTGACACTTGCGACACTTGTGAGCAAAATGTGACACTTGCGACACTTGTAATGACGACACTTGCGACATTATCAAAGTGAGTATTTTTTATGTATAACAGATTGCCCCCCAAAGTATGAAGTTAGAAGATGAGGACTGATAACTGAAATTTTTTGTAGACTTTCACGCAAGGGTATAGACGCAGAGAACCTGACAGAAGCTGCACACAAACATCCAACAAATATTATGACATGTTTTAAGCCCAAGGCATGCATACCTATGCTTGGGTGATCAAGACTTGCAAGATATGGCCGCCATAAAATACATTGCAGATCCATAATTGTATTGATAAAAGGTATAGCCACTGAGGATACAGTGTGGATCTATACTCTTATGACCTGAACTGATCGTAGCCATGAAGAATACACAGTGGATCTACAAGATGATAATACATAGCCACGACCAATACAAAGTGGATCTATGTAACAGTATATGTGTCATTGTTCAAGAGAAACTCCATTGCAACCTGGGAAAAGTACATATCAGAGTGATCACTCAACCCAGGGTCTTCTTACCGATCCCGATGTAGTATGAATCTAACCATGTGAATAGATGTCTTGATGTCAAACATGGCAGAAACCACTTGATTACCAGTCAATGATGTAAACTGTTAACAAGAGCGAGGGAGATCACCATTGATGTCAATGATTCCCAAGGTACTCTAGTACATTCCAATGAATGTGAATGGATGAGATGAATTCGAACATCTGTGGAATCATCCGAACAAAGGTCAATAATGTAAACCCACTATAAAATGTGAGGAGGCCTGCCATTGAGGCATGTAGGTCCTAAAGTACTAACTGGTTTCTAAGTCTAGTTCCTGGATAATGTGTTGAAGTCGATAGGAATAGACTCGTCGAAGGAGGGCCTTGATGTATCCCCCATCAACGACACGAAACAGACACAGATATGTAATTGGTATATCAAATGAACATGGACTGACACGGGTATTGAGACAAGATATTTGTGATGGTTGACTCTCGAGGCAGATACTTCCCTTGAACACCGAGGCACAACAGTAGAAACATGACATGGAACAAAACATGATGATGCAATGGATACTGTGACTTTTTTCAGGTGACCCAAAGGAGTAAGAAAAACTCAGATAATTGGTTCAGTACAGAGGTTCAGCGGATTAAGATGTGCGCAAAGACAAAGTGCTGTGTTCAAGGGTGACTCTAAGAGTTACTGGTAATGTTCTCAAAAATTGCTTGGCTTGCTTCTTTCAATTTTTCCCCCATCCAGATAGACGAGTACCTCTTTTTGATTTAACGAGCTCGAGGAGGGTAAAACATGCTCTATATAACTCACCTTCAGTAATTTCCTCTTCCTTTGTTTAACGAACTGGAAGAAGTAAGGGTTCGGTCCCATATGGGTCTGTCAATGTTTTGTTTAGCGAGTCCAAAGACAGAAAACTCGAAGGTTTTTCATGATTATAGAGTCTGGAAAAACACTTAAAAGAGAACTCTCTCAGTTCCTTTTTTGTAAAGTAGTCTGATGAGACCGAAAAAGAGATAAACTATCGCTCAACAGAGGTTTTCTTCAAATACTTTAACGAGCGTGAAGAGAACAAGGTCGCTCGGCAATCTTTTCATGTTTAGAGAGTCTGAAAAGAACTTAAAGGTGACTCCAGTGTTGTCCTTTTTCGTAATGTTAGTCTCACGAGGTCGAAAAAGAGATAAATTATCCCTCGAAAGACACCCTTTCAAACCTTTTAACGAGTGGGAAAGGAAGCAAGATCACTTGGAAATCTTTTCATGTTTAGAGAGTCTAAAAAGAGCTTAAAGGAGACTCCAGGGGGTTCCTTTTTCGTATATCCATACAGGTCTGAAAAAGAGATAAAATTCTACCCGGATGCATTCTCATGTATTTATGAGCACGAGAAAGAACAAAGACTAAGCTCGGTATGCCCCAGCATGAAAGCTAGTGTCTTAACTCTAGAATGATCAGCAAAGGCTGGAGACATGCCCTCCAAGCTTCAATTCATTCACCGGCTCTGAGGTTGTCACCAATTTCTCTAGTAGATGAGAAAAAGGAGAAGGGTGGATGAAAATAAGGTTCAAGAGAGGTGACTATTTCATTTTTTAACGAGCTTGACACAGGAAAAGAACTATGCTCAGGACCTCTGTTTCATTTTTTAACGAGCTTGTACAGAGAAGAGAAACTATGCTCGTGGTTTCTTCTCGATCATGGCTTCCGAGAGGATAACGCTCTGGAAGGATGCCATGTCAAGGGACAAAACTCGGTCATGGCCTCCAGAAGATCTTCGCTGGATGGAAGATAATCACTCGAGAAGGAACACATGTCAAGGGTCACGATAGGAGTAAGGATATCAAGCTCCAATAATCCTACTGAAGAAACCACCATGTCCACTACCGGATCCAAATCGTTGGAAGTTGAAATCATGGGAGATGATGAAAAATCAACACTAGGAGGGGAGATAGACTATATATCTGCCTGAATTTCTTCACGAGTGGGAAGAGAAGAGGATCGGTGACGGTTATTATCCCGAGGTAACTTGTCAATGCGGAGCATCTCCGGAATAGTTTCATCCGAAGGAAAAGTTGGGGAAATGTAGTCAATCACAGACGAAAAGGAACTCAATCGTGATTGCATTGAGGAAACGTCAAGCGCCAATAAATGTTGGTCATTCGACGAGGGAGAAGTGTATGGGACAGAAACATATGATGTTTTGGCTGGACTAAGTGGCACGGTGTCACTTAGTGCATCGAATTCCAAAGGACAAGGTACAATCCAAGGGTCAGATGATCCCAAAGATTGATAAGCCACGTTCGAAATCATATTGACGGTGGCAATATGATGTGTAGTCGGTGGAAGTGGTGTAGGGAAGGTACCCATGAGGCTAGAATATTTTAGTAAGCCAACACCAATGATTTCATACGTGATCTTGTGGTCTCCCAAGAAAGGAATATTGTTGGTAGCAGGAATGCGAGCATCGGTCGTGCAGAAATCCAGCTGATCAACAATGACAATTTTGCCCTGATGAGAAAATCAGACACATAGGAAAACTGACGAGGCAACGATAGTCATAGCATAAAACCAACTTCTTCCAAGTAACAAGTTGTAATCGAGGGGATCATCGACCACCTTGACATCAACAGTAACAGTTTTGCCACCCA
Organism: Picea sitchensis; assembly: GCA_010110895.2. Classification (NCBI taxonomy): domain Eukaryota; kingdom Viridiplantae; phylum Streptophyta; class Pinopsida; order Pinales; family Pinaceae; genus Picea; species Picea sitchensis. The sequence continues at coordinate 250,591 of SNQJ01S0000341.1, read as the reverse complement.
ATTGGATGGGCAGGGACTGTAAAATCCCATGGGGATGAAAACCTCGCCCATTGAAGGCGCGTAGCATAACATCGTGGGGGATTTGTTGAGTGCTAGTGATTTTAAACCTTTCCAACACGCCAAAGACATGACACAAGTCGAGGCTCCCTCATCCAGAATAGTTCGATGGATTTGTTGATTGTGAACAACAACATCAACTTGGAAAGCAAGTTGGTGGGAGAGTCGAGACGCATAATTGTCTAGGTTAAACATGATATGATTGGACGACTTAGGATCAACAGTGCCAAGAGCGGCCAAGAGCGTTCTACATTGACTAGGGCAGTGCTGTAGAACTTCTAACGCAAACATAGCACACGGTGCTTGAGCCAAATCTTCAAAAATATTGTAGTTTTGGGCGGCACGTGAACTAGGATTAAAGGTAGCTTTATGTATAGTTCTCTTAGGACGGCGTAAGATAGAGTCAAACGTGGGTTTCTCAATCTAAAGTGCTCCAGATGGAGGATTAACCGATAGAATACTAACGGAGCACGATGATGGATCCGGTAAATTACTAGTACCGTTAGTGTCTTTTCCTTTAGCAGGGTTACCTGGTGTGTCATATATTTTAGAGTGAGTGGTCAAATTGATCCCATTAAACATATAAATATGTGCACTCGACAAGGCCTCATCATTAGGATCACTAGAACTGCCCCCAGGAGAGGGGGTTTGAGCAACCATGGATTGCTGTTGTGGAAAAGGCTGAGTAAGCACAGTGGGTTGTGACTTCCCTTGGAAAATTTTGGCCACTTCATTGTGAAGTGGACAATCTCGAGTGTAGTGATTGTCACCACAAATGATACACGGGAGTTTCAGTTTCCATTGTGGTTTCTTTTCGGTAGCAGGTGTTTGATTTTTGGGTTGTTCATTATTATTTTTTGATTTATTCTTTATCTTCTTCTTACCTCCGGATTGTTGTGAAGGGGCAGATTGAACTGCATTCACCTCAGAGATTTGAGTTTGGGGGGAGGTAGAGGAGGGTGTGGTCGATTCGAAAAAAGATTGAGTTTTGACGGAACCGATAACACCATCCGTATGAGATGAGGATGATGGATTAGAAGGATCGATATTAGCTCGAGCAACATTCGGAAGAAAATCATACAAAGTACCAGATTGGGAATAAACCAAATCTAAATACTGAGCCCGAGCAATGGCTTGTTCCTCTATGACCGCACTACCCATAGTGGCATCATGAACGATTAGGGGGTAACAGTGATTTAGTAAACCATTCCGCTAATAGTATGTCAGGAATGACTGCCTTGATCTTCCTTTGTCATCGCCTCCACTCATGAATATGGTCAGAGATATGCATAGAGTTATTTTGACGAAGGGAGGTCAAGAGTTCAGTACCTGTCTCGTAGTGAATAGGCAGTTGAAAGTGCGTGAGGAAAGACATGGCAAGGGAATTGAAATCATGAAAAGAAGCACGCGGTAGTTCAATATACCACTTTGTTGCTGAACCAGTAAGTGTTCGCTAGAAAAGACGCAAATGTATAGAATCATCCATGAGGGAGTTTGATGAACACCACAAATGGAAAGTCATCACATGGTTGTTCATATCTTCGCCAGGATTTTCGTCAAATTTTGGAATATCAGAAGGAAGTTTAGCTGGAATGACTGGATAAACCGATGAATGAGAAATATGATCATTAGTTAACCGAGACAAGTCTGGGAGATCCAGAGTCGCAAGGAAAGGTAACTGTCGATTAATTTGTGAATGATACTGGTGCGACATAGGAACGCCAGTAGGACCGTAGGCTGGGTAGGTGGATAGTTGTAACCAGTAGGTCCTCCTACATATGGTTGTTGCTGGAGAGGATAAGAAGGATTCGATGGTGTATGAGAAACATTGGCATAACCCGGTGGGTTCTGAACATTATAGGCCGGGTGATTTACTTTCCCATGAGGATAAACATTTTGGCCTTGAGAATGGTAAGGAGTAGATCTCGGAGGCAGATACACATGAGGCCCATGAGGAGGATAAGACTGTGGTCCCGGAGAAATCCAGGTGGTGTTTGGGATGCCGCCCGGATAAGATTGCTCGTAAGATGTTCCGGAAGGGACAAGATTGGATACTCCTCCTAGTGGGTTATTATACAAGTGCCCCCCAACGTGGGGTTTGGTAAAAATGCCTCCTGAAGATACTCCCCAGGATTGTAAAGGTTTTCCAACAAATGAGGGTTTCCCCCCTACTAGCGGTGGATTTACGACCGGGGTATGACTGGCAAACAAAGGTTTCCCTCCAAGAGGAGCGTGAAAAGGGGACTGTCCCCTGGGAAGGGTAGGCCCACCATGGAAAGGTAGTCCTCCAGGAGGAAACAGTTCATTGGATGGTGGTTTCCCTCCAGCTGGTTGTGTTTGGCCAGCAGGGGTCTGCATTCTCAGGTGAGAAGATGTCCCAGCAGGATCGTGTGGAACATGCAGAGTTGTAGAGTAAAAACTTGTAGAAACAGGGGTAGATATTGAAGTGCTTTGGGGATGAGTAGAGGTGATGAGTCCAACATTAGGATGGACTTGTGTTGGTGTAGCAGTAGGGTTAATAACCTGATCAACTAGGTGATTCATGGTTTGACCAGATGGTCCTATTTCACTAGGAGGGTCATGAGGATGAAAGGGTTGTCGAATAGATTCGAAATGTTCATAGAGATCACGTCCTGATGAATTCCTCCATACAGAATGAGCAGGTGTGGGATTGGTTTCTAATACGGTGATAGGACGAACAGGAGTCCTATACTCATCACCAAAGATTGGCTCTGTGGATCCCATATATGTTTTGGTAAAGATCCTCTCTGGTAATCGTGGGATCTCTTCATCTATGATGTTCCCAAGGGAGTCTAAATGAACTAAAAGTGGTTCGAGAGGGGTTATCGACACAGATGTAGTGGGATTTTCAACCGTGACCAAAGTTCCATCTGAGTTATCTAACGGAGGTGCAATAACACTTCCAGCGTCAGATTGATTTTCTACCTCTCTACGGTAGTTGTCTTCTGGAGGGTTAGGAGGTAAGGGTTGATACCCTTCCGGAGGCATCCCTTGCATCCTACATGATCGGTGAAGACCTTTATCTTCTACAGGCTCAATTGTGAAGAAAAAAAGAAAAACTAACAAAAAGAAATAGCGTACACTAATAAAATTTAGGAATCAACCAAGAAAAAAAAACTTCTCTCGATGATCGTACTAGTTGGTGATGAAATCCAATGTCAAATGATCAAGTCAAGAAGGGGCTAGGATATGGTGGAATAGTTACAATGGGGACCGGCTTAACAAACTTTCACCTTGGTGCAAGCTTCCATGCAGTAATTGTGGATTTACCCTCCAAGGAGCCCGAGTGAGTTTGACCAATGTTTGTTCCAGGTACAGTGAGACTTCCCTTCACCGTCACCTTGTGTAAGTACCTAAAGATTATGGCAACTAAAGACACCAATTCGCAGTGAGTCCCTGGGTGGGTACAATCGACAGTCTGATCCAAAACATATGGGCAGGATAACAAGTCTGAAATCAACTCGAGAGGCTCCCACACATAATCGTGGGTATATCTCCAAGTGACCCCCAATATATGATTCAACCACTACAAACAGTTGAACCACGGAGGGATAATCTCCGTAATTCACCCGAATGCAACCTCGTGTGTAACCCCTGTGTGAGAGGGGGATCCCAGAAAACCAATACGACAATTGGATTTGACTCTCCCAGATATGACAATTGGGTATGAAACTTTCCTTTTTGTAGTTCTCTGATATTTCTTCTCTGTAATTCCATAGGTTTGATCAAAATTGGATGTGCCAAGTGGAATTTACGGTAACTTCCCCACAACTTGCTGATTTTTGGCCTTTCCATGAGATATCACTTGTATAGCGTGCCTCGCACAAAATAAATGATATAAAATCATGAAACTTGTACCAGAAATACTATAGACTGTTCACTATCAAATGAATCTAGTCTCACTCAATTTGGATACTCTAGGAAGAAGTTATGATTGTTTTACCTGGAACACCTTCTTGAGACTAGTCAATAGGACTAGTTATATACCCTATCTTCCATAGGGTGTATCTACAAATTTAAGATGAACCAGAAGCTGAAATTTTTGCCACAGATACCTTACTAATTTCTGTGAATATCCTCCAGATTTCAAGGTTTGCAACCTTACAGAAACGTTTTTATAGTGAAAATTATGTAATGACTCAGTTCAGGATGATTCCAGAACCCTATCTTGCACAGGCTTTATCTCCGAAAGTATAAGGCCTCAGGAGATGAAATTTTAACCCAACATACCTTGATCTGTCTACTAAATATATTCCAAGTTGTTCCTATAGAAACATTGTAGAAAACAAGTTATAGTGAAAATGTCAAGGTGTCTCAGATGTAGCAGTGAAACCCCAAGACCTTGAGCTTTGATACCATATGTTAAGAACCAAATATCAATATAGCATAGAAAAAGCTCAGAATAAGTAATCAACACCTTGAAAAAGAGAGAAAATCAGATAGTAATCCTCTTCGAGGGTGCAACCTCCTTATGCCCACATAAATGTACAGTTACACGATGATTCAAAATGAAAATGTCTCCTTGGTATATATAGGAGACTAGGAGGTATAATTACAACTAATGGACTAAAGACGACATAAATAAAATAATATTACTAATATAATATTCCCTAATTAAGGGGTAATGAGCCATTATTTAGGGCTTAACATGAGTACATAGATTCTCATTGTGTACCAAGAATCGAGAAGGTCAGGAGTCAACTCCCCATCTAAGCGATAAACAATCTTATCCTCAAGATTGTTGTCCTCATTTTGACCAGGATCACAGGATCAGATTCATTGCACCAGGCATCTAGGACACTCATGTTCTATTATGTAGAGTTCTTGAGACCTACTGTATATGATTGGTGTACCTCACTACTGACTAATATGAAGAGCCAGTTGACAAAGTGAAAATAGGGTGACAAGAGGAACTTCAGGTTTGCCTCTATCTTATGTAGCGTTTTCTTCGAGCGGGTTCCATGTTTGGGACCTAGAGTCAATATTATTCGAGAGGACCTCACGATCCAGCCATGGCATAGTGGACCGAGGTAATGAGATGGCAGGGGGGAGGTAGGGAGCCCACACCCTACAACGATGATTTCTTCTACTGGTGGAGGCGACATGTAATTGCTATGGATGACTACCCCTATGCAAGGATCAACTTCAGAGGGTTCGTGATATGCCACTGCCACTAGGGACTGCCTACAGGGACATAGGTATGTAAATGTTTTTAAGTATTTCATTTTATTGTATTTTTGTATAGTAAAACAAAAATATTTTTGCACGATGCTTAAGTACTAACTAGACACTTGTGTGACGCAGATGTAGGTCCGTGACAGACATACAAGCTTCCCTGACATCATCGGAGGCACCATGGAGATGAGGTGGTAGAAGGAGAAGCAGAGAGAATCCTTCAAAACGTCCAGGGAAACCTATCTTGTTTGACACATAGGATTCTGACGGTTCAGGTAGAGGATCTGTCGGAGGCCATGCAACAACAAGTAGTTGGTGTGCCCAAAGCTTGGGTGCGACTCTTTCGGCATCTCACAAATGTCGTAGTTTTTTATCATGACACACATTCGATGCCACATGCGTAGATGTCATGGATCTTGTATTATCAGCTGTATATGTGTATTGAGGGTGTCAGCCCCAATTTTGTACTACAAACATCATATTTTTTGAAATATATATAAAATAGGGATCTTTAGCTTTACTTATATTACAATGTGTACATTGATCAGATGGTTTTCTTTGCTTTATTTATGTGACAAATGCCAAACTAAAACGAAATTAACATAAACATCAAATACATAATTAGAACTCCTAGGTATGTGATGATAAGTAATAAAATCAAACTATTGTTCTAAAAGACACACCCTTAGGAATTGTGAGAGTAAAGTAGGACTACGCACGCGGTAACTTTTGTTCAACTGACATACTACTAACTGGGAATCCAAGTGAACCTCTAAAGAGAGAATACCATGTGAGATAACATTGCACAAAAGTTCTATAACAATGCTATATTCGACCACATTATTCGTGGATGGCCCTAAGCATATGCTACCTGAAAACACTAGTAGACCATCGGGTGAGTAAACCACCCAAGGGGCGGAAGCCAAGTTCCATGTATGATGATTGGATCCTTCTGTGAATCCTAAGTAGACCAAAGACTTCGTTGACATCTGCCAACCAAGGGAAAACTTGATAAGCAAGATGAAGACAAAACGTAAAGGGAAAAGATAAATGCACTAAATTACATTAGTATACAAAGATTTACACCCAAGCTTGGGGCTCAAGAATAATATATTTTCAAGTAGAGCCCATTCCTAGGCTTGGACAACATATTCCCTTCATAACATTCTAACTCATAGGATCCTTTTTCTAAGACATGTCACACGATATAGGGACCGTGCCACATGGATTTAAACTTTCTTGCCCACAATGATTCTTTGGATTGATCATATAAGAGGACCAAGTTTCCCTCAACGTACAGCCAAGGACAGACAAACTTATCGTACTGGACCTTGACACATCTTTTTTTCTCCTATATAGTCGTAAAGTTGTCTTGACACTACTCGTCAAGACTCTCTAGGTGTACCAGGCATTGCTTGAGATCGAAAGTGTCAAGGAGGAGCATGACTACCAACTTAAGAGAAAGGATTTCTCATTCAATAGGTAATATCGAATTGTTGACGGGCGAAATTGACCGCTCGTCAACTGGAGGAGTGAATTCGGTCTGGGGTTGTCTAATTAACCCAAGCCGTTTGGATTAATCCACTCCGACAAGTTTAGTGGCTCCGTTGGCCGATCTAAGTCCTAAAGAAAGAAAAAAAACAAAACTAAAGAAAACGTAAAAAAAACTTGATGAATAACAATCGCTGAAAACTATATATAGATCTAATATATATTTACAGTTTAACTGACTAATATTTGTTAGATCACTCTACTTATTTTATGTACAATATATACAACTGATTCTATTTCTAAGATATATATAATATGTACACAATACAAATTTTAATCTAAATTCACGAAAAATCAAATATAAATTAAGTTTTTTTTTAAGCAATAGTAAAACTATTATTCAATCTATTTATATTCTAGAAATGGAATATCAAACTGTCTAATTGAAAACAGAAATAACAGATAGTGGAAGATGTTATCGGATCCAATATTTGTTCAATGTATAGCATCCAATCTCCCTGTCTGATGAGGTAAACCCACAACAGATCCTACAATTGCTTCTAAAAGATGTGAAGCAGAAATGATTGGATCCGAATGATAGAACATATAAGAGATATAATCACAACAATCTCATAATTTCACAAGTAGCCACATTAAGATAAATCCTGCTGTGAGAATTTGTGTATAAACATTCAATAAAGGATAAAGATAAATCTCTTAATTCAATGTTTGAACAAAATGATTGTTGTGTGTTAGATCTGGAACATAAAACATGGATAATATATAAATTTTTATCATACCAATTTGTAGTAAACCACGACAGTGAAAGCAATCATAATCTAATTACAAATTGAAATAATCATGACTTGAATAAAAACACAATACGGAGAAGCTAAAGTTGTGACTAATATTATATTCCATTCAAGTCTGTAAATGAGAAATCCATAGTTTTTTCCCCAGGCAAAGATGGTCTCATGTCTACAAAATAACATGCTTATATAGGTTCTAGGAAAAAAATGTTTCCCGTTGATAACATCAAATCTGTTCCAAGAATATGGGGGATGTAACCTCCCTGATTTTACTTGATATCAAAATACTAACATCCTAATCTATTTACTAAAAAACATAAAGTTGATATGGCTAGAAGTTGTCAACAGTGCTTCATATCTCCTTGGAATCATGGGTTCCTGTTAACAAATGAAAATGGGGAAATTTTAGATATGTTTTCAATTATAAAATCAAGCAATTCGAATTTTTTCTAACTGGCTACAGAATCTTACGATTCTATAGCTAGTTAGAATTACAACTACAATCATATTTTATTCAACAAACAAAACAAATTGATCTTTATAAGAAAGGCAATCTATCCAAACAAATCGTATATCCTAAATTGAGAGTGACAAAATCATGCTAAACTTTGAAAAAGATCATACCTCAAATCATGGGATTAAAACATATCAAGCAATCTTGGAGTTTACCATTGTTGTCGCTGCCTCTACATTCTTAAAAATAACAGATCCCATAGTTTTTTGGCGTTTCTCCTTTTCTTGAGTTATGGATTGGAGTCTACTGTTTTCGCTTGTCAACAAATCCACTTGGTCTTTTAAAGATTTAAGCTGGGACTGTAGCAAAGGCACATCCATATAATACCTGTTGATCCAGGATCGACACTCATTACACTGTGGCTGTAGGGACTGTGCATTGGCACTAATAGAATTAACAGTTGGAGAATCATCCATGCGAAAGGTAGGTTTGTCACGGAGTTGGATGCTAAGAAAATGAGGATTATCCTTTAGACATGGAGGCAGGTTGCTAACATAATCGTAGGGTCTGTCAGGGAAAAGTCCATATGACAATGGATACTCTTTGGCCAAGAACCTTTCAATTCCCGAATCCGAGTCTTCACTTACCACAATTGCATTTTTTGTGTCTGCATAAGATTTGGATTTGTTTCGAGCACATCGTGAAATCAAACGATTGAACCTTTTATTCTTATAATTAACATCGACAGTGCCCTTTAGTTTCTTCCCTGTGGGTTTTTTAACAATTTTAGTGCAACTCTTTGGGTGCGAATCTGGTTGAGTGTTTGGTTGAGTAACATCAGGGTAGGTCGAGGGTTCAATATTAGGGACAGGATCACAGGGCAGGAGTGGTGGAGAAGAGGTTGTAGTGTTCATGAGGCTTTCTGTGATAACAGGCTTATCAACCTGTCCCAATTCACTGTTGCCAAATCCATTTTGTAACACAAAAGCATCCCAACAATCATTGTGTAATTGCAATTGATGCACAAGGATAATCTTAATTAAACCATGATGGAATAAACTAGAATCAGACTTCTGCCTCCTAAATCGCTTTCCCATCTTGTACAGACTTCTAAGCAGGAAGTAGGGCATATTCAACGGGAAGTCAATGAAATTCATAAGCAATCGGAGATGATACAGAAAGACTAACCCAAATCTTCCTTCACACGTAATGAATTGTTTCACAATGGCAAGAAGATCATGCCACCTAGATTTTAAATATGAGACAGGCATACCTCAGTCGCAACTAGTAATTTTTCGTGAGGTGAACAACTGAGTCCAGGGGACCTCTTCAACTTTTGCGTTCTTGAACCATTTTTTCCCGACAGCTGGTAAACCTGTAGCTTGGCTCAAAAATTCTTCAGTCACCTCAAGCTGCACTTCACCTATCTTTGCTCTGAAACTGTAGAAGGTCAATGCGAATTCTTGGGCAACTCTCAGATTGAAACCATTAAATGTTTCAATGAATACACACCAACCGTTCCTTTCTAAATCATCCCTGGCATTATCATACGATAACAAGGTTTGGATGCCATTGGGCTCAATCCTTACCATTGGATCCATGGCGAACATAAGGGAATCAACATAGAACTTGGAGGTAGGGTTTGATAAAAAACCACAGAGCCATAGCCCCGAGTTTCCACAAAACAATACTATGATTGTTCAAATGGTAGGCAGAGGCATTAATCACCATGTGTGGGAATGAAATCATGAAGCCCGAGGCCATACAGAGCAGTAATATCAAGTTGTACTTCATATGAAACCTTTTCATATGGGTACGCATAAGGATCAGAACACTTGAGAACCATAGTACACACATCCATGACTTGATTACAAAGGTAAATGTATCAAATAAACATTGAACAATTAAAAGTTTTATGAATCAAAACCCCATTGATATTAATCGAATACTAATGAGTGGATGTTTTTCACTTATGTAACCAAGGCATGTTTAGGACCAAGGGGTTATAAACAAGGAAAACAATCATGTTCATATAATAATACGACAATTCGATAATAGACCATATGAACAGTTTTCCTTAATAAAAAATCGAAACAAAGTGTCAATTCCAGCTGTGAGTTTTCATGCTTACAGTCATGAAAACAAAAATTGAAAGGAAGATGTGTAAAAAGAGACAAGTGACAAGTGTCGTTTAGTGAGAATGGTCATGACGAGTAATGAGAATTTAAATACCCTGTGTAGGCAGCTTATAAAAAATAGAAATTATATTATTGCTGCCAACAATGGCGACACACTGGGAGAAGTAGTTATCTCTGCCAAATGAATGAGTCCAGATTAGGATAATCAGAACAAAATTCGAATCGAAAATAACCAAAAAGATGTCTGAACATCGTAAACAATTATAATGCATTCCAGTTTCAGATTACTTTTATTTTAAAGAAACGAAAAACTAACAACAATCTTAACAGAAGAGAGTCAAATATTAAAGTTAAAATCTTCAATGTTGTTGACAGGGCCGCTACTGCCAGTAGGCATCCATAGCCTCGACAGGGATGTCAATTAACCCACTCCAATATCTGTATCCTGTCAAGAAGTTCCAGATTAAAACAAAGGACATTTAAGGTCAAAACAGAATCCATATCTGAGAATTTTCATATACCTGACATTGCTTCGCTGCCAGCGGGCCTGTTCAGTACCCCGAAGAAGTTATCTTGGCGTCATGCATGTATTTACCTACTACCAGCAGACCTGTTTAGTATCCCGACGGGTTTACAATCACTTCTCATAACTCCCTGAAGGTTTATTTAGTTTTAAAGATATTTAATAGAGCGGGGTGATGCTGAAAATCCTGGTTTTTGGACACATCTTAGTGAATTACAGACCTTGAAGAAATTTCTTAGTTGTCCTTCATTAAGATCTAGAAAGAGTTTGTTAATAAAACCGACTTTCAAGAGCAAGGAGACATCTTTGAGTTGTTCTCTTAAGGAACAGGGACAACGTAAGAAGAATTTTTATGGATGATCGTGAGTACCTTCAGTTGCAGATTGAAATCAAGAAACGCTTTTCAAACAACAAGTTATCTTTAACATGGCTGCAAACTCAGAAAAATATCACAATTGATGTTTAGACAACTTTCAACAGTCATTTTAGAGAGGAAATTTTTTTGTTCTCTTCATCTGATCTATCCCATGATGTAGGCATGCGTGTTTCAAAAAGAAAGACTAATAAGCATAAAGGAAAAATAAAAATAAACCAACAAAGAAAAACCAACAACAAACAAAACAGAAAATATTTACATAGTACACATGGGAGTGTCATCAGGAAAAGTACCTTTTTAGAGCTTGGCCATTCACTGGAAAGGTGTCTAGATTCCCCTCTAAATTTTGTAATCGGAAGGAACTGGGACCCAATTTCTCAGCAATTAAAAATGGTCCCAACCACAAGTTCTGAAACTTTGTATGCTCTCCTTTTCCCTCATGAGGTTTGTCCCATTTTAGGACAAGGTCACCTACCTCAAAATTTCTGTTAGAGGCAGAATTGGAATCAAACCAGTTTTTAACAATGAGTTGATGTTGATCCAATTTTCATTTTGCTTGAGCCCTCACTTCTTCTAATTTTAACAAAGCGTTAATTCAACTCTCCAAAGGGGGATAGTCCTCTTCCTGTATTTTCTGCGATAACTGTAGAGATGGAAGAAGGAGATGTGGTGGAAGAATCGCCTCCCTTCCGTAAATGAGAAAGAAAGGTGAACTACCCACAACAATTTTAGGAGTTACTCTATCAGCCCAGATTGTGTTTAACAATGCGTTATGCCAATTTTTATGGTTTTGGAGACCGTTCTCTTGATAATTTTGATCAAATTTTTATTAGTTGTTTCTGCCAAACCGTTGCCTTGGGGGTAATAGCTAGCAGAATACTTTAATTTAATTCCTTTTTCTAGAGCGAAATCACTCATTTCAAGAGATGAAAAATAAGAAGCATTATCAAATACCAGGCATGCAAGGATACCGAAATGAGTAATAATATTTGAATTCAAGAAGGATATTACCTGGCTGGTATTTACAACTTTTAATGGGGTAGCCTCAAACCACCTGGTGAAGTAATATGTAGCTGTTATGATATATTTATGTTGCTGCGAGGATGGCATATTGATTGGGCCTATAATATCTAGACCCCATTGCTGAAAAGGGGAGTCTACCGAAACCGGTTGCAAAGGGAAAGTTGGTTTCTGTATTCATCCAGATGCTTTTTGACAAATCACACACTTGCGACATAAAGCATGAGCGTCTTTAAAAAGGGTAGGCCAGTAATGACCTACTCTTAATACTTTATGGGTAGTGGTGTCTCCACCAAAATTCCCACCAGCTTCTCCTGCATGCAGTTCCAATTAGACTTTTTCTGGTTCATCTTTCTCAAGACAACGCATTAGTACTCCATCAAAATTTTGACGAAACAAAATACCATTAATCAGCTGAAAAGAAGCATATTTTAATCTTAGTGCTCTTCTTTTTGTGGGATCAAGTTGACGAGGAGCTGATCCATGTATAAGACAAAATTTTATGTCATCATACCAAGGACTGACAGGGTTTTGTGCACAACAGATTTAATTTTGATAGTGTTGTCCTGGATTTAACATATCATTTTCCTCTTGTTGTCCTACAGCTGAATCAACGACCAACTTTCATAAACCTTGGCCTCTTACTATTTGTGCTGGGGTGATTTCTATGTCATACTCTTGCAAGGATGTGACCCAATTTGCCCTTTTTTTGCCTAGTTCTTTCTGTACTAACAGATTTCTGACAGTCAGGTAAGGGACAATGATTTTCGTCCTAGATTTCAACAGATAAGATCGGAAGTGATTTACTTCTTTGAAAACAACATAGGCTTGCTGATCTACTGCTGGGTAATTAAGTTCTTCCCCCTTGAAGGTTGAGCTCATAAAGGCGATTGGGACTTCATTGTTTTTAGTGTTCTTTTGAGTTAGGACGGTAGTGTATGAATGGTCAGAGGCAAATGTGTAGAGGGTGAAGTCTTGGGAAAAGTCGGGGCTCATTAGAGAAGGAGCATCTATTATGGCCTTTTTTATTGAATCAAAATCCTGACTTTCTAAAGGTCCCCAATGGTACTGTACATCCTTTTTTTATTAAGTTTTGTAATGGTCTCACCATTTTTTAAAAGTTGGGGATGAATCTCCTAACAAAGTTTATCTGACCTAAGAAAGATTGCATGGACTTTTTTAACGAGGGAGGGGGTAGTTTCGAAATGACTTGAGTTCTTTCAAGGTCGATAATCATCCCTTCACTTGATACAATGAATCTCAGGAGTTTACCTTGTTCTACTGTGAAGATAGATTTTTTAGGATTCAAAGAAATGTCGTACTTACAACATCGTTGTAGAACAAATATTAAATGAGCTAGATGATATTCTTTATTTTTCAAGAAGACAGTGACATCATCCAGGTAAACTACGATAGATTGATTGATTAAGACTCAGAAAGAGATGTCCATTGCTCTCTAGAAAGTGGCACTAGCGTTTATGAGTGCAAAGGGCATATTTCTATAAGCGTAGGTGCCCCATGGAGTGCGGAAGGTGGTTTTGAGTTGGTCTGGAGGGGACATCAGGACTTGTTTATACCCTAAAAAACCATCCAGCAAGGATAATCTTTCAGAACCAGATACCTGTTGAAGGATCTGTTCCATGGGAGGGACAGGGTAGTTGTCTTTATCAGACGCTCGGTTAAGATTTTGGAAATCGACACATAGTCGGATTTCACCACTCTTCTTTCTGACAGGGACAAGATTAGAGACCCATTGTGTGTGCCTAACTGGGAAAATTATCTTAGTGTTCAGGAGTTTATTTAATTCCTTCTTGACCGTTGGTTCGAGTTTTGGGTGCATTTTCCTTAACTTTTGTTGAAAAGGTTGGTTTTGGGGTTTCATAGGGATAACGTGTTGTATGATGTTAGGATGAAAGGTTTTCAGGTCGTCATATGTTCAAGAAAAAACGTCTTTGAATTCCTTAAACAACTTAATAAATGCTACTTTTTCTTGCTCAGAACACCCCACCCCTAAATGAATGCACTGTGGGTTGTCTTTAGTTCCCAGATTTACCTTTTCATGTGTCAAAGAGGAACTATTTGTTTTACAGTTCACTGATTTTATGAACTTGTCATGAAGATCATAAATTTTTTCTAATCTAACTACAGATTTTGGGATAGAGTTTACCATGTCTGATGAAGATTCTGGAGATCTCGGACCTGGGATTACCGTAAAGTCACAAAGATTTTCATCATGGGTAACTTCATCGATCACCGCACCCTGAAAGGTTTCTTCCATATGCAGAAAACTTATAATCTGTTGATCGCCATTGAAGACTCTCCAATTCGTGATGTTGTCTGGGATGGATGGTCTTAACAACAGTTCGACGGAAAATGCATTCGGAGATAAGCCTTTTATAGGAAAAATTTTTGAAGCAACGTTAGCTAACAAATCAACTTCTTAATTATTCAATCTAGGAATAGAATTTATGTTAAATGCAGAAAACTTGTTCATCAAATTCCATACCTCAGTTTGATAGCTTTTAAGGTGTGGGGATAAACAGTGGATAGAATTTTTTACCTGTCTAACCATGATTTCTGAATCACCAAAGACAGTCAAATTTTGAATGTTCATATCTAATGCTTTTCTAAGGCCTTGCAGGAGTTCCTCATATTCGGTCGTGTTGTTTGTACATTCGAATTTTAACCTACAAGCAATCAAGGTCTTGTTACCTACTGGATCTATGAGCATGCACCTTGCACTAGCTCCTTCCTTGGATTTTGACCCATCGAAATACATGGACCATATTTGATTGTTGTCTATTGCATGTGTCCACTGAGAAGAATTTGTTGGTTGCGTATATGTCAAAATTTCAGACTGTTGTTCCGGGTTAGTGATGGTGGAAGTTTTGGCCACAAAATTGCCGAAAAAAGTATCCATCCCCTGTATTTCGGGCAAATTGGCAGAAGGAGTGAATGGTTTATTGGGATCATTTAAATCAGTCACCATGAACTTCAGATAATGTTCACGATTTACCTTGATTCTGTTGGGCTTTCCATTCTCGGGCAGCCACAGGTGAGACCAATCCGTCGCAAAATAGCCATGTAATTGTTCTGACCAATCTCTACTTAAAAACAAACCATAAAATTCTGGGATATCTACAACAATAACATCAATCACTTGATGAACTTTAGGATTAGACAACAATCTTATAAGCACATTTCTTAATTCGCCTATCACTTTAACACTAGTTCGATCAAGCTGGATGGTTGAACTTCAGCATTAATCTTTTGACAAACAGACCAAGGCATTACATTAGATGACTCACCTGAATCTATCGTATAGTTATGTACATTCCTATTGAAAATTTCAAAAGTTAACAAAAAAGGAGGGACATTTCTGCGAGTATTAATAGTGGAAGATTGTTGCTTTTTACTCACAGCCTCTGAAACTGGTTTATCTACATTTGTTACATTATTTACAGGAAGGTCTCTTTTATCATGAGGCTAAGATGTAGTTTTGGCGGAGGCCTTTTGAGGAGTTTTGGGGTTATTTTGAACACCTTTGCTGCTATTCAGATTGCTATTTTTTCTGTTCTCTGCAATATTTTGTAGCATTTTTTGCAGAAGAAAAGGGAATTTTAATAATTCATAAACATAAATGTTAGCCCTAAGATTCTTTATATCTTCAACCAAATCATAATCTAAACTTGGATTTACTAAATTTTGTTTAGTCTCAATCGATTTAGACTGTTTTGGAGGCAAAGTCATAGTGATTTCAAAAGAAGGCTTATTTGTTGTCATGCTCCTAGTATTGTAAGGATGCACTGTTTCGAAATTAGCTTGAAAAATGATATCTGAAAAATGTCCAAAAATGTTTGGAGAGGATTCATCTTCTTCTACTGTCTCTTGTTCAACTACTTCTTCAGGAATCTCGGGAGGAATCAAGTTATTGTGTGCTTCTAAGATCGTTTGAATAGAAAATTGTAGGCTTTCTAGATTTAGGCCTTCAGTATTTGAATTAGGTCGGTTGGTGAGAAAAGGCTTCCTAAAAGGGGTTTTGTAAGGCCCTTTGCTCGAAGAAGCTTCTTTAGTCGTCCTTTTCAAATCTATAACTTGGTTGGATAATTTTTGAATGACTTTCTGTAAGTTTTCTAAATCTGAGCTTTCAGGTTGAGCTTTGTTTTGGGAAGGTCTAGGGAGTATTTCGATTTTTTTTTTGGAAGATGAACTAGTCTCTATCTCATTGCCAGTAGTGTCTTTTAAACTGAGAATGTCTTTTTCGATCTGTCTGGCCTCTTTGAAGGCTTCTAACAACGTGGATTTCTTGGATCTCTTTACCCAAATGGCTATGTTTTGATGTAAGGCTTTCGTATAATATGCAATAATAAGATTCTCGGTAGGCATCGAATCGGTGGGGATTCGGTTCTTTAGTGTCAAGAACCTTTGATTAAAGTCTTTAATCTTTTCTTTGGGGTTCATTCTTAAACTAGAAAGCTCCATGACTAGAACTTCAGGAGACTTATCGTCTCCGAACTTCTTAAGGAAATAGGATTCAAATTTCTCCCATGACACGATGGTGTGGGGTTGTTGGGCAAAGTACCAGGTAGAGGCATTGCCTTCAAAGGTGTAGGGAAACAATCTATAGACTATGTCTTCGTTCTCAACACTACGGAGTCTAATGGCTAACATAAACTTTTTGATGTGATCTTCAACGATCTGTTTGGAGTCTGGGTCAAATTTAGGAAGCCATTTCTCCGGGTGCTTGGGTAAAGGATGCTTAGACCCTGGTATGGCCACTGCATCTTGGTCGAGCCAGGGTCTAGCGGGATTGTTTGGGTTGGCCATAGGTGTGGGTGGTGTCGAAGGCTGAGAGGAGGAACTTCCTTCATTAGAGAATTCTTCTCCAGAAGAAGAAGGAGATGAAGGAGGTGGTGAAGGTGGTATACCAGATCCTCCTGCTGCAGGAGTGAGGATTGGATCTGTAGGGTTTAAGGTAAGGTCAGTACCTCCAAGTTGTTCTCTGATATCAGAGAAGTCTAATGGTTGATTCAAAGGTCGGTTTGGTTGTCTTATACGAGCTAAGGCACTGTGCGTTCTTATGAGAGATTGTCAAACAATCTCTTGTATGTCACCACCTGTAGGATTTGGAGTTACTGGTTCCACTGTGATCCGTAGATCGTCGTTTGATGTGTTTGTTGTTTGAGGGACAATTTTGTCATTTGAACAACTTCTAGTTACTATAGGTGAGCGGGTAGGTGGTGGAGGAGTCTTACGACCTCCTCGTGCCATTAATAGTTTCCAGGCCCTCCTTCTAGCACCATTTGTTGACCGGAAAAATTGACCACTCGTCAACTGGAGGAGTGAATCTGGTCTGGGGTTGTCTAATTAACCCAAGCCATTTGGATTAATCCACTTTGATGGATTTAGCGGCTTCGTTGGCCGATCTAAGTCCTAAAGAAAGCGAAAAAACAAAACTAAAGAAAACACAAAAAAAAAACTTGATGAATAACAATAACTGAAAACTATATATAGATATAATATATATTTACAGTTTAACTGACCAATATTTGTTAAATAACTCTACTTATTATATGTACAATATATACAGCTGATTCTATTTCTAAGATATATATAATATGTACACAATACGAATTTTAATCTAAATCCGCAAAAATCGAATATAAATTGAGTTTTTCTTTAAACAATAGTAAAACTATTATTTAATCCGTTTATATTCTAGAAATGGAATATCAAACTGTCTAATTGAAAACATAAATAACAGATAGTGGAAGATGTTTTAACTGCAGGAAATTTCTATATTCATTAAACTAATGAAATCAAACTAACAAACTGACTTGTTATCGCATCCAATATTTGTTCAGTGTATAGCATCCAATCTCCCTGTCTGATGAGGTAAACCCACAACAGATCCTACAATTGCTTCTAAAAAATGTGAAGTAGAAAAGATTGGATCCGAATGATAGAACATATAAGAGATATAATCACAACAATCTCATAATTTCACAAGTAGCCACATTAAGATAAATCCTGCTGTGAGAATTTGTGTATAAACGTTCAATAAAGGATAAAGATAAATCTCTTAATTCAATGTTTGAACAAAATGATTGTTGTGGGTTATATCTGGAACATAAAACATGGATAATATATAAATTTTTATCATACCAATTTGTAGTAAACCACGATAGCGAAAGCAATCATAATCTAATTACAAATTGAAATAATCATGACTTGAATAAAAACACAATACAGAGAAGCTAAAGCTGTGACTAATATTATATTCCATTCAAGTCTGTAAATGAGAAATCCATAGTTTTTGCCCCAGGCAGAGATGGTCTCATGTCTACAAAATAACATGCTTATATAGGTTATAGGGAAAAAATGTTTCCTATTGATAACATCAAATCTGTTCCAAAAATATGGGGGATGCAACCTCCCTGATTTTACTTGATATCAAAATACTAACAGCCTAATCTATTTACTAAAAAACATAAAGTTGATATGGCTAGAAGTTGGCAACAATGCTTCATATCTCCTTGGAATCATGGGTTCCTGTTAACAAATGAAAATGGGGAAATTTTAGATATGTTTTCAATTATAAAATCAAGCAATTCAAATTTTTTCTAACTGCCTACAGAATCTTACGATTCTGTAGCTAGTTAGAATTACAACTACAATCATATTTTATTCAACAAACAAAACAAATTGATCTTTATAAGAAAGGAAATCTATCCAAACAAATCGTATATCCTAAATTGAGAGTGACAAAATCATGCTAAACTTTGAAAAAGATCATACCTCAAATCATGGGATTAAAACATATCAAACAATCTTGGAGTTTACTAATGTTGTCGCTGCCTCTACATTCTTAAAAATAACAGATCCTGTAGTTTTTTAGCGTTTCTCCTTTGCTTGAGTTATGGATTGGAGTCTACTGTTTTCACTTGTCAACAGATCCACTTGGTCTTTTAAATATTTAAGCTGGGACTGTAGCAAAGGCACGTCCATATAATACCTGTCGATCCAGGATTGACACTCATTACACTGTGGCTGTAGGGACTATGCATTGGCACTGATAGCATTAACAGTTGGAGAATCGTCCACACAAAAGGTAGGTTTTTCATGGAGATGGATGCCAGGAAAATGAGGACTATCCTTTAGACATGGAGGCAGGTTGCTAACATAATCGTAGGGTCTGTCAAGGCAAAGTCCATATGATAATGGATACTCTTCAGCCAAAAACCTTTCAATTTCCGAATCCGAGTCTTCACTTACCTCAATTGAATTTTTTGTGTCTGCACAAGATTTGGATTTGTTTCGAGCACATCGTGAAATCAAACGAATGGCCCTTTTATTCTTATAATTAACATCGACACTACCCTTTAGTTTCTTCCCTGTGGGTTTTTCAACAATTTTACTGCAACTCTTTGGGTGCAAATCCGGTTGAGTGTCCGGTTGAGTAGCATCAGGGTAGGTCGAGGGTTCAATATTAGGGACACGATCAGAGGGCAGGAGTGGTGGAGAAGAGGCTGTAGTGTTCACGAGGGTTTATGTGATAACAGGATTATCAACTTGTCCCAATTCACTATTGCCAAAGCCATTTCGTAACACAAAATCATCCCAACAATTGCAACTGATGCACAAGGATAATCTTAATTAAACCATGATGGAATAAACTAGGATCAGACTTCTGCCTCCTAAACCACTTTCCCATCTTGTACAAACTTCTAAGCAGGAAGTAGGGCATATTCAATGGGAAGTCAATGAAATTCATAAGCAATCGGAGATGATACAAAAAGACTAACCCAAATCTTCCTTCACACGTAATGAATTGTTTCACAATAGCAAGAAGATCATGCCACCTAGGTTTTAAAGATGAGACAGGCATACCTCGGTCGCAACTAGTAATTTTCCGTGAGGTGAACAACAAAGTCCAGGGGACCTCTTCAACTTTTTCATTCTTGAACCATTTTTTCCCGACAGCTGGTAAACCTGTAGCTTGGCTCAAAAATTTGTCAGTCACCTCAAGTTGAACGTCACCTATCTTTTCTCTGCAACCGTCGAAGGTCAATGTGAATTCTTGGGCAACTCTCAGAATGAAACCCTTAATTTTTTCAATGAATACACACCAACCGTTCCTTTCTAAATCGTCCCTAGCATTATCATATGATAACAAGGTTTGGATGCCATTGGGCTCAATCCTTACCACTGGAGCCATGGCGAACAGAAGGGAATCAACACAAAACTCAGAGGTAGGGTTTGATAAAAAACCACAGAGTCATAGCCCTGAGTTTCCACAAAAAAATACTATGACTGTTCAAATGGTAGGCAGAGGCGTTAATCACCATGCGTGGGAATGAAATCGTGAAGCCCAAGGTCATACAGAGCAGTAATATCACGTTGTACTTCATATGACACCTTAGCATATGGGTACACATAAGGATCAAAACACTTGAGAACCATAGTACGCACATCCATGACTTGATTACAAAGGTAAATGTATCAAATAAACATTGAACAATTAAAAGTTGTATGAATCAAAACCCCATTGATATTAATCGAATACTAATGAGTGGAGGTTTTTCACTTATGTAACCAAGGAATGTTTAGGACCAAGGGGTTATAAACAAGGAAAACAATCATGTTCATAGCAAAATACGACAATTCGATAATAGACCATATGAACAATTTTCCTTAATAAAAAATCAAAACAAAGTGTCAATTCCAGCTGTGAGTTTTCATGCTTACAGTCATGAAAACAAAAATCAAAAGGAAGATGTGTAAAAAGTGACAAGTGATAAGTGTCGTTTAGTGAGAATGGTCATGACGAGTAACGAGAATTTAAAGACCCTGTGTAGGCAGCTTATAAAAAATAGAAATTATATTATTGCTGCCAACACGACCCCACACCGTGTACTAACTAGAAATGGGAAAATATGATGGCAGTCTTGACCAAGGTTCGGTATGCCCAGTGTGTGGGATATAGCATAATGTGCTAATCAGACTTACTCTGGATGACAGTTTTCTGCAAAACGGTCTTGAGAGACTTGTTGACAACTTCTACCTATCCATTTTTCTGGGGGTAGTAAGGGGAAGAATGACCATGCTTAAACCCCATCTTGGATTCTAGCTCTTCCATCATTTCATTCTAAAAGTGACTTCCATTATCAGTGACAATCTCACTCGGGATACCGAACCAAGTGATAATTTGATTGAATATGAAGAATGCAACAATATTCCTGTCGGATTTAACTATAGGCATGGTTGTGACCCACTTAGTAAAGTAGTCGATGAACACAATAATGTGTTGATTCCCCCCAACCGAAGTTGGGTTGAAATCCATGAAGTCCACCCCCCACTTGGCGAAGGGACCAACAATAATGACTAGGTGAAGAGGGGTTGGATGAGAGTGCATTTTCTGAGTGAACAACTGGTAGGGGTGACACTTCTTAATCGCTTCAACACAATATTTAAAGATAGATGCCCATAAATAACTAGCTCACAAAATTTTCTAGTCTATCACAAGCCCAGATAGATGAAAACCACAAGCCCCACTATGCCAATCGTTTAGAATTGACTCGGCTTCTTCATGAGTTAAAAAAAGATGCATGATATTGTCTATTGTTTGGTGATGCAAAGTGTTTCCGATGATAGTGCAATTCTCATCTTGGTGTCATACACCCCGTCAGTCATCTTGCGAGAGATGTTGAGGGAACTTCAAGGTTTGAAGATAGAGAATGATGTCTCCATACTAGGGGTCAGATGATGAGACAAGGAAAATGTGTTCAACCACAAACGAATCAACATGGATAACATCCTCATCTAATAGTGGAAAATTGGATATTAACTCCGCGAAGGCTAGTGATTTCTTGGATTTTGCAGAAGTGAAATCGAGATCAAATTCTTGTAAAATGACAATCCATTTATTATGTTTCCCCCCTATGATATGCCTTGTAAGGACGTATTGAAATGGATTGACATAGACAAGCACAATAGGCTTACAAAGAAATATATAATGGCGTAAACACCGGACTGCATGAACGACAACCAAAACTAGCTTTTCAATGTGAGAATAATTGAGCTCGGGATCGATTGAGTTTCGACTAAGATAGTAGATGACGTGCTCGTGGAGCTCATCATCCTCTTGAACCAAAACCATACCAATCATCTCCTTGGACGTGGAGATATAAAGCAAGTAATCCCTATTGTAGTTAGGAGACTTCAACAGAGGTGTCGATACCAAGGATTTCTTTAAGGCTTTGAAGGACTACTGGGCTTGTTCATCCCAGATAAAAGGGGTGTCCTTCTTCAAAAGACACATGAAACCCTTAGTGATATTGGCATTTTTTTTTTTTTTTTACTGGGGGAATCGACAACTCGCGGTTCTCGTACTTGCGTGACACGGGGTCGATCCCCGTCAGCTACCACTATAACCCCAGGTGCAACCACCCAGCCTGAAATAATGGCGCACGAGTAAATCCGAGTGAGAATCGAACATGAGACTTAATTTTACAAATTTCCTTCCATTTACACGGCACTTGCCAATCCGTCTACACCCGTGCGGGCGATATTGGCATATTTTACTATAAAGTGACGTAAAAATTTATGTTTCCTCTGTAAACCTTGAAGTTGTCAAGCAGTGCGCGGGGGAGGCAACCAAAGTATTGCCTCAACCTTTAATGGATCTACCATGATCTTGGTCTCAGAATCTAGAAATCCCAAAAGAGGACCAGACCTAATGCCAAAGATGAACTTATGAGGGTTCAACCAGATTCTATAGTAATAACATATTTCAAAAACTAGTTGAAGGTGCTTAGAGTGATCCTCTCTCTTATGAGAGTGAGCAACAAGATCATTAAGGTAAGCTTCAAATATATGCTTAAGATCGTGGAATGCGAAGGTCATAGTATGTTGGAAGGTTGCTCCGACATTTTTAAGGATGAAAGGCATCTTCTAGTATGCGAAAGTACCCCAAGGACAAATAAATGTCATCTTGTGTTGATCCTCGGGTTTAATTTGAATTTGGTTATACCCTGAAAATTTGTCCATGAAAGAAAACACTTTGCTTCCCGCACACTCTTTGATAATCTGATCGATGAAATGTGTCGGGAAGTTGTCTTTAGGAGAAGCTTTGTTCAGGTCACAAAATTCCATGCATAAACAGATGGTTCCTTTATTCCTATTCATAGGAATAGGATTGGATACCCATTCAGTCAAAGGAACCAAGTAGATAAAGCCAACATTAAGTATTTTCTCCACCTCTGCCTTAATAGCATGGGCCTTCTAGGGATTGACATCTCTAAGACATTTTCGAACATGCTTAGCATCCAGATAAGTTCTAATCTCATGCTTGACAATGCAAGGATCGATTCTTGGAATCTCTTCATATGACCAAGAAAATACATCTCAGAATTCCTTGAAGAGCTTGGTGTAGATCAAGATTTCTTTTGGCGAACAATCCGCACTGATATTTATGTTTTCAATTTTTCAACGGGTATGAGAGATATCAATCGTGACGGTAGGAGAGATACTCACCATATTTCCTTTGGCATAAATGTCAGGAGTATCAAGTGGAACTATGGCGTGATCGACTATCTTGCTCAAAGTAGATCGAAATTCATCTTATTCGATTCTATTAAGATCTAGGAGAAAATAAGAGTGATGATCCATATAATCCCAAGGTTTTTCAGAACCATTCATGACCTCAATGCTGTCTTTGTCTGAGGGAAAATTCTCATTGAGGCAGTCATGTGAACAAGACAATGAAGTGGCCCACACAGGCTTAAGAAAAAAATCCTCCTCATCCGTCGGTGAGGTAATAGGATCGGGATCGGTGGAAGAGTCAAGAACAACTTGATACACAATATCTGTTGTCGATAGTGGCATGGCCATTCCAGCATGTGACTAACCTTCACAAAAAAAATTCAAGGAAGGTAGGGTCCAAGGATCATTAAAATAGGAAGTGCGGAAAGGAAAATACTTCTATGACGACACAGGCGTACTGGACATGGCATAAACATGGTGAATCGGTGCCATGAAGTCGAAGGTATCCATAAGGAATGAATACATTCTCACACTGATATTCTCAGTTGTTGGTTGATAATTGTCGACCACGGGTATCGACGGTCCAACATATGCATTGGGGATATCATACGTAAAGGATAACTGGTCGATCATCATGATCTTCCCATCACGTGTAAAAAAAAAAGAGTGTGGAAGATAGACAGTATGACGCCACTCATAGCATAGGTCTGATTGCATCATAGTAACAAGTTATAATCAAGAGGTGCATCAACTACCTAAACACCCACCTTTACCGTCTTCCCACCTAACTGGACCGGAAAGGTAGGAAGAATATTGTGAGGGTGGAAGGAATGATTGTCAAAAGCAGTCAACATGGTCGGCGATTGAGAAAGAGTCTAAGAGCCGAGAGATTTCCAATAGATCAGGGACATCACACATGTAGCAACACTTTCATCAACAACCACACGTTTGATGGTATACTTTGAGTACCCCATGTGGATTTGGAATTCCACATGGTAAGGGAAGTGAGGCTTCACATATGTGACGTCAAACTTGATAACCGAGCCACTGGGGTTTAGAGCTCCTAACACAGATAGCAAGAAATTCCTCAGTGAAGGACACGTCTGGAGTACCTCCAGAGCTGACATCACACAAGGGGTTTGACCTAGGTCCTCAACAATAGAGTAATTATGAGTGACTCTAGCATGTGGATTGTGGGTAGAGTGCTTGAGTAATCCTTTCGAAATACAAGGTGATGGCTCTAGTTTTTTTATATGTAAAGTCATCTCCGAAGGAGGAGGATATTTTAGACCAGGTATAGCCTGTGAAGAACTATAATTGCGAGATCGGGTGGCTACATTAACTTGAGAATTGACCATTATGATACACAAATGGTCACCATCTTGCGACGATGGGTTTTGACTCCCATCGTCCATATTTTTGGCATTTGAGGAGATTTAGGCCATGTGATGGTTATGTGGGAAAGGATTCGTCAGCACAACGGGCGGTAGAGATAAGAGCCTCACAACTTCTACAAGTTTGGGGAATAAATGATTAAGGTGATTGTCCGTACAAAGCTTACATGAAAATTTCACCTTACGCCTTTCTTTCTTCCCCTCTCTAGCATTATTATTCATCTTCTCGTTATTACCATTGTCCTTGGGTTTATTATTATTTTTCCCACCGTTACGATTATTATTACGTCCTTTCTTATTATTCCCTCCTGGTTGTTGGTTACCATTTGGGTTGGTCGGTGATTGCATGGAATGTACATCTGTCGACCGAGTGGGATTGGAAGACACAGACGGAGCTAGCCTTCCTGCATATTGGTTTAGAGACAACTCTTTCAAATGGCTTGTCACCGAGTCTGTGGATTTTACATTGGCAGATCCTACAATGCCATCAGAATGAGGTCTGGGATTTTGTCTAGGGTCATAGGCTGACCTCGGTGTGTCTGAAATAAAGTGGTATAACATCCTGGATCGAGTTTATTTAAGATATAACTCATGGGCTTTGAATATTTCTTCTTCCTTAGTTGTAACCCCGGATGTAGCAACATCCTTCGAGATAGGAGGCTGCAAAGACTTAAGGAACCATTCTAAAAGAAAGCCCGAGGACATGGAGGTCTTAATCAACCTCTTCTATCTACTCCATTCCTGGATATGATCTAAGATATGAGTGGTTGTGTCCTAGCGTAAAGCCGACAGAAGTTCTAGGCCAACATTGTAACGAATCGACAATTGGAAGTGGTTAAGGAAGGCTAACACCATCTAACTAAAGGTCCCATAATCTCCCCTAGGTAGCTCGATATACCGTTTCACAGTGACTCCAAAGAGGGTGCATTGAAATAATATTAACCGAATGGAATCGTCATTAAGGGAATTCGAGGAGCACCATAGGTGAAAGGTGGTAACGTGATCACCCGGATCCTCACCATTCTTACCTTCAAATTTTAGAATTTCCGAAGGAAGCTTGGTGGGGATGGGGAGCCATGTAGGATCATGGCACATAGGGTTGTTCATCAACTTAAACAAGTCTAACAAATTAAGCATGGCCAGAAAAGGGAGACAAGGTTGCGGAATCTGACCCCAATCTCCCTGGAAAGATTGTGTTTGAGGAACTGCAACCCATCCAGGGTTCTAGTAAGCACCATGGCCCTATCCAAGATTGTAAGACCCTCCTCTAGGATGATTCATAAGAGGTTGGTTGGGCATCATTCTAGTAGGAATGTTCTGATGGGGGTTATAAAAGTTTCCCCTAGTTGGAGTGGCTTCAGGTTGGGGGTTGCCCAAGGTGTGAAACTGACCTCCTTCGGGTGTGAATCCAGAGGATAGAGGTGGATTCATCATGCCAAACGTGTTGGTTGGATCGACATTGAGGAGGTGAGGGTATAGGAAGGAACTTGAGTATAATCTTGTCCGACAGGTTGGTTTCTCCACCCAGGAGCAAAAGAATTAGACATAGGGTTAAAAGAGCCAATGCCTCCCATATTAGGAGTTGTTTGAGGGATTTGAGAACCACCAAACAAAAAATGGAATATAAGGAGGGGTTATGCCCCCAAGTCCAATGATAGCATTAGGGCCAACATTTGGGATGGATTTTGAAAACTGTGAAGTAAAATTCGACATACCATAGGAAAAAGTGTTAGCCTATGGCTTACCTTTACCAATCACTAAGTCTAAATTGTCACCTATATTTGTATTATTCATTTAGGATATTAATAATATATCCTCAAGTGATGGCTAATGATTTAGTTAAGATTGCCTAGCCTAGTCATCATGCATGATTTTAGGATCTAGAGAAAATCTCTCTATGAGGTGGCATCACCCATTGTAATATAAATATGTAACATTAGTCCTGATGATGAATCCCGATTCAGATTCGAAACGTCGACAAAAATGACACCAACTGTGGATTATCCGGCAAACAACTTCAAAAATGTAACATTGAAGTGAATACATAGAGTGTTGGCTAGTGAGCCTTTTCCACCATGTTGTTGTTCTTATTTATGTTTTATCAATTGGTATCAGAGCTCTTATGGTCTTAAGGGCCTAATAGCTTCACCATGATAGTTTTTCATGGATGGTGAGGATTTCAAACTCAAGACACTTCTCAACAACAACAAAATGAAGATCCACAATCATTTGGATGCACAATGTTAGAGATTGAAGATACATGAATCATAATGAGAGTTGTTGGAAGACTGTTGACCACAAATTCATCTTATTACATAAGGGAGACATTTAATCCTACACATAACTTCTGGTATGTTATGTTACTACTGTGACCAACTCGATATTGCGTTCTTGTGCTCTTTGGAAGCTTCTTTATCAAGTAATTAAATCTGCTTCACATCTTTTGAATTTGAGCATTTATAGATGTTCTAAAGTCATGTTGAGTACTGTGATCCAACGCCATCATAAATTTTAGAAAACAAATTCTAAAAATATTGATTTGGAAGATCATTATTTTCATATCTGTTTTAAATTATTTGGGTTCTAGGTCTATTTGTGAAAATCCAGATCTAAAATCAAAAGGATCTCAAATCTATTGTAAAATTGTTCAAATAATCATATAGATCTGGAAATTATTCTAAGTTATTTTATTGACATATGTACACCAAGCTTCACTGAGTTTGAGATCTGTACAGTTCAATTTGCAAGATCAAATCCACATTTTTCGGTAGGAGCAGGCCCACGTTCAAGGGAAATCATTGCGCAAACAGGTTACGCATGCCTCTTCTTGGCCTTGAGAGCTCAGTGGCATAGGTCGCTGCCCTAAAATTCTTAGATCCTTGGTGGTCCTTCATTCTAAGATTGGATCTGAATGAACATCCTTATAGCAGATCGTGCACACGGACAAGACACACATAGTATCTTCTCTGGAGTAAAATAGAACGAAGCAAAAGCAGCATGGAGTATTTTTTATTTTTTTTATATCTAAACCCATTATTATTTTATTTTTTTGACATCTCCACCATGAGAGAAAGTTCATAGACATGTTCTTCAGTTTTGTAAAATGACATGTTCCCCACATAAACAAAAACAAATGTGCACAATGCATGTTCAAATTCCTCTTGAGTTCCATTAAATCCTCGATCAGAAGTGAAAATCGATTAACATGGTACCCAACACACATGAAGATCTTGGTGTCATTACAAACCAAATTCGACCAGATCGAGGGTTTAACAACTGAGATCCACTTAAGTTTTCAATGCTACAATACCCAACTCACATTGGGTTCAGATTGGCTAGCTCGCGTGGAGGTGTGTGCTTCAAATCAGTGTGTATTCAGGTGGCGGTGCTGAAGCCCAACAAGAATAGAGAGCCACCTCTATTTGTGTTGCTTGTGTTGCTAGATCTGTTTGTGTTTCTTGTGTTGCCAGATCTATTGCGAACCTTGGGTGGGGAGGACTGCCATTATTGAGCTTGTGGAGAAGGCGCGTTCATTCTCCAAATGGAGTCGTGATTAACTCATTTGGGTTGTGAAATAGATATAGATCAATCATAGTGTTGACTCTGTTGAATGGAATCTCTCTAGGAGGGAGTCATGGCTATGTGATGTTCAGTGGAAATGAAAGATGCATTGTTTGATTGTCAAAGAGAATCCTTTGCATGTTCAGTGATATTAAAGAAGTGCAAATGCACATAAAGGACTTTGACGTATTGCTTTGCGGTGTTAGCCAAACGTTTTGTTGGAAATCTGGACAAAATAGCATTGTTATTCTGTGTTGTTTAAATTGAATTTCTAAATGTATAAATGAATTCAGTGTGATGAAATGTTTTTAAGACATTTAGATTATACAAACTTAGCCACTCAAATCTGTAGATCCAATCATTTCACACCATATTTTGAGAAAAATCAAACAAAAACTGGACATAGAAAGTGACATCTAAAATATCAAGATTGAATTCTGATCACTAGTTTATGTGACTAAAAAGTTGTTGTTTGAAGGTGCTCATGTGAGGAAAGGAGCCATTAATATATCAGGAGTAGATCCTGTGCACACCTACATCCAATGTAAAGATAGGATGGTTGATGTAGTTGTTCCAGTATGTCAATATGGCCTTGTAGACGGGCATATTCTCATGTTGTTGCACATTTATTGGAGATAAAGCAGGTTGCAGGCCAATGCACCCCCGTTTCGAGGGATCTCCACCTCAACAACATGTCATCCTCAACACCAAGCCATCCATGATTTGCTCCAAAATTTTCTCATCTTCTCATACGTCAAAGGATCTCTGTGTGGTAGGTGTCATTGATTTCAAGTATTGACCGACTTATTGGTTGGAAATTAAATTTGTTTCATTACAAATTATGAAGCCATGCCATGCAAATATAGACAAATATATGCATGAATCCAAGAAATTACTTTTTCACTTTTTAAGTGACATGTACATAGAGTTATATGTATGGATTTAAATGTTTAAATTTTTTTATAAGATGGAGTATAAAGTATTATGATACAAATATTACTTTATATCTTTATAACTTTATGAGAGTGGAGTGATAAGAAGATTTATGTGAAGAAAGTGATAAAAGGATTTATGTAAAGTGAGAAGAGATTTAGAAATTTTAATTATGTAAAAGGGTTTGAAGCTTTGATGAGAGTTTGGTGAAGTTTTTTCGCCACAAGAGTATCAAGTTATTTGTATTTAGGCTTTGTCATGAGAAGGATACTATAATAAAATTGATTTTTTTGCTCAGTGTCCTAGATCTGTCTGAAATTGAATAAGGGGATCTTAGGTACACCTTGTGCTTGTGTGATGGTGGTTTTCTTATGATTGCTCTATGTGGTGATTTTGTGTCTAGTTTTGACACTTGTAACCAATTGCATAATGCAACACACACAAAGTACTAAGTCAAGAAGTTACAATCAAGAGCATATGATCGAACATTTACAAGCAATAAAATCATATCAGTCAAAGCAATAAAATTAAATTAATCAAAGGAGAAATTAAAATCGTTGCAACAATGGACACATCAAGCACCTAATATTCAAGGACTCAAACGTCATCAAAGTAGTCAAATTTGAAGATCAACTATAGTTATTTTGTAAGTATCCAATCAAATCAAGTTGAATTTCTTTGTAATTGGGTGCATTCTCGGTTGAGCCCGACACCCAAGATTCATTGTCATTTTGAGTAAAATTGACTAGGATGAGTACTTGAAACTCAAATCATTGTAATACTTTGGGATGCATTTTCGGTGGTCACCGACATCCTCAACTTCCTGGACGCAAGCAAGAAAGAAAAGTTCAAGCGAGCGAGTACAAGTGAGCAAGAAACAAATTCAAGCGAGCGAGAAGAGCAAGTGAACAAGAAGTTCAAGCAAGGCAAGTTCAAGAGAGTGTGAATAGCGAGTGAGAGTGAAGTTCAAGTGAGCAATTCAAGTGAGCGAGTTGCAGATAATCCTTCTTCTGTCGAGTCAAAATTGTAATAAGGATCTACCTGCACAAGGAGAACTTTTTTAGTGTTTTAAAATGGCTCGAAGTCTCGAATTATTAGAGTTACTAAACACTCTAATAAACACCACTGAACATAACACTGTGATATTGAACAAAACAACTCTTCAATCAATGCTAACTTGTTTGCAAGTGACACAAGCTAATGTTAGACTTCTTCAATCTCTATCCCAACTATTGAATGATGAGTTGACTAATCTCAAAAATCAACAGCCAGTGAAGTGTTCTAAACTAGTTTTTGTTCAGCACAACCCTCTCTATGATGATGATGATGATGATGTTTTTGATCAATAGTTAGTGAAGGAACAACACAGTGATACAACTTCAGAATCAGTTTCAGACGAAGTTGAATATATTCATGAACCTACATTTCAGTTTTCTTTTGATTTCAGTAAAGAAAACCTTTCAATGATGCATCAACATGCAGTAAATCCACTTCCATGGATTTCAAAGCAACAGGTTCAGAATACTCTTTCCAATCCCATCATCAGACCTTGGGAAGAAATCATCTACAACAAGAATAGAAAATGACTTGGATATGACAAGGAAGTTACCTTTCATATTCCTGATTATTCCAGACCAATCAAGTTCCAAAGTTCTGGATTCCTTCAAGAAGCTTCACTTTCACCTGTTCAAGTTTAGCATCAGAATGATAAGTGTCAACATTGTAATCAAATTGGTCACAAGGAGAATCAGTGTTTTGATCTCCATCCTTGCCATCATTGTGGTAAGCATAACCATTCTTCAGACATATGTTCAACACTAAAGAAACCTGCAAGATTGAAGATTCACTATGAGTGGATTGATCCTTGGCAATGGTCATCAACAACCAAGCGATTATATAAGTCTTACCATAGAATTCAATCTCGAGTAAAGACCAATCTTGTATCACATAACATTTTTGTACCTCACATAAGTGGTCCCCTTATGGCGTATCTTTCAAGCATGGCCCTCACGGGATGAGATAACATGTGGTTGCTTCCGCATGCCCACTTTGTGTTGTACTCAAATGAAACAAGTATGGTACTCTCTTGAGCCTAGAATGGGGGAGTACAATGATGTAACTCTCATGCACCTTAAGGGGGGGGAGTTCCAAATTCCAGTGAAGATGGTTCATGAAACCACTTGTGGTCTCTCCTTTCAGCTGAAAAAGGGGGGATTTGATGACAAAATTGAAGATGGTTGTCAGACAGAAAGTTTTGACAACAAAAAACATCAAGTATGCCATATGGGCATGGAATTTTCCAAATGGGAAACTGTGGTCTGTAGATGACAGACATTGGCAGAATTATAGTTCAATAAGTTTAACTTGAATCATAGAGATTTTGATTTTGAGAGCAATGATGTGAACATTTGGTTCACATAGATGGTCATTCGACCTAGCAGAGGACAAGAGTATCCTTCTGCATTGTAGCTTGGCATTTGATTCAGTTGTCAGGCATTTTCAAGGATGTGTCAGACTAGAATTTGATTCACTTCTCTTGGTTCACTCTCATCATATTGGAGTTTACATTAAGTAAACAATTTGCATGTATCCTGGCTCACATGATTACATTGTGAGATTTTCTAGAGATGGCAGGCTTTAACAAGATTATGGTTCAATGACTTGCAATTGAATCATACACATGATACATTGGGATGTTATTGGACACCTAAAAGTGTCAAGATTGGTTAGTGGTTATCCAAAAACCATCAGATACATGGTATCAATTGGTCAGTGGTTATCCCAAACCACAGAGATCACTTCAGTGATGCACTAATAGTAGAGTGGTGATACTACATGTTCACCAATTAGCAGAAGACATCAGATTCTTCTAGATAAAATACTTGGCAAAATGATCAAACTGTCAAGCAATCAGGGAATGCTCAGATATTGCAGATGTTCACTTCCATATCTCAGCTCTCTTCCAGTTCATTTCAAATGAACATGTTCAGCATCCAGATTGGTGGTTTTTCAGGCAGTTCTTCATTGAGGCTCAGCACAAGATTTTTAGTATGAAGACTTGGAATTGATACCATTTTATGCTTTATCGTTGGTATTATTGATCGGACTTGTGATTGAGGGGGGGATTGTTAGCCTATGGCTTACCTTTACCAATCACTAAGTCTAAATTGTCACCTATATTTGTATTATTCATTTAGTATATTAGTAATATATCCTCAAATGATGACTAATGATTTAGTTAAGATTGCCTAGCCTAGTCATCATGCATGATTTTAGGATCTAGAGAAAATCTCTCTATGATGTGCCATCACCCATTGTACTATAAATATGTAACATTGGAGTGAATACATAGAGTGTTGGCTAGTGAGCCTTTTCTGCCATGTTGTTGTTCTTGTTTATGTTTTATCAAAAAGGACTAGAGGCCATAGGGATGGACTGACCATTATAGCCTGGTGAGTGACTAAGAGACCCAAATGGGTTCGAGGTAAGAGATTGAGTGTTTAGTATAGGATGAGAAATAGTAATGATAGGTGCCTCCTACACTACATCCATTGTGGTTTTAGGAGTCGAAGGGGTGTCATTAACTATAGTAGGTGTGGGAGTCGAAGGGCTCCCAATACTTTGATGACCCAATTCAGTACCCATCCTTGTAGAATCACAATTCTGAAAAGTGGAGGTATGTGTACCATTTCTAATAACTCTATGCCTTTTAGAAGGAAAAGACTTGAAATATTGTGGTAACTGTAATAAGCAACGATATCGATGGGGACGCTGGTCCGACTCCACGATGAATTAAGACTCAAGATACAAAAATAAATCCTAAGACCAACTAGTAATCAAATGATCAATATGCACACAAATGGGGTAAAGTGGCCAAAAGGGGCCTCCCTCCCTAAAGAAGGTATGTATCACCCAAGAGGGGCCTAAGACTCCCTACTAAAGATTGAAGGTAACATAATCAATTATAATGGCCCTTGTGGGCTTAACAACCAGTTGGTGAGATCCCCCCAGAGCGGTAATCCTCCATAAAGACTATGTGTTTTCCGACCCTTATCTGATCCAGGGTACCTACAAAATAACCCCTGCAAGTAACCTATGTGGCACCTAAGTCAAGCAACTAAGAAACCAATGTATAATAGATGCACATGTGAGCATTTGTAAGTCAGGTCCACCATATGGGAAGGGTAGCAAAGCCCAAAACCTTGAAAGTACTACCTCTCATAGAGGTAAGGACACTAGCAATATCCCCAGATACAAATAGATCCCTAGAAATATCTATGATGCTAAGAAGGTATCGGGGGGATATCCCTTCAACCAACCTTGTGCGACCTTGTGATTAACTATGGTGTAAGCAAAGCCTCTTGATATTACCGATTATACAATGGATTTCTCCACTCCCTTAGCTAGACACATATGTTGATTTAATAGCCTTGGAGAAGTTTACTCACAAAATCTTATTCCAAGGCATTAAATCCTAAGCTAGCTTGTGTACCCTAGAAAATAAATTTGTTACTAACTAAATTTAAATTATAGCATTAATTTTAATGGTTGTGTTTTCTCAAAAAGGTATAGTAGTGAAACTCATGATGTTATGACTCATCAAGTAAAGTAAATATGAATACAATTCAAAGTCCTAACTTCAATTTTCAATGAATGATATGCTCATTAAAAAAATGCAATTTTCAATTTCAACTCTACAATTCTGAAATAAAAATGCAATATTTCTTCACATGCACTAAGCTAAATGACAAAGACTCAAAAGATCAAAATTCCAATCAATGCAAAATGCCTAATATTTTTTTATTTTCAATATAAGAAAAATGAAAATGCATGGACTCAACAACAACTTGATATATAAAGACTCCACTGTGTATAGAAAGAGAAATCTCAAGTAGGATACCAAGGAGAAAAACACCTAGCCTAATGTACAAGGACAATCAAAATGAGAAGATAATGAGAAACACTCCGCCCAAAAATTCAACCAAAGACAAGTTTCCTATCATCCCATAGACACTTAACAGTCACTACAAAGACCCAAGAAGACTCAGCAATCATCAAAACCTACCCAACAACCACCAACCACAACAAACAAGCAAAAGAGGTTGATGTACACGACTGATCAAGGAAACAACATGTATGTACGCAGCTTGCAAAAGGACAACACGCGTATATATGCGACTATCAAGAAAAAACCCGTGTATATGTTTCAAAAACACATCTAGGAAAAGGAGAGCTTTGAAAGACTCAGACCTAGAGTGAACAGAGGCTATCAAGAAATGATATGACAAGAAACACAATATGAACGAGATAAATCTAATGAGAAAAACACTCCAAACCCTAAGAAAGAAGATTCATTCCCCATTATGGTCACCAATTCTGTTACTAGGAAAATATCTCTATGGCTAGGGAAAACCACAACAGACGGAAATGACTGCAGAAATCAACTCTATTCTCAAGTATTCTATATAAAAAAATATGCTAGAAAGACAAGATAAAAGGCCTACCTTGTCTAGACGTTCGATGAATTCTACCACTGAGTACTTGACCCAAAGTAATATACCTGCAACTAGTTCTCAACAACCAAGCAAAGAAAACATATGGTGATAATATATGATGTCAACACATTCAATAACATAATCCATTAATATACATAACAAATACGCCCATGGAATAATAATTCAAATATTTGCAAGATATCAATTGGATGGGAAAAGAGTATTTCTATTAATATATGATCAACAGAAGTGAAAACATTATAGACTTTCGTGTCAGCACGGTTAGGAACCGAGAAACTAAGTTCCTTCCAGCTGGGCCTCCACCACTTCAATTGTCCACCAAAGGCAAGCTAACAGAAGAGAGACAATGAAGTTCTCAATCAATAGGGGAAGAGCTTGGGGGATGAACAGTGTGTTTAGAGTTAAAGGACAAAGGGATGCAGACTCAATATGAAGTGAATAATTTCTCTGGAGTAACGCTTCTCTCAAAGTTGAATTATTTATCCTCTTTTCCATGGCTCGGAATTGGCCCATTTATAGCCTTCAAATGGAACTGAAGGGCCGAGTCAGAACGTTTCCAGTATATGGAAGGCCAAGGATCATTGATCTCCTATCGTGACATGGAAACTTGACACCATTTTTCATTTTTGGGCACAAATCCCAATGTATGAGGGATGTAGTGGTGCAACCTGTGTATACACATGTTGTATAGTAGGCAAGGTGTGTATATGTGGAAAAAATGTATTTTTATCTCTGATATTTGGAAAAATGGATGAAAAGTCTGCATAAGGAAATGGAAAAAGGCCCTCTTTGCAAGATTGCATAGGGTGAGGCAAGTCTTGCTATAACAAGCCCATCATACTACCATGCCATAGTCCATATGGTCCAGTTAGCACTGCCACATCATCATTTATACATTCCACATCAACATTCATACATTTCACCTGTTAATTCTATACTACCACATGTCACGACCATACAAGGCTTCCTGTTGCATCCTTACAGTGATACATGTCAACCATGTTAACATTTGTCTTGTTGTTCCAAAACTTCAGAACATCACAAATTTTGCATACGGTGCCTGTTTGTGTTTGTTCAAATGTCATAAAAAATATCTTGTCGAGATATTCGCAATGGATTTTTTTTCATTAGCATCTAAGAACATAAATTTTTGGTCACAAGATACACCTAGAGCATTCCTCCCCATTGAGAAGCTTTTAGACCACCAAAAGTATGGTTTACTGAGAAATGAAGTGAGGGTACTGTCACCCCACTTGTCCAATATCATCCATCTTCCCTTCTTGGACAATGATCATCTAGCTCACAATAACAAAGATGAACACTGAAATAACATTGTTAATCAAATCAAGTATTCATTCCATTTCCCAAACATCAACATTCATTGTTGCATCTACTAACCACACTCCATTGACTAGTAGCAAACTGAGCAACAAAACTTAATATAGAAATGCGAAAGAGAATGAATCAA
Source organism: Picea sitchensis (assembly GCA_010110895.2). Lineage (NCBI taxonomy): Eukaryota > Viridiplantae > Streptophyta > Pinopsida > Pinales > Pinaceae > Picea > Picea sitchensis. The sequence goes on along the minus strand of SNQJ01S0000341.1, from coordinate 214,111 downwards.
CAATACATTTGTCCTTCTTAACTAGAGAAATATTAACCAAATAAAGTGTTTTACTGTCAACCATAGACTGTAAACCTGGATCCTGGACATTTTCATCCATCAACATCTCATTTTGTACCTTTTGTGAATCCTAAAATGTCTCATTATAGTTAGCATCAAACTTAACTACTTAATTTCTAGGTTCACTTTCTTCCTTAACATACATGAGTGATAAATTATTGCTTGCAATAATTAATGTTTTCATTTGTCTAGTACTAACAATAGACAAATTAGTCTTCATGTGATGATATCTCACAATGAAATCAATCCCATATTTGAAGAGATGATACATGTAATGTTCCCTGTATAAAATCACCTTTCTATCAAATAAATATGGACTTCCCAAAACAATATCATAAATTTCAAGTGGAACCACGTCTAGCTCTACCTCATCAATGAAACTGGATGTGATTGTAAATCTTAATTTATATTTCTTAGTCACTTGTAACTTAGCATTATCATGCACCTTCCCAGACCTTCTCTGACTCCCTTGGTACACACTGATTGCCTCAACCCTACAACTCTGACCACCTCAGAAGAATGGGAATATAAGGGGGGGTGAAATCCCCCTCCTACCGTAACGTTGCCGCCAACGATCCGGAGAAATCCCGAGCGCATCGACCATCCTTTGAGCCACCATTGCACTTATGAGACCAATATATGCAGGAAGAGATGGATATGAGAAAATAATCGAACACGAATGATGAGTCCTCGCATCCAAAAGTAGCTCAGATATGGACACCCGATAAATGTATCCCCCAAGCCTTGGTTGCACCCAAGTACGTCATCAAAACCACCGGGATAGGAGAGCATACATAGTTCATGTGAGACCATGCCCTCATAGGAAAATTCCTAGGTCTCTAGCCCTCAGAAAAGGACCTAGCTTGTTGGATCAAGGCGTGGTGGAACCCCAAGAGAGACTATGAGCTTCAACTGAGCTCTAAAGGTTTCTTTACAGTAATATTCTACAACCTAGAGGACAAGGAAATGATCTTTGAAAGGGGACCATATTTCTACAACTTGGCCTACCTCTGCCTATGTTTCTGGACAAATCGCTTCTGCCCAGAAAAGGAAAATTTTGCATACGCACTGGTATGGATTCACCTCTATTCCTTACCCTAAGAGTTCTGGTTAGAGGAAATTTTACTAGGCATAGGCAATACCCTGGGTAAATATGTCAAATCTTTCGAATCTACCAAACAAAGAAAATACACCTCTTACGCAAGGATATGTGTCTATATGAACATCTCCAAATCTTTTCTAGGCACAGTTACTTTAGAATACCAAGATGATGAATGGGCCCAAACCATAGACTATGAACAATCCCTTTCAGATGTCAAAAATGCCATGAACATGGACACCTTTTCAGAGATTTCCCTCTCAATGCCCCCCTCTAAGAGGGAAGATGAAGAGAAACCAAAGGAAGGATTTACCTAGGTTCAAAATCGAAGGAGACAAGCGCATAAGAATCCCACAACCAACAACGGAAAAAAAACCCAAATAATAACTCATTTGAAGCCCTTAACCGCCTCCCAGAAGCAGAAGAGGTGGAAAACCCCCATAAGACCGCGGGGAAAGGTCCCAACAAGCACAAGGAATATCATTCATCACAAGAGTATCAAACCTCAGTAAACCAAGCCGATCCACAGACTCACCCAGTCTCAGGGAAAGAACTAGAAAGAGAGGAAGACACAGTCATGGAAATGGATGAGGAGGACCTAGTAGAAATTGACCTAGATAGGTTAGAGGAAGCACTCAACAAGAAGGATATCCAAACCCTACCAGAGGACCAACTTAGGAAATTTCAAAAAGTATTTCTGGACTCATCAACATGGGCTACATCTAGGTTAGGGATCAACATAGACCCAAACCAAGATCCAAGAAAACACCCAAAAGAAAACAAGCGAAGGGGCAGAAAATCGACTCATCAGCTAATAAAGGAGGCGGGAAATTATATGAGCAACTCGGGACAGATTCATAGGCTCTTAGAGAGCTCCTTTTACCACCCACCAAATTGTTTACTATGAATATCCTCACCTGGAACATCAGAGGCCTAAATGGAATATCCAAACAAAAGATTCTTCGAAATTGCATAAAATGGAAGACCCCGATATATTCTTGATACAAGAGACAAAATGTGCAGGGAAAATTGTAGAAGATATCATCAAAAGATGTTGGCGCAACTGCGAATCTTATCAAACTGAATCAAAAGGGTATTCAAGAGGCCTAGCCATCCTATGGAATCCTGCTACAGTCATCCTCGATCAAGGCCTCTCCACTCCATGCACCATCACAATGCACTATAGAGCCATTGGTTCGAACAAGGAAGGAATGATAAAAAAATGCCTATGGACTGCAGAACAACCAAGACAAAGACCTCTTTCTTCAAATCCTAGCTTACCTAATTTCTTTAGAAGAAGGCAACGATGGATAATAGGGGGCGACTTCCACATGATTCTCACACTGGAGGAGAAACAAGGGGGGGAAAAGCACCTGGAGCAGGGCAACGTAAAATTCTAGGAACTCATAGAAAACCTCATATTGGTAGATATTGAGAATGGAAATGGCACCTACACCTGGACCAACAAAAGATCATGTCACCAAGAAATATATTTCAAGATTGATCACTTCCTCATCTCAGAAACTCTCCTTCAGGAAGCCCCCCTAGTAGATTCCAACATCCTCCCGAAGGCAGGCTCGGACCACTGGCCAATTCAGCTCCGGGTTGACACTATTGCTACCCCAAATCTTAAACCCTTCAGATCTGAGAAATTTTGGGTCTCCCATCCATATTTCTAGGAGATAGCCCATCACTGGTTGAGCACTATGAAAACTCATAAAGGTACAAAAATGTATTTCTTTCAACAAAAACTCAAATATTTCAAACAACAAGTGCGCAAATGGAATAAAGAAGTCTTTGGGAACATCTTCTAGGAAAGGAAAATGATGGAACAAAAAATAGAAAAACTTCAGGGAAAAAACATTCATGCAGGATATACAATCACTTAGCAATGTTGGAGTTACTTCACACACACCTAGGATTTATTTTTCCTAAGGTTATTCCTTGTTTATTAGTCATAATTAGTCATTATCTAGTCTCCTATATTTTAGGGGAGAATATTCCACCTGGATAATATTCTCTTTCAGTTGACACTTCAGTTTGACTAGTTGAGATGAGTTTAGATGTTGCATTGGTTTTGTCACCATGCAACATTGTGATCATTACCAACTCACTACTCTTTATTCAATCAGTTAACTGAAGACTAGTTGACTAGTTAACTCAGCTAGGTGGCAGTTCACTCCCGTAACTGCCTAAGAGACTAGACTAGGTGGCAGTTTACTCTTGTAATTGTTGGTGTGTGTCCAGATCAATCTAGACCACCACTATGGCTCATTAGTTACTCATGTATCCTATATATATTGTAAATTATTCACTCTTTGTGTGTGGAATACGATTAATGAGAATTATTCCATTCTTTCTATCTTGCTTCTTCTTTCTCAGTTTCTCTCTGCAAATGTGTGTAGTATTTTCTAGCTAGATCTATTATGTGCAAGTTCAATACATTTACATGGTATCAAAGCCGATGAAATACTAAGAAAAATCTACACCAAATCATTTTTTGTAGGTACAAAATATTGAAGACAACAAAAAGATGGATTATTCATCGGAAATACTTCTCACGCCTCATAACTATTTGGAATGGAAGCCAAAAAAATTTCTTCTACTAATATGAAAAGACTTATACCAAATAACCATGGCAATGGAAGTATAACCTGATTTTGTCGATGAGAAAAACATTTTTCTCAATAGACAAGATATGGCCATAGGAAGTATCGGTATGTCTGTTTCTCCCGAACTTTTCCATCAAGTATATGAAGAATCACAAGGATTAACTCCAAATGAATTATGGACCAGATTGGAGGTTCTATTTGGGAATAAATAATATTGTGAAGATTTCATGCAGGAGGTTGAACAAATAGAGCTAGAAGACAAGCCATCAGAAGATCAAGCCTCTTATTATGAAGAGTCTTCTACAAACGTTTTTGCATAAATTAGTATTCCAATAATTGAAGATGATGTCTACTCTATTTCAGATTTATTTTTTGAAATTCATGTGGAAGATATATGGCATGCATCTCAGGAGTCAAATGTAAACACTTTTGCATGCATGTCAGGAGACAAAAAGAGAGTTGCGCACATCAGACGCCATTCTGATATTTTCTGAGAATAATTTGCTGAAACAAACTGGATATTTTAATTCCTCTAGGGAAAATATCCAATTTCAAAAAACAAATCGTCCGAAATGGAGTCCGGAAAGTGAAGTTATGATCATTTTAAAATCAACAAAATTTCATTATTTTTCTGGAAACGACTGTACGGTTTTCAAAATTTCATCCAAAATTTATTTGGATATTATTCATTACAATAATATAAAGTGGATATGTGTGGAAATATCAATGATGCATATACTTCATCAGATCCATGCAGACATCTACATCTTCAACAAAATATTCAAAGAGCACAAACTTGCACAGTTGCGAGGTCTTCTTGGAGTGAAGGACATGGTTGCTTAGCAACTGCCTTTTGTTCCTTATCATTTTTTATTTTTATGCATTGTAATTTGAGGGGGGCGGGAGGGGGTTGTTCCCATGAGGTTTTCCCTCTTTCCTTGTTCAGTTCAGTGTATCTTTTGTATTTGGGTACCTAACATGGCCTCATATCCAGGACCCATTCTTTATTTTCACCATAGTGATGTTTTGAGGGGGTGTTGGAGTTACTTCACACACACCTAGGATTTATTTTTCCTAAGGTTATTCCTTGTTTATTAGTCATAATTAGTCATTATCTAGTCTCCTATATTTTAGAGGAGAATATTCCACCTAGAGAATATTCTCTTTCAATTGACACTTCAGTTTGACTAGTTGAGTTGAGTTTAGATGTTGCATTGGTTTTGTCACCATGAAACATTGGAATCATCACCAAATCACTACTCTTTGTTCAGTCAATTAATTGAAGACTAGTTGACTAGTTAACTCAACTAGGTGGCAGTTCACTCCTGTAACTGCCTAAGAGACTATACTAGGTGGTAGTTTACTCTTGTAACTATTGTTGTGTGTCCAGATCAATCTAGACCATCACTATGGCTCATTGGTTACTCATGTATCCTATATCTATTGTAAATTATTCACTCTTTGTGTGTGGAATACGGTTAATGAGAATCCTTCCATTCTTTCTATCTTTCTTCTTCTTTCTCAATTTATCTATGCAAATGCGTGTAGTATTTTCTAGCTAGATCTATTATGTGCAAGTTCAACACATTTACAAGCAACAACATGAGAATGAACTCAAAAATCAACTAGAAGAAAGACACAAGAAGGAATAAAACCTATGGAGACAAAAATCACGGGTTCAATGGCTCAATGAGGGAGAGAGAAACACCAAATGATTCCACCATTCCATGATCCACAAATGCCTCATCAATCACATCACAAAGTTGGATGACTCGCAAGGCAACACCCTGTTAACTCATCAGGAAATAACACATGAGATGAAAAATTTCTACAAGGATCTCCTCTTAGAACCCAATGTGGATCGTACCTCAACAATAGAGCGGGTGACCTAAAATATCCCAAACATAATCACCCAAGAACAGAATGAGGCTCTCATGACACCAATAACGCAAGAAGAAGTGGATCAGGCTATTTAGGAGTTACCCATAGGTAAGGCTCCAGGTCCAGATGGTTTCACAACATACTTTTTCCACTCCTGCTTGCCTATGTTAAGGGAGGTAGTGTGGCAGCTGGTGGAGGAATCTCGCAACTCAGGCAAAGTTATTTCAACACTAAATTCCACTTTCCTCACTCTAATTCCCAAAGAAGAAAGGGTCACAAATCCGAAGAACTTCAGACCCATAGCTCTTTGCAATGTGATCTACTAAATCATTTCCAAGATCATAGCTCTAATACTTAAACCAATTCTCCCCTTCATCATCTCCAAGTAGAAATCAGGATATGTCTAAGGAAGGAAAATCATGGACAACATCATACTTGTCCATGAAATCATTCACTCGCGCAAAAGCACCTGCAGTCTAGGTATGCTTCTAAAACTTGACCTTTCAAAATCTTTTGACAAATTAAGATGGAAATACTTGAAATATCTCCTATCGACTTTCGATTTCAACAAGGATTGGATCTCTTGGATAATGAACCTCATTTCCTCAACCTTTTTCTCGATCCTCATCAATGGTGTTCCCTCATAGCCCTTCTCCTCATCAAGAGGAATAAGGAAAGGAGACCCTCTCTCCCCTTTCCTTTTTTTCATAATGGCTGAAGGTCTAGAACACTATATCAAGGCCTCAATTCAAAATGGATCCCTCCAAGGCCTCCCTCTTCATGGGTTACAACCGATAGCCTCCCATAGCTAATTTTTTGATGACACATTGTTAATGAACACCCCCACCACGCAAGAAGTAATTAAAGTAAGTTCCATCATCTTCGATTTTAGCGAAGCCTCCGACACCACCTTTAATCTGGCCAAATCAAAGCTCTTATTTTTTAATACTCCAGTAGCTATCCAACAAAACCTTTCTCAAATTATGAATACCTATGTTTGCGCTCTGCCCTCTTGATACCTGGGACTCCCTCTCTCTGACTCAATAGCCAGAAACATCTCCTGGGATTCCCTCCTACTCTCCATCACCAACCATATTAGCAACTAGACCTTTCGCTCCCTCAACTTTCCAGCCAGATTGGTTCTCTTAAAGTCAGTCCTCCAAGCCATCCCAGCTTACCTCTTCTTATCCCTAGCTTCCCCCTAATCTGTCATAAATAAAATAAGGAATCTACAAAGAAAATTTCTATGGCATGGACACAACCTAAACAAAAAATGGGCCCTTGTCAGCTGGGATAAGGTCTGCAAGCCCAAATCTTCAGGTGTTCTAGGCCTTTGGGACCCTGAAAAATTAAATAGCACCATGGGAGAAACAATTTGGTGGAGATGGCTCAAAACACCAGTGGAGATATGGGAAAAACTCTAGAAATGAAAATATGCCCCAAACACACATCAAAATCAACTCATAAGAATCCAGGAGAAAATCCAAGGCTCCAACATCTGGAATGCAGTCTAGAAAAACTAACCACTCATACATGAACATGATTTATGGGAAGTTTGCAATGGCTAGAATGCCCTATTCTGGATGGATTCCTAGCAGCAATTTCCACCCCTACAACTGGAAGAAAATATACAATCCTACGAAAATCACATCCAAGATCCGACCACTCTCAAAGTGGAATATTTGTGGATAGATACCCCCAACAAATCTCCTTGGAGAAGATGGAAATATACTCATTAGGAACTCCAAGTGGCAATGGACTATGACCTGTAGCACTGGAAACAAGCTACTACCCAAAGGTGAATTCAGAAAATCATAGACCAAGGCATTCTCAGATGGGGATACACACCTCATGGAAGCTTCACTCTCAAGGAGGGATACACTCTTCAGGATAAATTCCATAACCTTCAACAAGATAGCATCTGGACAACAATATGGAAATCCAAACTTTGGCCCAAAATCTCTACTTTCCTCTGGCTTCTACTTCAGAACAAGATGTTAACCTGGGACAATCTTCAAAAACGAGGTTTCATCGGCCCCTCGATCTGCCATCTCTGGCATCTTCAGGTAGAAACTATGGAGCACCTTCTAAATAACTGTCCACTTAGTGAGAACATATGGAACCAAGCCACTCAGTTCATTAGAAGAACCAAACCAGTTAAAAACAACATCATAAGCACCATCAAGGACTGGGCTCCAGTTTCTTCAAAATTCCTATCCTGAACAGAACCTGGCAACTCTTACTAGGCTTCATCGTTTGGAAACTATGGAAGGAGATAAATAGAAGAATATTTCACTCCCAACCATCTCCTCTAGAACACAATCCTCCTACATGTCCAGGAAACTCTTCAATTGCAATCGTGGACCAAGAAAGACTTCCCAACTGACCCAGGTGAGCTCTCGCTCCTCAACTCTTGGGGCTTCTCGTTTTCACACTCCACCCTTCCTCAACAGCCTCCCCTTTTTTCAAAATCTCTTAGTCCCTCTAAGTAGCTCCTCCCCCTGCAAGGATTCCATAAGGTCAACTTTGATGGTGCATCAAAAGGAAATCCAAGACACTCGGGCTATGGCACAGTCATAAGAAATAGCTTAGGCCAAATTCAAAGCCTCATCGCAGAAAATATTGGAGCGACACCAACAATTCAACAGAGATTTTGTTAGGGTCCTAACCCACACATAGGTAGAACAATATATTCGGATGTAATAAAGGTCAATATTAATAAGTCCTTGCAATAAAATAGAATAAGTCAAATGTAAGAATACCTAATAGAAGCTTCTGCTTCTAGAAGGATCTTCCTCTAGATGCTTCTTTTGATAGACATATTTGGTATAAATAGGAGTCAAGGGTATGAGAACCCTAGCTTGGATATTATTGTAATAGAGCTCTTCTCAACTGGAGGTTTCCCCCTCGAAGAGGCCCATGAACATTGCTTTCAGAATCAAAGTGTTATTTCTTTTGTTATTCTTATATTGTTTCAGTGCTATTGTGGTGATTGTTCTGGTTATATTGTTGTTATTATGCCATTTCTATCATTTTATTTCTGTTCTGCATACTTTTTATATCTGGTATATTACAGGTGGTATCAAAGTACTTTCCTCGACAGAAAGTGTGGGTTAATTTTTCTTTTCAAGGTAGATATGTATTCCGGTGTCTTTAAGCCACAGAGATCTGTCATTATGTGCATAAATCTGTGGTTGAGGGATTCATACACACAGGAAATACAAGTGTTACTTAAGTGCACATCTGTTGGCCACCCTTGTAACCCTTGTTGGTATCCCTTCAAGTGGTAGCACATCAGACAACACCTGTGTACGGTTCGACCTATATTACCTAAAGCCCTCTTTAGATAAACCGATCGACCACCTGATTACTATAGTGCCACCGAGAACAACACTTGAGAAGATACTCTCTAGTACCTGGGTAGTCAAGTAGTACGGCTAAGGGTACGATCTATCATCCTTAGTTAGTGCCCTGAGATATTGGGTCGAGTACTACTATTGGACCCCGCAATGTATATCAAAGAGCTATAGCACAGGGAAAACCCTTGTCTGTAGAACCCTTGAATGCCTAACCCTTGGGGATAGAAACAAAAACAAATTAAAACAAACTATATCTATTGCTACGCAACTATGTTCAGGTTTCCAAATCACTACACATTTCTTCCTGGTTAAGCATTTGGAACAATGCATTTCCTCCCTGGAGCAAAAAAAATGGGTGACTAAGCTATTTGGATATGATTATGAGATCATTTACAAGAAAGGCAAAGACAATGTGGTTGCGGATGCACTTTCTCAAAAATATGAAGATGAAGGATCCCTTTTTTCTCTTTCCTTCATTGTACCAGATTGGCTCCAAGCCGTTCACCAAGAATGGATACAAGATCCCAAAAGTTTGCATCTGATCCAAAAATTGTAGTCCATTGCTCTAGCTTCCCTAGGGTACTCTTGGCTCCATGATGAGCTTCGATACAAAGGCCGTTTGTATTTAAGTAAATAATCAAAGATTAGATCCATGATACTTTTTGAGCTTCATGCTACACCCACAATGGGGCACTCCAAGTTCACCAAAACCTATGAAAGGGTCAAACGTACTTTTTTCTAGGATGGTATGAACCAGGACATTCGTAATTTGGTCACTGAATGTGATGTGTGTCAACGCAACAAGGGAGAAACAGTCAAATCTCCTGGAACACTACAACCGCGTCCGATTCCACCTGCTATTTGGAAGGATATCTCTATGGATTTTATTATCGGCTTACCCAAATTGGGAAATAAATAAGTCATCATGGTGGTTGTTCATTTCCTTTCCAAGTATGCTCATTTTTGCGCTCTTAAACACCCATTTACAACATCCACGGTGGCTCAAATTTTCATGGATCAGGTATTCAAGATTCATGGCATGCCACACTCTATTGTTTTTTATCGCGACCCAACTTTCACAAGCAATTTTTGGTAAGAACTGTTCAAGATACAAGGCACCCAATTGCATCTCAGCATAGCTTATCATCCCCAAGCTGAAGATCAAACGAAAGTTGTCAACAAGTGTTTGGAAACATGTTTGAGGTGTTTTTCCTCGGAAAATAAAAATCAGTGGGATCAATGGTTAACCTTAGATGAATGGTGGTACAACACTTCATACCATACAGCTACACGCATGACTCATTTTGAAGCGGTATATGGACAAAAGTCACATTCAATTCTCTCATACTTACCTGGTGTCTTGAAGGTCTAGGCGGTTGACCAAACACTTACAGTTCGAGAGGCTATTCTCCATACCCTCAAAGAGAATTTGGTCATGGAACAGAATCGCATGAAGCAACAAGCAGATCAATGTCACTCGGAACATCAATTTGTAGAAGGGGATCAGGTGTTTCTTCGATTGCAACCTTACAAGCAAACTTCCCTCAAGGTCGAGCATTGTCATAAGCTATTGCCCAAATTTTATGGTCCTTATACCGTTCTCAAGCGTGTGGGACAAATATCCTATCAGTTAGATTTTCCCAGTCATTCGAAGCTACATCCTTTTTTTCATGTTTCATGCTTAAAGAAGGTGATTGGAACTAAGTGCCAAATTCAAACCAACCTTCCCAAGTTAGCTGAAGAAGGCTCCATTTGGATACAACCACAAGCAGTTTTGGAGTAGCGTGAGTGTCGTCTGCATCAGAGAACCATCAAGGAAGTGTTAGTCCAGTGGAAAGATACAACTCCAACAGATGCCACTTGGGAACCAACTACCATTCTGCAACAATTTCCACATCTCAAGTCTTGAGGACAAGGTTGTTTTTAAGGGGGAGGACATGTTAGGGTCCTAACCTACACATAGGTAGAACAATATATTCAAATGTAGTAAAGGTCAATATTAATAAGGCCTTGCAATAAAATAGAATAAGTCGAATGTAAGAATACCTAATAGAAGATTTTTCTTCTAGAAGGATCTTCCTCTAGATGCTTCTTTTGATAAACATGTTTTGTATAAATAAGAGTCAAGGGTTTGAGAACCCTAGCTTAGATATTATTGTAATAGAGCTCTACTCAACTGGAGGTTTCCCCCTCAAAGAGGCTCGTGAACATTTCTTTCAGAATCAAAGTGTTATTTCTGTTGTTATTCTTATATCATTTCAGTGCTATTGTGGTGATTGTTCTGGTTATGTTGTTGTTATTTTGCAATTTCTAGCATTTTATTTCTGTTCCGCATACTTTTTATATTTGGTATATTACCGCTTTGGGGTCTTATCAAAGGAGTGAAAATGGAACTATATCAAAACATCACCTGTTTGATCATTGAAGGAGACTCCAAAATCATAATAGACTTAGCAACAAAAATCCTTAATGGTTGAGATCCAGGGAAAATCACACCCAGCTAGTGCCTCCTTGGCCCTATTTACATCTTCCAGGCTCTTCTCAGACCCTCTCTAAATCTAACCCCTTCACACATTCAACGAAGTGAAAACAAAGTTGCGGATAGACTGGCCAATGCAGGGGTTGACTCTATGCAACAAATCATTCTCCACGATTCCAGACAGTCCCAAAGCTCTCCCATATGGCTCCAATGTGAGGTGCTTGCTCAACTAGATGGCCCTAATCTGGACGGGGGTCCACCTTTGTCTAATTATAATCTCTTCCAAGTCAAAAATGATCAGAAGCTCATGAGCGAGCGCAGAAGAACATCAATTGGCAGTTGATTTAGGGACCTCGACAATCATGAGTCAGAAGCACGAATGTTTCTACTTACCAAATTCATGAAGTCATGAAAAGTGAGAGAGGATATAGACCATTTATGCTAGAGGAGATCTTAACCATTGATCTGGTCCTATAGATCTGATGCAATAAAATTTCGAGAAATCGGGTTTCAGGAGTTTGGAGCATGGAGGGAGTTGTCTGCCCAAGTCGTGAAGTCACGAAGCATGAAATAATGATATGCGAGAGTGGATCTGAACCATTGGTGCCAGAGGATATATTAACTATCGATCTAGTCCCATTGATCTAACACGAGAAAATTTCAGGAACTTGGGTTTCGGGAGTTCGAAGCATGGAGGGAGCTACCTCCCCAAGTCGTGAAGTCGCGAAACATGAAATCACTAAATTTGAAAGTGGACCTGGACCATTGGTGCTAGAGGAGATATGAAATGTTGATTTGGTCTTATTGATCGGATGTGAGAAAATTTTAGGAACTCGACAATCGGGAGTTCAAAGCATGGAGGAAGCTGTCAGCCCAAGTCGCAAAGTCATGATACGCGAAATCGCGAAATGCGAAAGAAGATTTGGACCATTGGTGCTCGAGGAGATATGAACCATCGATCTAGCCAAGTCATGAAGTCACAAAGGAGATCTGAACCATCGATCCATTCCCATTTCTCTTAGGCAATTTTATAAGCCGATTGGTTGCAGGCATTTTTGTAAGCAGATAGGTTGTAGGCATTTTTGTAAGAAGATAGGTTGCAAGCATCTTTGTAAGTAGACAGGATGCAGGTCTTTTTGTAAGATCTCAACTAGAATTAATATAAGGATCCACTTTTTATTCACACACACAAAAAAATTATCATTATCACAAACCCAACCCAAAGTATACGATCTCAAATGAGGGTTAGTTTCCAATGCCAAATTCTAAACAACTTTCTCTGAAATAAGATTTACTTGCAATCCATAATCAACAAGTGTGTCTATCTTAGTGTGTTTTGAGATGACTTGTATATGAAATAATTCATTTCTTTTCCTTTCATGAGGGATTACAATAGTCTTCAAAGAAGAAACACATGAAGAAAAACTCGCAACATAAATTATACCTTTGATTTCCATAGCTATAACCTTAGTTTCATCATCAGAATCTGATCCAAGATCTTGAACTATGGTTGTGGTCTTAGTTTTACCTTTTTGATGCTGAGCCCATTTTGGTTTCATCTCTAGATGTAATTTCCAACAATGGTCCTCGTCGGGTCCTTTCTTTTAACAATGAGAAAAATATGATCTCTCATCATCCATATTAACTGTAGTAGTCAGTTTGAGTTTCTTAGAGTGATTCTTTTTAAAAGAAAAAGAATAACTCCCACTCGAACTAGAAGAAGATGAAGACGACGAAGGACTTTTAGGAGGGTCACCACCCTGTCCTTCAAATTTTTTAATTGTCCCTAATGGACCACTTTCTTCCTTGGCCTTATTTTGATCCTTTTACATTTCTTCCACTATAGATTGAATTTTCATACATGATTGAAATAAAACTTCTTCAAAACCAAAAGGATGTCCTCTTGGTGACACCATTTCCCTTCTCCGGAATATAAGTCCAATATCAATATTAGCTTCTTCCAATGATCCTTCACCTCGCTTGAGCTTGACCCTAGTTAACATCCACCACTTGAAAATCATGTCAAACTTTCTTTGATACCAAACTTGATCTGAAAATGTGACTTAGTGAAAAATTAAGAATTACAGAATTGAATAAAGAATAGTAGAAATATAAGAGAAGAGATAAAGACAAGGTTGTTAACAGACTTTGCCCCCCTAGGCTACATCTTCGGGTCCAATTCCAATGATTGACCACTTTATTATGATGTTCAAATGCTCAGATTACATCAAAATCCTCCCAACCTGCATACAATGTTGTCTGTAACTCTACTACAAGGCTCTAGCTCAAAGGAAAAATCACCTCCCAAAACTAGGCTACCATAACTAGGCCTAAAACCCACTTCTCCAATATTTTATGTGCAGGAAATATCTCTGCATAAATGAAAATACAATGGAAATTCTTCACAATATGAATGATATCCTCTAATGGAAAAATGTCTTTGTTTAAATAACAAAGGTTGATGGTTTTAGTTTGGATTCAATCCACTTTTATGGGTAATGGAATATATTACCATAGCCAAAAAAATATATTATAACAACCATATAATATATGGTCTATTATAATAAGTTGACAAATATTTTAATTAATCATATAATATATGGTCCAAGGTTTAAATCCCATGACCATAGGAATTTTTCGGGATCATAAAATATGGTTATAACAAAAGAATCTCCATTCCATGCCATATCAAGGCATAAACATATGGCGTGATGGTTAAAGTTGGTCATATGAGTAATATACGGGAAGATATTTGGGTGGAGTTCGCAGGGTCAAGCCCTGTAGACCCCATTATTTTTAGTGTGCTGCTACAAAAATACAATGTTAAGTATAACATTTTTCATTCCACATATCACGTACTATCTACTGGTCTAATGGTAAGACTCTGAATTAGCTCCAAGGTGGTCATATGTTTGATTCACTGGCACACTATAATTGGGCCATGTGTCAACTTATGATTCAACCACTTAGATGCACAATCACCAATCCAGTCAACACACAATAACCTTCCACGTCAATTCATAGTTAGAACCATGTCAATTCCATGCCAGCCTGTCGTACTACCACATCATAATCCGTAATGTCCAGTCATCACTGCCAAATCATCATCCATACAATCCACATCAACATATGTACAGTCCATCTATCAAGTCCTGTTGAGGTCATTTCCTGCTTCCAAATTTTTTTCCTGCCCTTCTCTATTCTCCCTAATTTGTTTCTCCCTTTCTTTCCCCCCTTCTACACTTACCCGATTTTTCCCTCTTCTTTTTTCCCTTTTACTATCCCTTTCTAGTTCTAACACTTAGTCACATTTTAGACCATAGATTCCTGGGTGGTGAAATTACATTTTCTCACTTCCATATACAACTTCACTTCACGAGTCCAACCGATCGCCATGCTATTCCATACTTAGTCGATTTTACAATAGTGGGTTCCTGGGTTGGCAGTGTCAAGCTTTCATGTTCCTGTGTTCTGTGATAGATATATTGCACCAAAGAGTTCCACGATCTACATTTCGATCCCTGGACTCCCTAGAGTTCTTTTGATGTAGAGTTCCATGATCTACATTTTGATGCATTGTCTTTTCTTCTACCACGTGGGAACAAAACCCCCCCTCAAAATACAATGCATCAAAAGAAGAAAAGGCAGCTACTAGGCAATTGTGTTCTTCATTGCAAGATGATCCCGCAAAGTTTGAAAATTCTGCTCAATGAAGGTCTTGGTGAATATGTTGGTAGTATGTTAAGAGGAAGGACATAACTACAAATCAATGATCCTATCATGTACCAGATCTCTGATTAAATGCATGTGGACCTCAATGCATTTGGTTCACTGTCATTGTACTGGATCTCTGCAAAATTTCAGTGTATTCTGATTGTCACACCATATGATAGTCGGACAGTGAAAATGGATACCAATATTGGTAAGGAAGTGTTGAATCCAAAGTGTCTGAATAACACAGTTGAATATTCCTCTGTACTTTTCATCTGCGGAAGATAAATCAATGGTTGATTGCTTCTTACTTGACCAACAAATTGGGCCTGACCCCAAACTGAGAGTGTACCTAGACGTGGACTTGTGATCTATGCTATCACCATCCCAATATGAATCTATGAATCCTATGATATATAATGCACAACCAAATGCATAGTGAATCCCATAACTCATGGTTCTGTGAACATATCTGAGGATGCGCTTGGAATCCTTGCAGTGTAGATCATGGGGTTCCTTCATGTATCTTGAAACTTCTCCTACTGCATATGAGATATGTGGAAGGGTGTGGGTGAGATACAGAAGAATCCCCACCAGCTGTTGATACAAAGTTTTGTACACTAATGGTGTATCCCCACCATCCTCAAGTCTGAAACCAGATAAGAAGGGTGTAGGTGTAGACTTATAGTCTATCATGTGGAATCTATCCAAAAGATTTCTGACATACTTAGTATGAAAAATTTTGGTGCCAAAAGCATCTTGACTAATCTCAAGACCAAGAAAGAAGTGTATTAGACCCATGTTCATCATAGAGAACCTGTCATGCAAAATATATTTGACCAAAGCAATGGATGAAGCAGAGCTACCAATGATCAAAAGATCATCAACATAGAGTACTAAAATAATCACAAAGTTAGTAGTCCTCAACATGTAAACATTGGAATCAGATTTACATCTAACAAAATCATTTGAAAGCAAGTAATATTCTATCTTTTCATACCATTCTCTAGGTGCCTTCTTGAGGCCATAGAGGGACTTCTTCAGTATGCATACTAAACGTGAGTTCTGAATGAACCCTTGTGTCTTCTCCATGTAGATCTCCTCTTAAAGGTCACCATGAATAAAAGCATTCTTCACATCCATTTGGTGAACTTCCCATCCTTTGGCTACGGGAATGGATAGAGCCAAGTGAATGGAGTCCATCTTTACTACAGGAGAAAAGGTATCATCATAATCTATCCCATGAATCTGCTGAAATCCTTTTGTGACTAATCTGGCCTTGTACCTTCTTACCTGACCATATGCTTCTCTCTTGGTCCTATAGACCCATTTGCATCTAGCAATTTTCCTCCCTAATGGAAGTGGAAGAAGATCCCAAGTTTGATTCTCTAGGACAAATTCATGCTCCTCTTGCATGGCTTATTACCATAGTGGATTTCCAAACACCTCACTGTAGGTATGTGGATCAGAAGATTGAACCATATAGCAATGTAAGGGAGTTGTTGGTTCAGAAGCTGAAAGTACATGAGAAGTATCCACATGTTGAAATTGAGTTCTCCTCGAAACCAATGGGTCCCCTCAAAGGTTACCTTCTTCCTGAAGTGTGGACTGTGCCCACTTGGGCATTTGGTGAATCTATGACGCTAGCTCCTCATTTAGTTGTACTACCTTCTCATCTGCACGTACATAATCCTTTGAATATGTAGCATCTGAGTGTGTGGAATCATCATATCTGATGTATGGAACTGATGGAATCACAAGAGTCTCTGCATGTTTCTCTGGAGGGACATGCAAAGGACTCTCCTCAAACTGAAAACTGCACTCAATGATGAGCCGGTATGTAAGGGGATCAATCAATCTATATTCCTTCACATCATCTGGATATCCGACAAAGATGCAAGGTCTGCTCTGTGGATCTAAGGCTTTCCTCTTTTTAGAAGGAATATGGGCCCATGCTCTAGGTCCAAAGATGTGGAAGCGTGTGACATCTAGTTTGTCACTTGTCCAAGAATCAAAAGGTGTCCTATCCTCAACAGATCCATGAGGTGCTTTATTTTTTATTTAAGAAACATAGTTAAGTGACTCAACCCAAAGCTTGGAAGGAAGTGATATTGCATGCAACATGCAGCTGGTCATCTCCTTGAGATACATGTTCTTCCTTTCAACAACTCCATTCTGATGTGGAGTGTATGGAACTATGTGCTGCAACTAGATATCATCTTCACGAAAAATATTCTGAACATATTTTTTGATGTAATCCACCCCATTGTCTGTATGAAGGATTTTGATTTTCCTCCCAATTTGTGTCTCTACTAGAGATTCAAAGTCTTTGAGATGCTCAAAAACTTCGGACTTTTGTCTTAGAAAATAAACCCAAGTATAGCATTAGTAATCATCAATAAATGCAATAACACACCTTGCTTTTCTTATGGACGGATTTGGAAATTTACCCATGAGATCACTGTGAACAAGCTCCTAGGAAGAGGAGGTTCTCCTTGACTTCCCCTTTTCAAACTTCTCTTCAAGATGATTTCCAAGAATGAATCCTTCGCAAACCCCTTCAGAAAAGTGAATGTATGGAAATCCTTTGACCATTCCTTGCTTGGAAAGTCATTGCATGTACCCAAAGTTTAAACGACCAAACATCTCATGCCATACTCTACTACTATCATTATCATGTGTAAGTAGCAAAGAGTCATAGTCAGTAAACTTAGTGAACTTATACAAATGTGATTTGTGATCTACCTCACCAACTGCAATAATGGAACTATCATGCATGTCAAGTACAATAGTTGAATCTGATGTAAATTCAACCCTTTTACCTATTTGAGTGATCTAATAAAACGAGAGAAAATTTATAGAAAGTTTTGGAAGATGTAAAACATTCTCAAAACTTCCATTAGGGAGTTCCACTCTTCCCTCTCCTACAACTGCTATTGAATTATCATCCCCCATGAGAATAAGAGGTCCAGAGCATGGAATCAAAGAAGTAAAAACTTCCTCTTAATTAACCATATGATGTGATGTGCCATAATACATAATCCATGAATTAGATGAGGAATTAATTGCAACAAGAGCATGATGATTACCTTTCTTAGGAGCATGGTCTTCTTCCTTCTTCTTCTTGACTCCTTCAAGAATAAAGTCTCCAAGGTTATTCTTTTGAAGTACCTGTGTCATAAGATCTATTTGCTTCTTCATGCATGTGGATTCTTCATGATTCAGTTTATTGCAATATGTGCACTTCTTTCCCTTCTTCTTCTTCCCTTTGGAATTTGAAGAATCTTTGGAACCCAAAGAATCCTTGAAGAGTTTGGAATATCCCTCCTTCTTTCACTCTAGATGTAATAGCTCCTTTCATTTCTGCTTCAATTTTTGATTGGATGACCCTTTTCCATCATGCATGGTGAGTGCATATGCTTTGGGATATTTCATGAGGCCCATTTGTATGATTTTTGTCTTCTCTTGCATGAGAGTCTCGAAGAACCGATCCATCGTAGGAATTTTCCAATTTGCTCCCAAAAGACATATGTCAGAATGGAAATTGGAGACATATAAAACGTATTTTGGTCCTAGCTTGGCCAATATTGTTAGAATAAGTTATTTCTCTTATGTATACTTGTCAATACCACATTCACCCAAGCTCAATAAAAAAGACTTAAATTTAGTAAATAAATCCTGTATATTATCAAAACTTTTAGGGTCTAAGGTATTCAACTCTACCTCAAGCATATGACTTGGCATCTCATCCTACTTTCCAAAGAGTCCTTTGAAGGTGGTCTAGATATCATTTGGAGTCTTGCATGTGGAAACTGTTGGTTGTGGAGCTTGATTATCTTCCTGATTTAGAGGTCTTTTACTTTCAGCCGTGTTTATACCCCATGAAGTATTTACACCCCAGAAGTATGTACACTCTTCTACGCGGGGGAGTGCAGAGGGAGGGTACCCCCTCTATGGGGTCTAGCGGGGCTATCCCCCTGACTGGGGGGTCTGGGGGCAATTTGGCCCCCAGCGGGAGTTTGGGGGCAAAGCCCCCGAAGCAAAAATTGCCTTGTAAAAGTATATTGTAATTTCATTGTAAATCTGGACTGTTCATTATAAGGTCGCAGATCTAACAATAGAGATTATGTTAGGTTTTTTTTTTTTTCCCTAGAAGGAAACCCTCTTTTATGAGGGAAATGTATTGTGGCTATGTATGTTGCTGAGTATTGTATTTTGAGAGAGGAGACTGTGAGAGAAATAAGAGGAAGTTACAACGGGTTTTGTTGTAGGTTGTATCCCTTCATTTTGGTGGATAATAATAAAGAAAGGACCTGGCAATTTCTCTGGTGGACATAGCCCACACTGGGTGAACCACGTAACTCTGTGTCTCTCTTGTATTGTGTATCTTCTGTGTTTTGTTTCCGCATTTTTTTTATTTTATTGCTTCGCGGTCCTGTTTTTCTAACAACTGGTATCAGAGCGTAAGGTAACTCGCAGGAAAAGAGGGTTCCTGGTTCGAGTGGGAGCAATGTCGGAAGATGGAAAGTTTAGGGTTGAGAAATTTAATGGCCAAAACTACCAGTTATGGA
>SNQJ01S0000341.1:122855-194289 GCA_010110895.2 Picea sitchensis | reverse complement strand
CTAGTTGAGTTGAGTTTAGATGTTGCATTGGTTTTGTCACCATGCAACATTGGGATCATCACCAACTCACTACTCTTTGTTCAGACAGTTAATTGAAGACTAGTTGACTAGTTAACGCAACTACATGGCAGTTCACTCTCGTAACTGCCTAAGAGACTAGACTAGGTGGCAGTTTACTCTTGTAACTCTTGGTGTGTGTCAGATCAATCTAGACCACCACTATGTCTCATTAGTTACTCATGTATCCTATATCTATTGTAAATTATTCACTCTTTGAGTGTGGAAATGGTTAACGAGAATTCTTTCATTCTTTCTCTCCTTCTTATTCTTTCTCCTTTTCTTTCTGCAAATGTGTGTATCATTGTTTATCTAGATCTATTATGTCCAGGTTCAACACATTTACAAAGACCCTTATCCTTTTGGTAGATCCAAGTGCTACCAAAGGTTATGTGTTGTAGCCTTAAGCTAGGAGAGTTTTTTCACTAGGGC
This sequence comes from Picea sitchensis, assembly GCA_010110895.2. Lineage (NCBI taxonomy): Eukaryota > Viridiplantae > Streptophyta > Pinopsida > Pinales > Pinaceae > Picea > Picea sitchensis. The sequence goes on along the minus strand of SNQJ01S0000341.1, from coordinate 193,800 downwards.
CAATAGGTACGCCACGATCTTAAGATCTTGTGACATCGTGATTGGTATGTATTGATTGGAATCGCATCAGGAAATACTCAAATATAAAACCAAATGGTTGATCTTGGTTGATGATTAGGGACAGAGACGTGTGATTGTAGGTTGGAACCAAGGAGTGTCCCTGAGGTTTATCTCTTCCTTACAGTTACAGAAGACCATGTGCAGGGGATGTAAAATTTATGCAATCCTTGCATTATGAGAGAAGGGAGAAGTGAAAGGTCTAGAACACCTTCCAGTGGAGATTGAGTTGCAGACATATTTCCTGAAGGGTTACCTAGGATGCCCTCGGAGAGGGATTTGAAATTTTCCATAGACCTAAAACCGGGAACTGAACCGATAGCAAGAACGCCTTGTCAGATGTCGACCCCGGAGTTACAAGAGTTGAGAATGCAACTAAAGGATTTGTTGGACCTAGGATTTATACATCCAAGTGTGTCACCATGGGGTGCACCTGGTAATTTCATATGAAAGAAGGATGAGTCATGGAGTCTCTGCACTGACTACCATCAATTGAACAAGGAAATGATCAAGAATCAGTATCTGTTGTTAGGGATTGAAGATCTACTTGATCAGATGAAGGGTGCGATGGTGCTTTCAAACATTGACTTGAGATCAAGGTATCACCAGTTATGGATCAAGGAGGATGATGTCCCTAAGACCGCCTTTAAGATGAGGTTTGGACATTACAAGTTTATTGTTTTACCATTGGGATTGACAAATTCCCTAGGGGTATCTATGAGTTTAATGAACGGGATGTTCTGTGAGTACTTAGATAAGTTTTTCCAAGTATTCATTGACAATATTTGATTTACTCTCGGATGATGGAGGAGCATGATGAGCACTTGCGCTTGGTACTACAGTGTCTACAAGAGAACAAATTATTGGGAATTTGTCTAAATGATCGTTTTAGAAATCAAAGATTCACTACTTAGGGCATGTCATCTCCGACGAATGTATTGTTGTGGACCCAACAAAGGTCGAGGCTATCATGGAATGGCCTATGCCAACGAATATCCTAAAAGTGCGTAGATTCATGGGTTTAGAAGAATACTATTGACAGTTCGTCGGGGGTTCTCAGATATAAAAAATCGTATTACGAAATTGTAGAAGAGTAAGAAGAAGTTTGTTTAGACCAAGAAATGCACAGAAGAATTTTAGAGACTCAAGGAGTTGTTGACAACAAAACCGATACTAAAGGTCTCTGACCTGGACACTGACTTCTTGGTATGCACTGACTCATCCAAAGAAGGCTTAGGTAGAGTCTTGATGCAATATGATCAAGTGATTGATTACATCTCGAGAAAGTTGAGAAGGCATTATGAGAACTATGTGACGCATGATTTGGGGTTGTTATCCATTGGTTATGCCTCGAGATTTTGGAGGAACTATATTATTGGAAGGAAAATTGAGCTAAACGGACCACTGTGGACTACAACACATATTTACGCAAGTGACTTGAATGCATGACAACGACGTTGGTCATAATTTCTTAGCGAGTATGATTTCAAGATTACTTACATAAAAGGATTAATGAACAGAGTGGTGGATGCGTTGAGTCGGAGACCACACATCGTTTCAGTGATCCCTCTACAGACAAATATACGTGAAAATATTCTAACTTTAGCATGACGATGAATGGTACAAATAGGTCAAGGATTTTATTGGACAAAACCAAATGATGGTACCAAGATTTGAAGGATTTATGTTGGACGCCGACGGATTATTGAGATTTAAAAATCAAATTTACATACCATCGAACGACGAGTTGAGGAGTTTGATCCTAAACGTGGATTATAGAGTAGTGTACATGGCTCACCCCGTAGTCATGAATATAAGGGAAGACCATAAACCCTTATTCTTATGAAAGGGATGAAGGCATACATAGTCAACTACGTGGCAAGATGTCTAGAATGTGAGTAGGTGAAGGCTGAACATAAACATCCAGCATGATTACTATAACCACACGCTATTATGGAATCGAAATGGGAGGTCATTCCGATGGATTTCATTATTAGATTTCCATTGACGACAAGGAGACAAGACTCAATTTTTGTGGCATTCGACACTCTAACAAAGAGTGCTCATTTTACTCCTATGCATACAACGTATCAGGCACTTGACATATCTAGATTTTTCATCAGTGAGATTGTGAGGTTGCATGGCATGCCTAAGAGGATTATATATGATCAAGGATCGATGTTTACTGGATGATTTTGGACTATTTTCCAAGAGGCCTTGGGAACCCAACTTCACTTTAGTACTACGTATCACCCGGAGACAGATGGATAGACCAAACGAACAAACCAAATCTTGGAATACATGTTGCACATGTATGTAATGGACCAACAGAAATGTTGGGAAGAATTATTACCACTGGTATAATTCGCATATAACAATAGTTATCAAGGCACCATTATGATGGTGCCTTTCAATTTTCTTTATAGGCGACCATGTCAGATGCCTTGAGTTGGGATGGACTTGAGGATAGGGTCTTAGTGGGACCGAAAGCAATTTATGAAATGGAAGATTAATTGAAAACTATAAGAGAAAAGATCAAGGAAGCACAGGATCGACAGATGATTTATGTCGATGCGCATCGTGTCGACCGTAGTTACAATGTGGTGATCGATTATTCTTGCAGGTGAAACTGCATAAGAGTTCGATTAAGTTTGGAAAGGGTCTAAACTATCTCCTAGGTTCGTGGGATCCTGCGAGATTGTGGAAAGGAGAAGGCATGCGGCCTATTTGACTAGCCTTGCATGATTATTTGAGGTAGACACATGATGTATTCCATGTCTTTGTTTTGATACATTATGTTACTGATCCTACTTGTGGTTTTGACATGAGTTCCTTGCCGGATCAGACGAGGGTGCACTCACTGCAAAGCCAATCCACAGCCTGGACCATCGTATTTGACATCTACAACTCCAAACCATAGATCAGGTCAAGGTCTAGTTGGACAACTTTAGTCCGCACTCGGTGACGTGGGAGGATGCATATGATATGCACCAGTAGTTCCCATTTTTGATAGATAGACTTATGATATTGTGATACACTTTATTTATGCATTTATATATTTTGAAACTTCGGGACAAAATTTAGACCAAGAGGGAGTGTATGTAACACCCTGTTGTTGTGCACACTGAGCAGACTTATTCTTTGAGGACACTTGCTTGCAAGTGATACAGATTATTATATTATTGGTCATTTGATTATGATTATGAGGCATTGCGGATATGATTATATGTTATTTTGTGTATTTACATAGATAGGTTCTATTGACTCAGTTCTCCTGAGTTTCCAGGAGTTTGGACCTCAAGGATGCAAAGGCATCGATGAAACCCCTTGGACTCTAGATCGAGCTGATGATAGCTTGCCAACCAAACTCACATGTGGAGTAGAGACTTGAGGGAGAGGTGTGGACAACAACCCTGCCACAACCTACTAGCACTCTTGTTGTGGCTCGAACTATAGGTTAGTGATTACCTAGCTCAAGAAGACCCATGATGTCACAAGGGCAGACTGTGACAATCACTCACGATGATTCTAAGGGGTGCGTAATAATTCAGGGGACTTATTCCTTAGAGGCCCTTAGTCTCCCACAATATCACATGGCGGAGTATTGAATCCAGGGGTTTTGTATGTCTACCAAGTCATTCAAGAGGCGACTGACACCCTTGGAGCACGTAGTTTCCTGAAGGGCACATTGTGCAAGGAAAACAGAAAGTGGCGAGTGGCACCCTTGGAGCATGTAGTGCATCCTGAAGGGCATGTCACATTTTTAACTGGTAAGTGAATAAACCTAGATGGCCTTAGAACGAATGATATGTCAAGTAATAATTAAAAACAATTTCCCTAGTAAAAATGTCACCCAGCCTAGGAAATTAAAATCTAGGTCTAAGTGACACTTGTGGTCCAAAATAATAATCATAATTAAACATGTAACGAGAAGGGGGTAAGAAATTCAATTAATTTATTATAATCAAATTTTATTGGGGGATTAAAAGTTTAAAAGGGAAATGATTGTTTTATCTACTTATGCTAATTAAATTTTATTAATTAAAAAGGAAAAGGGGAAAGAGGTAGTTTTTCTAGACTTGCTAATTTGAGTTTTAATTAAAAAGGGTAAATACGGAAACTTGAAAGAAATTGGAAACTAAGAGAAAAAGGGGAAACATAAAGAAAAGGGGAAACGTGAGGAAAAAGTTGAATGTCTAACTTAGTAGGGAATATTGCCTTTAAGAACTTGTTAATTATGAACTCAACTAGGAATTTAGTAAAGGCGTAAGTCATTTAAGATGTGTAAGGGAATTTTGGGACACCAAGGAGTGATTTTAGGAATGCCTTTAGGTGGGTGAGGGGAATAGTAATAATTAAATAAATAATGAAATTAGTTTCTAGTGCAACTAAGGGGATGGGTGACATGTGTACGGGGGAGGTTTTTCTGTATTAAATTAATGAAAATTAAATTAAATGGGAATTTGGGAAAGAAATCACCTAGAAACCCTATAAAAAGGATGGAGGAGGAGGAGTATGGATCTATTTTTTTATGTGTAATGTTACGCTACGAAATTTTTGTCTTGACGGACTTATCTTGTGGGAATTGGGATACCCAGCTCGGGTAACGAGTGGTAGCTTGACCTTGCGAGGCGGGATGGGTGATAGTTGTTATTTGGTTTAGTGTGCATGGCCCATTTGTTTCTTGGGGGGCTTAGGGTGGAGAAGAGTACACCTAGCATTGGCTGGGAGGTACCGGTGAAGTCACATCAGTTGGCAGGAGGGAGCAGGACCGAGTGTGCGCGGGACAATGACTCGGAGGTGTCACCTTGGGCTATGGTACACATGCATTTATTTGAATTGTATATTAATATTGTTCTTGTGATTTCATTACTGTACTTCTATTGTGTGAAGAAATGTGTTTTACTCAGCGTTTTTAATCGAGAACTTAAAGTCATCATAGCCTTAGACTCACTAATTTTAAATTGATTTCATTGGCAACCCAATCCCTCATTGCTATGATTGTTATTTTTTGTTTTATTAATTATTACGAAGATATTATGCATTATCTTCTATCCTTATCCCTAGATCATCAGTCCATGCCTAAGCAGTCGGCTAGGAGACAAATCAACGATCGTCACTTCGATGTTAATACACATATAGATTATAATGCCTTGTTTTTCTGTTCGTGGATGATGAGCGAAGGATAACATTTTCCCAATCATCCACCTTACTTCTCTCTGCGTTGATCGATTCATGGCTGAATGATTGACGCTTGCACCTCCTTGTTCTTAGTGTCTCTATGTTTTTATTGATTATCTATGTGCTTTATTCCTGCGATTTCTTGGCATTTTACCCCAACAATGTTACATGGCCGAGAGTTTGATTGATAGAGTTCATACCCATTTCCTTTCATGAATTTTACCAAGCGACCCTCATTGTTGGTGAACAAGAGTTTTAATCAACCACTAATATTTTGCCTGTGTTTTTCATTGACTTCTCCACGTGCTCATTAATCAACCACAAATTTTCACCTCTGTGTTTTTTTTTATGATATCTGGGTTGCTATGGTCTCTGTGTTTTATATCTCCTACCGCGTTTTCGATTAATTTATCTCTTCCACTTCCTAGAATTACCTCTGTGTATTTTTATTTATTTCTCACGACGAACATCTAATACTCTATGGGTTTTTAATGTGTAATGGTAGAGTTTTAATATTAGTCTGCAATTATCATAGACAACAATGAAGAATATTACTACAATTAGACTGCAATTCTCATAGACTGTGTTTTTAATATTTGACTGCAATTTCCCTCCTGACTGCATTAACCTCAACATTTCAACTGTATCTACCCAACAACTTCAGACAATGACCTTGGTTATACCCATCATTTTCAAACTGGAAATCGAGGTCCCTTGGGCTCTTTCCTTGACTTGGTGCTTGTGTTGAAAACTTGGTGTGAGGCATGACTTACTCTCGATGCTTGATGAACTTCTCACCAATTTTTGGGCCCACGATTTTATTTTTAGATTTTGTTCTTACTTTGAATGACCACGAATTTTTACTGAGTGATACTTCCCATTATTGGCGGTTGCAAATAGATTTTAATAGTCTATCTATACTATGCCCGTGAATTTTCACTGAGTGAGACTTCGCAATATTGGCGGTTACAAATAGATTTTGACAGTCTATATATACTATGCTCGTGAATTTCTTTATGTCAATGTCCTCTTATTAAATAATGCGTCTGCATTTTTCCTTTTTCTTATATCTGTGTTTCCTTTTAAATATAAAGTCTAGGTTTTTTTATTTGTCTCGGAAATGTTATATTTTTGGATGGTTTTTTACTTGCATTTTTAGCAGAAAATTTTATGGTGAGATACCTATGTTTTTACCAAGAAATTTCTTTGTAATACTTATAATATACCATGGAATTCCATGGTGATATAGCATCGAAATTCATTGTGTTTTTCTGTCAAATTAATATCTTGGTCACCTGTGTTTTGTATTTTTGACAATGAATCCTAGGTAGCATCTTTAATAAAATGGTTTATGCGTTCCTCCTATATTTGTGCCCATTTATTTCTTCACTTAAACAACCCATAAGTTAACTATTTGTTTCCATTAATTAGATAGTAACGGTTGGCATAGACATATTTCCTTTTTATTTTTGATAGCGTTTTTATGACAGTTATTTATTGGCAGCGTAACCATGAGTTTAAATGACTGCTACATTAGATTTTAGCTATGTGATTCACCTTTATATTACATGCATTCATCATCATTTAATTTACTCTATGTATTACATGCACCTTGGTTGCATTTAATACACTGACAACATTCTTAATATGTGGGTAAGTGATTTTACAAACCCTATGGTAGTGCATCCCCATGATCTAGACAACTATTTTGGTAGACAACAATAGCATAAACTGTTGGCCAGTGAATTATATTGTTTTCTCAATAAGAACTACTTCACGTAAACATTCTTCTAGTGGAACTTTTAATCCAACCTTTATTTACACTCAAATACCTTAACCTTTTACCTTTTTATGTAAATTGAACCTTGAAGAAAATAGAAGTAGAGTGTGATAAAATTTATAATTTTATTTAAATGTTAAATGATGTAAAAGTTTAAGATTTGATTTTTAAACTTAATAGTATTATCTTTTGTTAGATAGAAGTTATATTGTTGAATTAATAGGATTGTTAGACAAGGTGGTTATTGGTGTATTAGTTTAATATCTTGTGCGATATTAATGGCCAAGGGATTAGTAATTTTTTCTAAACAATTAATAGTTTAACAGTAATAGGCTACTATGCGACTTGTGCCTGAAGTTGAACTGTAAAGGGTGGCTGGTCCCAGTCGTTTCACCACTCGGGTTGCCTCGTAGGAATCAAGAATCCTTCGGTTAGTTGTGCAAGTTAGTTTTGAGTGGTGTCACCTTGCGTCTTGTCGACATGTTTCTTGGGTTTGTGGGTATCATCTTCTTGTCAGTTAATTCGGTCTCCTATTGCATTGGTTTTTCTTGAGTCTTTGGCCCAGACAGGTTATGTTGTTCCAAGGTTATTGTCACGCCTACTTATTGGTGAAGACATGATTCCTAATGAGGGGATCATTGCACACCCTCATGGATAGAGGCGAATGATAACTTGGTTGGAGTCTGTGCTTCCCGATGTGGGTTTTGTTCATTGTAATGGTCACTGGAAGTTGGTTTTGTAACACCTTAAGGAGATGGGTTGCGTGACATAGGGTTCTAGTTCCTAGTTTTCGACACCAATTTGTCGAGTTGTTGATGTTGTCCTCTAGATTGTAGGCATTGTCTTGCTTGTGTTGGTCGGGTATTTGTTTCCATATTTCTTGATTTTCACATGTTTCGCTCAGTTGCCTGATGTGCTAGTATGTTGAATCATTGTTGTTTGTTGCTTGAGCTGTGTGCATTTTGTTCATTGTCGAGTTGCATTGTTTAACTATGATCGTTGTTTTTGTGTTGCTTAAAAACAAAAATAACAAATTAGACTTTCTTGCGTCACTTGTAGTCATAACCGTGGGGTCGTTACAAAAATTATAATGTTTTCATATCATTGAGAAATTATTGTAACCATATACACATAGAAAGGACATAGTTCAATATATATACTTCTCCCACTAGTTAATTCACCATTGCTATCCCTAAATATCCTTGGTAATCAATTTTAATTTTAATCTAATGGGATATAATACTCTAGTTTTGTTGGGATGATGAACAATCTTGTCATTTAAAACCTTTATACAAATAAGTAAATAGGTTGATAAATTTATGTAATCACAGATTACCATAGGAATTAGACATGATAACCATCATTAATGCCAAAATCTAAAGCTTTTTTCTTGGAGATCATGATCAATCGAGTGAAATATTCATAATATGCTCTCCAAATTTGGATAAATTATCAATGTGAACCACAAATTAGTCAAATTAATCAATTTTAATTTATTACCTCGTCATTATCCCCAACTTGGGCTTTATCGCATATCAAGCATATTTCTCTCATTGGGACATTTTTATAGAAAATTTTCCTTTTATTCCATGGTTTCTCCTATATTTAAATCATCAAATATCATTTGATGATATTTTGGTATATTTTCAACCATACACCTCCAAATTATAATCTATTATACCACATTTTTATTAGCACACATTATTTCAAAATAAAAAATTCATCCATTAAAACTAAGAAAAAGTAAAAAAAAATAAAAAAATCTACGAGTCGGGTATATACTCTAAGTATCCTCTAATTGGGTAAAAAGGAGAAATTAGAGTACTCACACCTCCCCTACATTGTGAATATAAAATAAATAATAAACATTCATCCAAATCACATGAAAGGCCATGATAAAGTTACAAAATAGTAAATTTAAATGAAAATAAAATAAAATAAAAAATCTAACTCACTGAGTGAGGTTTGAATTTTTTGGACTATGCTTTTCTTATAAAAAATTTGATAACACTAGAAATTTCATAGTTTGATTTCTTATCCTCTATGGATGAAGACATATCCTCTTCATTTTATATTGTATTATCTAAATATGCAAATGAGTTGGAATATTTCAGGGCTTTCTATACTATAAGAACTTTATCCATAGTAGTAAATTTCACAATTAAGGTATCAGTTGACTCTTAAACCAATGAGTTGATTAATTTGGTGCAACAATACTTATTAATAGTTGGGTCCAATGAATTACAATCATTATAACCTTAAGACATACAACATTTTGTAACAAGGGCCTTTAAAGAAGTACGTCTCCTATTGTTATTCTTATTTTTACATACAAATTGAATCCACATTGAAGTGTTATCATTATTGTCTTAGGAACCCTTTTGCTTCTAGATTCTTATAAATTGTGATTCTTATGGTGTTTAGGGTGGGACATCGAAGGGAAGTCACATTTTATTGTCTAAATTTTATGTTATGCACCTGGTTATGTGATATTAATCAAAAACATGAATATAACATAAATTATCAATAGAACAACAAAATGTAAAGAATAACACATAAAATGATACCTTTAATGAAATGGGATAATTTTTCACTTTCCTCTTCGAGGGGGAAACCTCCATCAGAGTAGTGATTTATTACAATGATTCTCAAGACAACTCTTTCTCATGCCTCCTACTCTTATTTAAATTAATTCTATCTTAGAAAGAACGTTCCAGAGGAAAATATTTCTAGATGCAGAAGCTTCTATTATGTATTTTTATATTGACTTCTTCATATTTATTAAATAGGCCTTGTTAACTAATTCCACCTTTTATTACATGAAACACATATTATTATATCTATGTGAGGGGTTGGGGAGGTTAGGTCCCTAACATGTCCTCCCTCTTAAAAATATCCTTTTCCTCAATGCTTAAGATGAGGAAATTTATGTAGAATAATAGCCAACTCCTAGGTGGAATCTTATGGTGGAGTATCCTTCCATTTAACTAACACTTCATGGATTGTCCGTTGATGGAGATGAATGTCGCGTTGGTCCAATATGGCTTGTGGCTGAAAAAAAATGGAACCTTCTTCATCAAACTCTGGTAGACTGGTATGAGCATGAATCTTGGTGCCATTCAATTCTTCAGGCAAGAGACATGAAAAATAACATGTATCTTAGAGTTTCTAGGAAAATATAACTTTTAGGCCACTAACCCCACACATTTGAGAATAATATAAGTACCATAAAATTTGGGGGCCAGTTTCTGACACTATTGATATTTGAGTGAAGTCTTCTTGTATGATTGGAGATGGAGAAACACTTGGTCCCCTTCAAAAAATTGGAGTTCATAATGACCTTGATATTCTTGTTACTCCATGTGGTTCTGAGCCATGACCAAATTGTCTTTGAGAGTATGGAGAATGGTCATGTGAGTTGTAAGATTACGGTCAACCTTGTGAATCTTGGAGATGCTTGGCATGTATGGTAGAACCAATTGTGGATTTTGTCCATAGATTTGTTCAAAGGGAGTCATGTGAGTGGTCATATGGTAAGAGATGTCGTACCACCAATCAACTAAGGGAAAAGAGGGACCCTTATTATTCATATTTCCTTGAAGGAGTATCAACCACCATATTTTATTTTCCCTTTTTGTAAATGATATCATAATCATATCCAAATAGATTAGTCACCCATTTTTTTTTATCTAGGGATTAAATTCATTGTTCCAGGAAGTAATTGAGGCTTTGATGGTTTGTTTTAATTTGGAAGTTTTGTCCCAATAGACAACGACACAATAGATACACTGCATGAAAAATAACCATCATTTATTTTTCATAGATCGATTGAGCCAAATGTTGCTCTGACAACTATTTACTATTGAAAGACAAAGGTCATCCATATTGCATGAGGACTTCCTTGATTCCTCTCCCTGATGCATCACATTACAGAACAAAGGTCTTAGTGAAATCAAGTAGGGATAGTACAGGAGTAGCACACATTGCTTCCTTCAAGGCTTGGAAGGATTGGTCTGTTGTTGGAGTCCAAACAAAGGAACTCTTTTTAAGGATAACATTTAGGGGGGGGAACATTTTTTCATAATTTTGAAAAATCTTGCGATAATAACCCATTAAACCCAACAATCCATGTATACTTTAAAGAGTTTTAGTGATGCAGAAGCATCGTTAACAAGAACACGTGGAGAGACAAGTTATTTCCTTAGCGTGCCTTTGAATCATTCAGAATCTTAAACACTGGCGTTTCCTGCAAACATTTTTTTGAATGATTGAAAATTGAAGAAGATCGAATGCTTGGTAGCTTAATGATCACGAGTGGTCTGAGAGTTTCACTGCTAGTATTTAATGTAACATAACTTAAGTAGTAGTTAGGTTTTTTTGATAAGACAAGTAGTTGGAGGGAACCCTAAGAACCCTTTGAGATAAATAGAAGTGTGGTATACCTAAATGAGGCTCCTGCAAGTTAGTAGGAGATTGTTGTGATTTAGTTGTTGCTGAGTTTTTAGTTGTTATTTTATCATAGTTGTAGCCAATTACTTTTAAATGAATATAACAAAGAAAAATTGATCCAATGCATGGTGTTGTTATTGTTTACAATTCCTTGTTATTTTGTTTTCATGAATGAATGAGTTATGTTGTTAAGTGTATGAAACTATGAAGTTTTTAGATAAGTTTCGATTGTGCTCTTAATTGAGTTCATGCAAGGTGTGAATACAGTCCTCAAAGAGTGCGTTGAATTTATTTATTTTGGCTCAGAAGCTCAGAAGAGATAGCATGAAACATCCATTTGCAAGGAGTGCAAAGAGACTGCTGCAAGGTGTGCACAGTAGTCCAAAAGAAATTAAGTCTTGCATGAGAATCTTTTGTAAGGAGTGACATAGTCTGTTTAGACTCATAAGCTAAGAAGAGATAGCGTGAACTTTCCATTTGCAAGGAGTGCAAATGGACTTTTGCAAGGCTTTCACAATTGTCCGCAAGAAGCTAAATATTGCGTAAGAATCTGTTGCAAGGAGTGCATAGATCCAAAATTAGACTAAGTTTCGAAGTAACCCTCTATGGAGTCAAATGGCTAGAGAGAGAACTCTCAAGAGAGATAGTGGATAAATATTCAAGGTGAACAAAGTTCTGAAGGTTTCATGAGTCATCGAATAAGATTCATCCAAGAGGGAGTGGAATCATTCTGGATCGTCGAATCTGGGAAAGGTACACGAGATTTAAGTCTCGAGGTGCACACAGGAGTGAGGATTCACCCAAGTCCTGAAGAAGCTAGGGGTCATACATCGTCCAATGGGACAACTGGTGAAAGATGTACAACTTCGAATGTTTGTAGACAAGGAGAAAGAAAAATATCCGAAGAGCCAAAGTGGATTTTGGTTGTTGATAGCTAGGGGGTTACGTGTCAACAGATCTGAGACTGTGGGGGAAAGTCACTTCAAAAATTTCAGTTGAGAGTTGAAACTCCTGAATCCCAAAGAGGCGAATTCAACCACAACCATCTATATTCAAATATCATGTGTCGAAAAATCATTGTCCTTGGATGAAAGTTCCTCGGGAGAAATCAAAGACCGATATTTGAAATTCCTGAAGTCTGAAGAGTCGAAGTGAACTGCAATCATTGATCTATGAGGGACACGCATCGACAAATCATCAAATTCTGGTGGAATTCGTGTGGAGGAGGGAAGAGTTGAGAGTTTAAATTCCTGAAGCCCGAAAGGTGAAGTGAGTCCTAGCCGTCTGATTCATAAGGAAACACAAAAAAAATCTATGGACTCCAGATAAAGACTCGAAGTGAATCATAACCATCTAATTCAAAAGGACATGCAGCAGAAATTTGTGGACTTCAGACAAAGGATCGAAGTGAATCATAGTCGTCGATCTAGAGGATACATGTGTCAATAGATCGTGAACTCTAGATGAAATAAATATGGGATAAAGTGAAGGTAGAGACTTGAAAACTTCAAAGCCTAGATTTTCGAAGCAAATTACGACTGTTGATTTCAAAGGGACATGCGTCGATAGATCGTAAGAATATGAGAACGCGTGCACTGAAGAGAAGGAATGAAAGGAAACATATCTCAGTCTTCGGTCAATAGGTTTTGTCTGAGATCACAATATCAATGGTCACTCTTAATTGTGGGGACAAAAAGTGCTCGGGTTTTAAAAATATTGGAGCGAGCCTCAATCGAAGCCACAATATTGTCAAAAGGATGTGTGGAAGTTGTTGGTGAATTGTGGGGAGAAAATATGTGTGGTCTCAAACCACTCTAGGATGCCCCATAATTGTGTTTTTACATGAGTACATAACCTAAGGTCTCATATGAGAAAGGGATAAAGAAAGAGGAGCTAGTGCTTGAACCCTGATAGTTTAGCATCGCGAAGGGAGAGGTTGTGGCTGTCATAGAACTTGAACCAAAATACTAAAAAGGGCCTATGTTTAATCACAAGGGAGACTATTAAGGTTTTAGAGAGCCGATTCGACTCTTAGAATCGAAGATCCTTGACCGGGAGGTTGCGTAGCCCCAAGGAAGAACAGGGGGGTCTGCATCAAGTGGTATTAAAACCTAGAATTATTTCCAAGAAGCGGAAAAGAGGTCGAAGGTGTACTCTGTGTGTAAGACACAGTCAGCACAATGCCGCCAAGGAGTCATGTGGAACTAAATTTAGTTAATCGTGTTGTAGAAAGAGAAATGAGAGAGCTTCATCCAATATTAGAGGCAATCGAGGCAATGTAGAGGAGGGAAAATGATGCTAGGGACATCAGTGATGAAGAAAGTGAAGAAATCGATGTTGAAGAAGCTGCAAGGGAAAATGTTTTCGAGGAACACTTGTTGAGAGCGATTGTTAAATTGGGAGCTAGAGAAAAGATAGAGATCCCAATGTATTAAGGCAACCTAAATGCTGAAGAATTGTTGGATTGGATAAGATCCATTGAAAAATATTTTGATTATGAAAGTGTCAATGAGGAGAAAAAGGTGAGGCATGTTGTCACTAGAATTAAAGGACATGCAACATTGTGGTGGGATGAACTGCAAGATGAGAGAAGAATAAAAGTTAAACAAAATATAAACAACTGGGATAGAATGATAGCCAAGATGAAGGCTAAATTCATGCCCAAATATTATCAGATAAATATGTTCAGGAAGTTGCAGAATCTAAGATTGAAGGGTATGATAGTGAGAGAGTATACGAAGGAGTTCTACAAGCTAAATATCAGGACTAGATAGTGAGAGAAGGATGAGGAAAAAGTTTTCAGGTACATAAATGTCCTGAGGTATGAAATCTAGGATGAGATCAACATGATGTTAGTAAGGATAGTAGAGGATGATTATTGGATTTGTTTGAAGGAAAAGGATAAGTGGGCTAGGAAACAGAGTCAACGAAACAGAGGTAGAATCCCAATAAAATTCAAGGGAGTTGTCCATGATAAGACACAAAAATCCAAAGACGAGACTGTGAAACCAGACAGTCCCTCAAAAAGAGGAGGAAGTTCCTGAGGAAGACAACGTAGTGTAAGAAGTTCTTCTAGAGGAAGAGGAAGAAGAAGAGGAGGAGAAGTAAGGTGTTATGCCTCTGGAAAGACATGACACATGTCTTGGAAATGCCCAAAGAAAAAGAAAAAAGAGGAGGTGAAGCTCATATTTCTGAAGCACAAAAAAGAGATGTTGAGGTCGAAGGTGCAAAGGATGGAACGTACTTGATGTTGAGAAAGGTTTTCTTAAAACCAGAGCCAAAAATTGAAAATCCCATGCAGAGTAATAGTGTATTCAGGACACATTGAAAGAATAAAGACATAGTATGCAAGGTGATAATTGACAGTGGGAGCACTGACAATTTTGTATCCACAGAGATGGTGGATAAATTGGAGTTGGAGACAAATGCACATCCGAAGCCATATAAAGTCTCATGGTTGTAGCAATTACACCAGGTAATGATCACTAAATTATTCTTCATTGAAATTAATATAGGAGGATATAGAGATGAAATTTTGTGTGTTGTGATTCCCATGGATGTATGTCATGTTTTGTTGGGAATACCATGGAAGTTTCTCAGAAATTTCATTCATGATGGGAGAAAAAATAATTACACCTTCGAGAAGAATGGTAGGAAACACATGTTGCTTCCAATTGAGGAGAAGAAAGTAAAATAAGAACCCAACACAAGAATACTTCTCATGAGTGGGAAGGAACTCCTGAGTGAGGTCAAGAAGGGACAAGATATGGAGTTTGTTGTGGTGATGAAACCCAAAGTTTTTTTTACAAGTACTTTGATGGATGATTTGCCTGAAGAAGTTCAAGATTTGTTGGATAATTTTGTTGACATAGTAGTGGATGAGTTTCATAAATCATTGCCACCCATCAGAAATATAAACCATCATATTGATTTGATACCAGGAGCAATTCTGCCAAATAGAGTAGCATACAGATTGACACCTCAAGAAAATGAGGAGGTAAGTAACAAGTCCACGATTTGATAGACAAGGGTTTGGTTAGAGGAAGCTTGAGTCCATGCACAGTACCAATTGTGTTGAGTCCAAAGAAGGATGGAGGATGGAGAATGTGTACAGACTCGAGAGCCATAAACAAGATCACCATCAGGTATAGATTTCCTTTGCCAAGAATGGATGACTCAATGGATTGTTTAATTGGAGAAAAATTATTTTCTAGGATAGATTTGAAAAGTGGATATCACTAGATAAGGATGAGAGAAGGTGATGAGCGGAAAACAACCTTTAAGACAAATGAAGGGTTGTGTGCAAGGATCATTTTAAGGATGGAAATTTATTTTAAAATGTAGAGACCTTGGCGAATATTACTAATCCTTCATATGTCAACTATAAATGTCTGGCGATATTTTTTAAAAAATATTCAAATTTATAAGTATTTTATATAGTTTTTATAAAATTTTGGAAATTTTTAAGGTAAAATAATTGTATCCTATAGAGTTTGGGAGAATCATTTTTAAAATAGGGAATATTGTTTTTGGAAAAACCATGGAAAATTATCCCATGAGAAAAATTTAGCCCCTAAAATCATCCATGGTTGTATGAATGGCTTGTTATGCCATTTGGATTAACAAATGCCCCAAGTACTTTTATGATATTGATGAATGGAATACTAAAAGATTTTATTGGCAAGTTTGTGGTTGTATATCGTGATGATATATTGGTCTTTAGCAAGGCTAAGGAGGAGCATTTGAGACATCTGACATTAGTGATGAGGAGATTACAATAGGAGAAGTTGTTGATAAATATGAAGAAGTCCTATTTTATGAAGACATAACTCATTTACTTGGGTTTTGTGATCTCCTCAAATGAATTGAATATGGATCCAGAGAAGGTGAAAGAAATCAAAGAATGGTCATCACCAAGGAGTATGTTTGAAGTGAGAAGTTTCTATAGGAATTTCATTAGAAATTTCAGTGGAATTTGTGCATCAATGATGGATACAGTGAAGAAGAGGGACAAGTATTTTAAATGGATATAAGAAGCCACGAGAAGCTTCAATATATTGAAGGCGAAGACAATAGAACGAGCAATTATAGTCTTACCAAATTTTGGAAAGACATTTGAAGTGAGAAGGGATGCAAGTGGAGTTGCAATTGGAGTAGTCTTGAGCCAAGATAATAGACTAGTTGAATATTTTAGTGAGACGTTGAATGAGAATAAGAGAAAGTACTCCATATATGATAAATAATTCTATGCCATAATTCAAGCCTTGAAGAAATGGAGGCACTACCTTGTTCCAAAGGAATTTTGCCTTGTACAACGATAACCAAGATTTACAATTCATAACCATACAAGATAATTTAAACCAAAGACAAGCTAAATGGATAGAATTTATGCAAAATTTCACTTTTGTCATTAAACATAATTTTTGTAATGCTAACAAAGTTTTTTATTCATTCATCACGAGATGCCTAATTCTACAGGAGTTTCAGGTGAAGAACTTAGGGTTTGAACACCTTAAGGATATGTATTGTGATGATACATATTTTAAGGAAGCATACGAAGCATGTGAAAATATTGTGTTGAGAGATAGGAGCCAGTGGACAGAATATATGATTCAAGAGGGATTGTTGTTCAAGGGAAATCCGTTGTGCATACCAAAATGCTCAATGAGGGATAACCTTTTGAAGGAAAAGCATAGTGGAGGATTGGCTGGACATTTCAGCCATGATAAAACATTTTCACAGTTGAGCAGTTCATACTATTAGCCAGGTATGAGAACATAAGTGATACATTTTGTGAATATATGTAGAATCTACCAACATGCAAAAGGTAAAAGACAAAACACTAGATTGTATCAACCATTGCCAATACCAAAGAGGCCTTGGGATGCAATCAGAATGGATTTTCTATTTGGACTTCCAAGAACACAAAGAGGGTGTGATTCCATATTTGTGGTGGTGGATAGATTTCAAAGATGACACACTTTATCCCATGCCAGAAGACTAGTGATGGAACACATGTTGTAAATTTATTTTTCAAGGAAGTTGTTTGACTTGATGGATTACCCAAAAGTATTGTCTCAGATAGAGACACCAAATTCGTTGGACATTTCTGGAGAACATTGTCAAAGAAGTTGGGGACAAATTTCTCCTTTAGCTCAGCTTATCACCCTCAAATAGATGGACAAACTAAGGTGGTGAACATAAGTTTGGGAAAATTATTGAGGAGTCTTGTCAATGAGAATCATAGTTAGTGGGATTAGGTTCTGCCACAAGTAGAATTTGTATATAATGACTCAGCAAACAAGAGAACTGGAAAGAGTCCATTCCAAGTAATGTATGGAATGTAGCCAAGAGGAGTAGCTAAGTTGAGAGACTTGGAACATAGTGAGATCAGAAGCATCGTAGAAAAAGATTTTGTTGTAGAAATGCAGAAGATCCATAGCCATATCAAACAACAGTTGCATAACTCTTTCCAAGAGTACAAGTTCAGAGTTGATCAACATCGCAAAGAGATTCAATTTGAAGTAGAATATCAGGTTCTAGCACATCTCAATAAAGAAAGGTTTCCAAGGAGAACATATAACAAGTTAAAGATGAATCATATAGGACCATGTAAGATCTTAAGGAATTTTGATGCAAATTCCTATGATATTGAGCTTCCAGATGATGTGGGCATATCACCCATATTCAACATATCAGATCTATATCCTTACAGGGGAGATGAAGTAGGAGAAAAAAAAGATCAGAAAGAGATTTAATGGGAAAAGAAAATGTCTGTAGAAGAAAATATACAGATGGATAATATCATTGATCAGAGGGTTGGAAAGAAGACCAGGAGGAAGAACTATTTTGAATATTTGGTCAGGTGGAAGGGACACCCGATAGAATATGCCAGTTGGGAAAATGAAGTTGATATCTAGAAGCATGGAAATTTAGTGCAGGAGATCATGGACAAGAGTCCATGAATTTTTTGCCAAGGGAGTATGATGCAGGAACATTGTTAGCAAGCACATTTGGAGAGACAACTCAACACCTTAGTGTTCCTTTGAATCATTTAGAATCATAATTTTGGCATTTCCTACATATCATTTTTTTAATGATTGAATACCGAGGAAGATAAAACACTTGGGAGATGAATGATCACGAGTGATCTTATAGTTTCACTCCTAGTCTTTCATGTAATGTAACTTAAGTAGTAGTTAGTTTTTTTTGAGAAGACGAGTAGTCAAAGGGAACCCTAAGAACAATCTGAGATAAATAGAAGTGTTGTATGCCCAAATGAGGTTGTTGCAAGTTAGTAGGAGATTGCATCGATTTATTTGTTGTTGCATTTTTAGTTGTTGTTTTATCATAGTTGTAGCCAATTACTTTTAAATGAATATAACCGAGGAAAATTGATCCAATGCATGGTGTTGCTACTGTTTACAATTCCCTATTATTTTTCTTTCATGAATGAACGAGTTATGTTGTAGAGTATATGAAACTGTGAAGTGTTTAGATAAGTTTTGATTGTGCTCTTCGTTGAGTTCATGCAAGGTGTGCATACAGTTCGTAAAGAGTGCATTTACAAAGTTTTTTTCGACTCTGAAACTCATAAGAGATAGCGTGAAACATCTATTTGCAAGGAGTGCAAAGATAATGTTGCAAGGTGTGCACATTCATCCGCAAGAACTTAAGTCTTGCATGAGAATATGTTGTAAGGAGTGACAGAGTCTGTTTCGACTCATAAGCTCAGAAGAGATAATGTGAACTTTCCATTTGCAAGGAGTGCAAATGGACTGCTGCAAGGCGTGCATAGTTGCCCACAAGAAGCTAAATTTTGTGTAAGAATATGCTACAAGGAGTGAACAGATCCAAAATTTGACTAAGTGTCGAAGTAACCCTCTAAGGAGTCAAAGGGTTCAAGAGAGAAAGATCAAGAGAGATAACACATAAATATTCAAGGGGAATGAAGTTCTGAAGGTTTCATGAGTCATCAACTAAGATCCATCCATGAGGGAGTGGAATCATTCTGAATCATCGTATCTGGGAAAGGTACATGAAATTTAAGTCTTGGGGTGCACACAGGAACGAGGATTTGTCCAAGTCCTGAAGAGGCTAGGGGTCATCCATCGTCCAGTGAGATAGGTGGCACAAGATGTACAACTTCAGAATTTTATAGACAAGTAGAGAGTTAACTTGCCAAAGATCCTAAGTAGATCCTGGTCGTTGATTGCCATGGGGTTACGTGTCAACAGATATGAGACTGTGGGGGAAAGTCACCTCAAGAATTTTAGTTGAGAGTTAAAACTCTTGAAGCGCGAAGAGGTGAAGTGAACCACAACCGTCGATATGCGAATGACACGTGTCGACAAATTGTCATCTTCGGATGAAAGTGCCCCAGGAGAAAGCGAAGAGTGATAGTTGAAACTCCCAAAGTCCAAAGAGTTGAAGTGAACCACAACTGTTGATTTGTTAGGGATACACATCGACAAATCATTAACTTCTAGTGGAAGTCATGCAGAGGAGGGAAGAGTTGAGAGTTGAAACTCCCGAAGCCCTAAAGGTGAAGTGAATCCTAGCTGTTTGATTTAGAAGGACATGGGGAAGAAATTTGTGGACTCTCGATAAATACCCAAAGTGAATCATAGTCATATGATTCAGAAGGACACGTGGCAGAAATCCATGGACTACGGGCGAAGGCCCGAAGTGAATCGTATTCGACGATTTGTGGGAGAAAAGCATCAATAGATTGTGAACTCTGAATGAAATAATTTTGGGAGAAAGTGAAGGTAGAGAGTTGAAAAATCTAAAGCCTAGATTGTTGAAGAAAATCACAACCGTTGATTTTAAAGGGACATGTGTCAAGAGATCGTTAGAATCTGAGAATGAGTGCACTGGAGAGAAGGAAGGAAAGGAGATAGATCTCAGCCGTCAGTCAAGAGGTGCCACCTTAGATCACAAGATCAATGGTCACGCTTAATTGCAGGGATAGAAAGGGCTCGAGTTTTAAAAATATTGGAGTGGTTCGCAATTGAAACCATGGTATTTCCAAAATGATGCACGGTAGCTACTAGTGAATTGTGGGGAGAAAAGCAATGCGGTCTCAAACCAATCTAGGTTGCCCCGCAAGCACGTGTTTATGTGAGTACATATTTGAGGTGACATATGGGAAAGGGATAACGAAAGAGGAGCTAGCATGTAAATCCTGATAGTTCAACAACACGAAGGGAGAGGTTGTGGGTGTCATAGAACCTGCACCAAAATACTGAAAATGGCTTGTGTTTAATCATAAGGGAGACCATTAAGGTTTCAGAGAGTCGATTCGGCTCTGAGAATCAAAGATCCTTGACCTGGAGGTCGCGCAACCCCGAGGGAGAATAGGGGGGTCTGCATCATTTAGGGTGATTCCAATCTTTCATAGCTTCAATTTTTTTAGGATCCACCATTACACAATCCTTTCCAACAATATGACCTAGGTACTCAACTTCACAAATTCCAAAAGAACATTTATAATTTTTAAGGAAAATGTTTTGCTTGGAAAGGATATGGAGAAATTGATCTCAATGGGTGATATGGGATAGCCATATTTTACTACAGATGAGAATATCATCAAAGAAAACTAACACAAAGTGACAGAGGAAAGGACTCAAGACATGATTCATGAGACTTTGAAAAGTGTAGGGGCCATTATACAGACCAAAGGGCATGACCAAGAACTCATAGTGTCCCTCATGAGTGTGAAATTACATCTTGGGGATTTCTTCCTCCTTCATACATATCTGGTGGTGGCATGAATGGAGGTCAATTTTGGTAAAGTATTGATCCCCATTGAGTTCATCCAAAAGGTCATCTGTGAAGGGGATGGGGAATTTATCCTTGACGGTAATTTTATTTAGGGAACAAAAATAAGGACACATACACCAAGTTCCTTCCTTCTCGAGGACCATGAAAATAGGGGATGAATAGGGGTTGGTGCTAGGATGGATAACACTCTCTTATAAAAATTTGTGGACAATTTTCTCAATTTCATTGTTTTGAGCAAAGGGATGATCATAAGGGAGAACATTGGGGGGAAGACTACTTGGTATTAAAGGAATGGAATGATCATGGGCACTATGGGAGGGGATATGGCCTTGGGATCTTTGGAAAAGAGTGTTTTTTCATGAAAGGATAGCATGAAGTTTGAGGTGTACTGAGAGTGTCTCAACTGTTTGAATGGAATAGAGTTGGAAAATGATACCAAGATGACCTTTTTTGAATAAATTTTCCATGTGGTGGGACTCGATGATCTCCGAGGATCCTGCTATAATGCCTTCGAATTTATACTGTTGACCTTCCTGTTTAAATTGCACGGTTAACTCCTTAAAATCCATGAGTATGGATGCTAGGGTGCGTAGTGATTTCGCACTAAGAAGAATGTCAAAACCACCCATTTCAATAGAAACCAAGTGAGATTTCAATTTATAATGACCAATTTGTAGGCTCACATTTTCACAATGAACTCCACATTTCATGGAACAACCATTGGCAATCATGATTTGAAATTTTTTGAGAACACGGATATAGAAATTGAATTCTTGGGAAAGGCAACAATGATTGAAATTATCAGTGTTTCTAGTGTCAACTAGGATGATGAATTTCTTGTGCTTAATGTAACCAATCAATTTGAGAGTTTGAGGAGAATAAAAATCAATGAGATCATGCAATGAAATATTTGGTTCAAAATTGGTAGGATCATAGGTCAATGTAATCTATCTTCATCAGAAACATCCTCGGAAATGGCCAAAAAAAAAATTTGTTCTTTACACTTATTCCCTGGAAAGTATTTATCATTAAAAATATAGAAAATATCCTTGATTTAGCATTCAACCATTTCTTCAAGTGTTAACTTGTGTACCTTTAGAGGAGTGTCCTAAGGGGAAGGGATGTCGGGTTTAGAGCGGGGCACACGAGTGGGTTTTTTTCTCTACGGACAAGATGATGTGTTGTGGCTCCTTGGAACTCTTAGTGGCTTCCAACCAAGTCTGAGGGTGATCCATGATGACCTGTGAATGAATTTCATCCTTGAGGCCATTGATAAATCATTCCCTAAAGAGGCAAGATGTAATCAACACCTACAATATAGAGAGGTGGGTTAGAGGAGGAAGGACCCTGGAATTGTTTCATGAATTGGTTGAGAGTGGAATGGACTTCAACAATTTGGCTACCAAGATAGTCTTGGATGTAGTCTAATTTTGCATGAATGTTCGGAATGTCCCTATTTACTTGGGCTGGAAGGGAAGTAAGGTAAATACTCAGTTTTTGGTTGGTTGTTTCTTGGTGAGTGGGACCCAAGAGGGGATGAGTTGTGGATCCATTGTATTAAAAAAAAAATTTAAATGATAGGTATCATAACGATTGTCGAAAAAAGGGGAATCCAATGAGATAGGTCTCAAGGGTATGAGAAGGTAAAAAAAATGGTTAAAAATGATAGGTTACAATTATCACAATGACGAGGGTGTAAAGATGAATCCATTGATATAGGTCTCAAATAAGGGTATCAGAAAGATCAAGGAGAAAAGGCGAATCCAATGAAATAGGTGTCAAAGAAGGGTGATGAAATGGTTTTTTTTTTTTAACTCCTACATAGTTATACTTCGATCTAAATAATACTGAGGTGTTTAAATGCCCAAATTCTCAATAGGAAAAAACGTGTAGTAATTTCGCAACCTAAATGTAGGAGGAAAGGTTGCATAAAAATATATATTGTTTGTTCCTTTTTCTATTAAGTTTCCTTCCCAAGGGTTAGGGTTTTCAGTGTGCCTACAAACAAGGGTTTTCCCTATGCTATAGCTCTTTGATATACATGCGGGGTCAAATAGTATTACTCAACCCAATATCTTAGGGAACAAACTAAAGAGGCTATACCATACCATTATTCATACTACTCGATTACACAGGTACTAGAGAGTTTATTACTGAGTGTTGTTCTCGATCACACTATAGTAATCAAGAAGTTGATCAGTTGATCTATAAATGGTTTCAAGATACCTAGGGGGGCTCCCAATATACCAGAGGTACTCGAAAGAGAAATTCCATATACATGTGTTTTCTGATGCGCTACCAGTCAAAGAGGTACCAAAAAGGGTTACAATCGTGTCTAAAAATGTGATCTTAAAAACCTCTTGTATTTCTTGCATGTATGCTTCCCTGATTGCAGATTTATGGACTGAATGACATATCATTGTATTTTAAAGACATTGGAACATGTCTCTACCCTAGAAAAAAATTAACCCACACTTATGGCCAAGGAAAGTTCTCTAATAGCACTTGTTATGCACCTGATTATGTGATATTAAGCAGAAACAAGAATATAATGAAAATTACCAATGTAACAACAAAATGTATAGAATAACAGAAAAAATTATACCTTTATTGAAGTGGGAGAAATGTTCACTTACCTCTTTGACGGGGTAACCTCCAAAAGAGCAATGCTTTATTGCATTGATTCTCAAGACAAAGATTTATCATGCCTCCTACTCTTATTTATACTAACTATATCTTCTAAAGAACATTATGGAGGAAGATCTTTCTAGAGGTGGGAGCTTCTAGAAGACATTCTTACATTGACTTGTTCATATTTATTAAATAGGCCTTATTAATTAATGTCAACCTTTATTACATGAAAAATATATTAATCTATCTATGTGAGGGATTATGGGTGTTGGGTCCCTAACACTTTAGCAATCTATATATGTGGGTGGTATTTTACTATACATGATTCAATATTTCGCAATCCCATCCATTGCAAAAACAAGGACAAACTCCAAGTATTTAGAGAGGTTGAAGTAAATAATTCAAATAAATTTACAACTAGGGAACTAGATAAATAAAATAAATATGTGGTAAATTCTAAAAACAAGGGTAATTTTCAAAAGATGTGAACATATGTGTTTTGAATTTTTTATACTAAGTACCTATGCGATCTATGAATATCTTATTTTATTCCTCTCTCTCTCTCTCTCTCTCTCTCTCTCTCTCTCTCTCTATATATATATATATATATATATATATATATATATGATTCTTTTAATTCTTATTGGAATTTTGTTATTTGGAATTTTCTCTAAGTATAATTGGAATTTTTGTTATTTGGAATTTTCTCTAAGTATACGAATTTCAAGGAAAGGATATTGTGATAGATATGATATTCCATGCATATATTTCTTTAAATCACTCATTTTCTTTTTTTGTTTTATTTAATTATTTATACATATATATGAAGATGTTGTTGATACATTGTGCATCCTAGTTTTCTTATTTTTAATTTTGCATATCTAGAACTCTTTATCTCTCTCTCTCCTACTTCATAATTTTATGTCTTACAAACAAATCATTGGCTTATCACATACCTTTCATAATTTCATTGTTGTCTTCATTATTCTTGTTCATTTTTTTAAAGATATTTCAAGATTTCCTTGTTTTACTATTGATATACATAAAGTTATTGACAATCAACTATTTCCCTATTGGTCCTTTGTTGGGTTTCTTGAAACTTGTTTCTCTTTTTTCCTTTAATTTTTTATTGAGTTTTGTACTTGGCGATCCCTTTGATATGGGTTGGATGACATTGTATATGTAATTTTTATCTAGAAACTTCCATGGATATTCCACCTGAATATTTCATCACAATAGATTTTACAATTATATAGAATATAGTACTATGTAGTGTTTTACTTTAGATTTCAGATTTAATATTACTATATTAATGAAAAATTTATTGAAATAAATTGAAACTAAAATGAAACAAGATAATAAGAAAGCACACCATCACATTATGAAAAGAATATGCAGCATGGGAAAACCTCATACATGAAAAACCCAAGTAGAAGGTGAGGCCTATGCCTTGCACTTTTCTTATTAGTTATAAAGTGCAAATAGAAAGCAAGTTCACTCACTATGGAGTTTCCATGGACACTATGGTTTGTATGACTACTACATGATATTCTACTTACTTTTATATACTTCAATTTCTCACTCTGAATGGTATATTATTTTATTAGACAATAATTAATAAAATAAGAATGAAATCCCTTCCTATCTCAATACCCCAATATATAACTTGACCTAATATTCATATAGGGTTAGGGTTATGTTTTTGGCATGCTTCAAATATTTATTGGCATTAGAGTTGTGTACCCTATATAATATTCTTTAAATTCCATATGTGGCTAGATATATATCTTTAAGTAATGTAATTTGATGTTCCATTCACTTACTATCATGGTGGTCAACATTATAGGTCAACTTAAGGGAGTCATAAATTCCTCATATGAACATTGATTGAGGTGATATTCACACTACTAGAAACCTCTTGATGTCTATAACAACATATAGATGATGTAAAATTTATTCACAAATATTTGACCAAAAAAATAACCATTTAAGTAATAAAATAGGTTCCAGAAGTTCATGTCCCCAAATCACTAAAGTTTGAATTAGCCCTAAAATGTGAATTGTAAGACAATAGCTCCAAATTATGCACCTGACAACTACAAAAATACATGATAAATTATAAAAAAGATATATTTTGGATCATGCCTTCTCATTTACATGGGATTATGGTCACCAAAATATTTTACTAAATGAGGAAAATACATTGTTTTCCTCTGCCTTCTCCCATAGTACCATTTGGCCTTATTTGTATCTTTTCATTTCAAGCAAACTTTCCACAATTCATGTTGCACCTATACGGTTGTTCTAGAATTCTTATAAAAAACTTTATATTATTATAATGTTGCCTATGATTCCAATTGTAAGTCCTCTATGGTGGATTAAGATTTCTCATTAATTTCCTAGTTCAACATGGAAGGCTCATAAACTTCATATTTTACACTTTCATTATTGAGTAAATACACATGTATGGTAGTAAAATAAGTCTATATGGATCATAACCTAGATTTTATAATAGTTCAAATGAACCATACTAAATATCCTCAACTAATATTCATACTAGGACCTTGTATCCATCCTTTATTCAGATACAACCAAACTATATCTACTATCTTGAATGTTTTCTCAATTCTATGATTGTCATGATGGGCCTTGTATTTTTCATATGAATTCCTCAATGCTTCATGTACCTACAATGGATCTTCCTAATCTTGTCAATGACGTTTTCTCTTGCCTATGATTCCAATTGTAAGTCCTCTATGGTGGACTAATATTTCTCATTAATTTCCTAGTTCAACATGGAAGGCTCATAAACTTCATATTTTACACTTTCATTATTGAGTAAATGCACATGTATGGTAGTAAAATAAGTATATATGGATCATAACCTAGATTTTATAATAGTTCAAATGAACCATACTAAATATCCTCAACTGATATTCATACTAGGACCTTGTAACCATCCTTTATTTAGATACAACCAAACTATATCTACTATCTTGAATGTTTTCTCAATTCTATGATTATCATGATGGGCCTTGTATTTTTCATATGAATTCCTCAATGCTTCATGTACCTGCAATGGATCTTCCTAATCTTGTCAATTCCTTTTTCAGCCTTGGTTACTTCTCGTGCAGTGTCTTCCCTCACTTCTCCTTGTTTTCCATATACAACATCTAAGAGATAAGGTGGAAAATACCCAAATTATGTTTCAATAAGGGACTCACTAATAGAAGTATGTATTCCTTTATTGCAAGAGTAAAGGATTTAAATAAAATTGCCATCCTAGGATCTTGAATGCTTATTATTTTACCCTCTTAAAAGGTTAACCAATGTCGTTTTCACTACTTCTATCTACCATATGTTTGTGGATGGAAAATTGTAGATATATTCTACTTTTTCTTCATCTTCTCCCAACATGTACTCTAAAACGAACTAAGAAATCTAGTATTTATATCTAAGATGATGCTACTTAGTATTCCAAAGTGCACTTAAAGCTTATCAAATAACACATTTGATGCATCTTTCCACTTCATTTTCTTTTTACAAGGAATAGGAATGCACAACTTGCTAAATCTGCTAACTACCAAAAATATGTAGCCATGTCCCTTCCATGTTCTTGCAAAAACTCTCATTAAATCCATGGAGATTCTATCCCATGGTGTAGTAGCTATAGGTAATCGATGGTATAAACCTTTATTTTTTTTATTGGGGTTGGTGAATTTTTTTTTTTTTATCCTCTATCAAACTCAGATACACATTCTTACATTCTGGGCTAATACACATACATTTGTAGGTACTATCCTCTCAACAAAAAAATTACTTACAATGTACCAGGTATGGGCCTCTCTAATAAGTTTTAATTTTTCACCTTTAAGAACATATGCCTTGGAAGTTGTAGGAGGAGGCATTTTTATTATCAGGACAACTTTTGCAGGATCCACCTACACTCCTTCCCTTTAGACTATATGTTCGAGTAGATTCCTAAATGGTACACAAAAAATATATTTTTTTAGGTTCAGGGAAATCTATAGTTGTCTATAGTGATCAAACATTAGTGGTAATAGAATTATATGATCATTTAATAGTATGTACATAATCCAATCATCCATATATACTTCAAGAAATTTGTGAATGAAGTCACAAAATGCTACAATAACTATAATAGAGAACACCATTGGGGCATTCTTGAGCCCAAAAGGCATAACATTATAGGAAAATGATCCCCACTCTATAGTGAATATAGTCTTTTTCTTGTCCTCTTAGGAAATTCTAACCTGGCTATAGCCAGAAAACCTATCTATAAAATAAGAATATTCATTCATTTCTACTTGGTCCATAACTTCATTATTAAAGGGAGTATGAAAAAGGTCATTTACACAGGTTGTTATTAAACTCATGTAATCCACACAAACTCTAATATCATCCATACCCTTATTACTCTGTATTACAATAGGGTTGATCCACGCAACCTTATCCACTGGAAATATCATCCCAACTTCTAACATTCTATAAATGTCCCTCTTTAATTTCTCTTTGAATCTGGGATTCAGGCGATAGGGCCCATGTTGAATCGGTTTTGAGTCGGGTTTTAGCTCAATTTTCATCTCCCACAAATATTTTTTAATCCCTTTTAATTATAAAAATCTTGTAGTGAATAGGTCCTCATATTCTCGCAATAGATCTTGTATCTCTGTGAAGGTTTTCTCATCCAAATAATCCTCTATGGATGCCATATTAGGGTTTTCCTCACTCCCTATGTTTATTTTTCTCAACTTAAGGGGTTTCGTATAGGAGTTACTAATATCATCTGAAATAGTGTATTTAACAACCCTAGTTCCTTCAAATTCTTTAAATGTCATATGCATAAGGTCCTCTCGATCTTTGGGTTCTTTTCGGTTCATTTCAACATAACTACAGGGCATGGTTATTCATATAGAGGATGGATCAAGACTATGATGAAGTAGGTATTCATGTTCAATGAAAAATATAGGTGAATGTAAGGTCTTAAATTCATCAATAAATAAGATCTTTTTAATTTGTTGGAATACTAGGGTGATTTCATGAAACTTATCGAAAAATGGGAAATCATGGAAAATTTGGCTTTGCAGTACTTCCCAACAAGTGGTTTGTATTCTAGTCTCTTCATGCACATACCAACAATTTTGGATTCATCCAAAAGAATGAATAAATTGATGCACCCAAAATTTATAAGGTAGTTGTGTAGCTTCCCATACCTTAATGCAATGTGCAACATTCTCTGGCAAATCAGATGACCCATCATACAATTCTAGAGTTAAGAGTTGAGGATTCAACTTCTGGTCCTTATGCAACTGGTTGACTTGTGTTGGAGGGATAAATCGGTATTGAAGAGTGAGTTTTATTTTATCCCAGGAAGTCAAAGCTTCCTTATGCATGGAACACCACCTAGATGGAGACGATTTTAATAGAATATCAAGTACAAGTATCCTTTGCTCTTCCTGAAACTTATCCTGCAGATCAACAAGAAATATGCGTAAAGTTGAAATTACATCATAAATATGGTGTTCTATAATACTTTTTCCATTCCACCTAGTCACTTTGATAGTTGTGCAATGTCTTGAAATCTTTTCATACCTTCCTTGTTGCCAATTCTCAAAAGTTACCTCTGAATATTCGCTTGTAGACTGAATGCTCCGCCAACTTACTAAGCCATCCACAATAGGGTTAATAAAATATGCCCATGTCATTTTATTGAGAGTGTATATTTGATTAAGGACATCATTTTCCATATTTTCTTCAGCTAGATCAATATATTCAGGGCCTTGGTATGGGTCTTGAGTTTAGGTTAATTTCATAGTGTCCACCTCAAAGGTCGTGATTTCCCTCTTAAGATCAATGACATCATAATTATCATAGGAAAAGTCAATTCCCAATAGAGATGGGTATAGGTATTTCACCTCCATTATTTCTATAACATCAAAATATACCATCTAATTAAGGCCAACTAAATCCACTTGAATGTTTTGAAACCTCCCAAAAGGGTAGATACTGTATTGGTTGGACATCTACAATTGAATAGTTGATTAGAAGAGATTGGGATTACCCATGGCTTCCCAGGTCTTGTTTGGTAGTATGTTGACATCTGAGCCCAAATATAACATAACATCACTAAGTTTGCAATCCTCAATGTGGGAATTTAGTATAAATTCTCTTCCAGATCTATGCTTCCTCCTTTGTATCCTAATTCTATTTCTCTTCATAAGATTGGAAATAATCAACTCCTATGGGATCCCTTTAGTCTATAAATTCCCATTAAGCATGTTCTATAACGAGTTATTCGTCATCCAAAATATCATAAAAGAGTTGGAACCATAAAGCAATAGGACTTTGTGATTTTGCTGGAAGGCCCTTCGATGCAAGCAGATTTTCCGTGACTCTTGGTTGAATATCAATGCTTGGTTATGTAACTATTGGAATTGCATGTTT
Source organism: Picea sitchensis (assembly GCA_010110895.2). NCBI lineage: Eukaryota > Viridiplantae > Streptophyta > Pinopsida > Pinales > Pinaceae > Picea > Picea sitchensis. The sequence goes on along the minus strand of SNQJ01S0000341.1, from coordinate 163,451 downwards.
AAACATATGTCAAAACATTTCTACTACATTCTAGAAGAACTCCTTATGAATTATGGGATCACACTTAGCATCCACTGGTTGATTCGGATTTAGGATCAAAACAAAATGATTAATAGACTGAATAAAATAAACACAGAGATATGAATAATGACATAGATATCTAGTGAGCAATGTCTTCTATTGAATAATGAAATAAGATGAAACATTAAAACTCCATAACTGAAACACTTGCTTGAATGGTGGTAGCTATCTTTGAAAAGAGATGTGGCTACTATGCGCATCCGTTTGAGAAGAATGAATTACAATGAGGTTCTAGAGGCCTTTTTTATATTACTCATGAATGCCAAAGGCCTAGACATCCAAAAACCTAACCCTACGAGGTGAAACATCAAAAGTCATGTGGGCCCCTTTGGGTAAGTTGGTACCTCAACTTCCCATGGTCGTAAATTTTACATACGACCTATGTTTTAGGCGTGTGATATAATGTTGGAAAGGTATTTCAGAGATATACACATTCAACCATCAAACTCTAACTCCGTCTACAATTTGAGTATGGCGAGCCAAAAAACATTGTTTAGGCCTCCAAAATGGCCCTAGAAGTACAATAAGATGAGTTGACATGAAAAAATACAAAACAATCCATTTGGATAAGGGGAGAGGCCACTGATATCCACCTGGAAGATGTGTAGGGATTCAGACATTCCTAGAAGTGTAGAACCCACAATTCTAAATAAGTACATAAGAATGTGTTGAACTAAAAATGGACAAGACGAGCTAGTTGGAATAGGTGGGTGGCCACCAATAGCCAACTGGATCAATCCTCCCCCCTTATGAAGAAATGGTATCCATTGTGATGAGTACCCCCATCAGGTGAGGAAATTTCTATTGTATTTGGACTCGTGTGAGCCACTTTCCTTGGTGTAGGAGTTGTCCCTCCTTGACAACCTGATAAATTTGGATCCTCTGCTGGCGACTTCCCTTGACATGTGTGTCCACTAATTGATCAGTCAATGCTTGTTCTCGGTTGTTCTGTGATCTATGAGGTGTTCATTAATGGCGTAAAATATGGTCGAAGGAGGTCAACATTGAACACTGGGTGCAGGCCAAGGAAGGGTGGAGTGTTGAGCTCAAAATCATTGCTACCCACATACTTGGCAATAGTGTAAGGCCCATAGGAAGTGGATGGAGCTTCTAATGGGGCCTAGTGAGATGCTCCTTCTCCAAATGTAACCAAACATTATCACCAACTTGAAACTTATGTGCTACCTTATGCTGATCATGGGGCTAGTTGTACTTAGCATTGGATTTCTGCAAAATCTCCTAGACCTGTTGGAGAATGTGTTGAATCTGCTCAATGAATCCAGTGTCTTTGTCGATCCCAGACTGATCATGGGAAGAATATCTATGTGTGGTTATAAGAGGAAGTGCAACATCAATGGGTCCCAAGGGTTGGAATCCTAGACCCACCTGAAATGGGCTATGGTCGGTGGAGCTATGGAGAGCCATGTTGTAATTGTCTTGAACACAGGGAAGAATCTCATCCCATGTACATGGATGCTTAGAATTGCACATGCATAGGATGTGCACAATCATTCAATTTATTACCTTTGTTTGGCCCTCTATTTGGGGGTGGAAAACAGTGGATTTTGTGAGGTTGGTGTCCAACAGTGACTAGAGAATCGACCAAAATCTGTTGAGGAAACTATTGTCTCGGTCGAATATGATGGTATGTGGTATCCCAAAGTGGACCCACACTTGTTCGAAGAAGATATTGGTAGTATCTGTCACTATGATTTTCTTCTTGAAAGTTGTGAGGGTGGCCATCTTCGAAAAATGATCAACGACCACAAATACAAAGTCATTTCCTTTCTTGGTGGATGGAAGGCTCGGCATGTAATCCATTGATATGGATTCCCAATGATTCTCGGGAGTAGAAAGAGCGGTGGATAATCCTTTCTTCTTGTTGTCTAGCTTTGAAATGGAACACACAATGCATGATTTGATATACTTGTTGATGTCTTGTCTAATTTTTGGCCAATGTAAATGTTTATGAAGAATGACCTCAGTTTTCTCCATGCCAAAATGTCCTGCCATATGACTGTAGTGGGATTGCCAAATCCATTTTTCATGCTCATTTGTAGGAACACAAAAATGGCCCAGGTGGAATAAGAGTCTATCCTGAATGTGAAAATAGTTGATATTTGTTCCTGTACCCAAGATCTAATAGGTGGTGGCGAAGTATGAATCTTGATGATAAATTTGGGGCCACTCAGATGCTTCATGTCCACAGGAATGGAGCATAGTGGTGACTGAAGCCGTTGGAGGATGACTGAGGCAGTCAACGACATGATTTGAGATACCTGTCTTATACTTGATGTTGATATGGAACTACTGCAGGTAGGTGGACCACTTTTGATGATAGTCATTCAAAATTTCCCTTGTGTCTGTATGAACTACAAAGGCTTGTGATCAGTGTGTATGATCATCTCCTTTCCTAGAATGTAATGTTTCCATTGATGACAGGCTTGTAAAATGGAATAAATTTCCTTGTCCTAGGTGGGGTATTTTCGGACAATCTCTAAGAGTGTCTCACTATGGTATGTCACCGGATGACCATGTTGAGTGAGAAATGATCCCACAACATATTCAGATGCATCAATATCAATCTCGAATGGTTTTTACAGATCTGGAAAGGAGAGTACTGGAGCTTAGGACAAACGATGCTTCAGATCATCGAATGCTTGTTGTTGTTCCTTCCCCTAAGAAAAATTGGCCCTGGCACCATGCTTGGTCACCTAACTGAGGGCCCATGCAATATGGAAGAATCCTAATATGAACCTTCGATAGAATTTGGTTAGTCCCAAGAAGCTTCGAAGCTCAGTCAATGTGGTCAGGGCTGGCTAGTCGCGGATGACTTGGATCTTAGCTGGATCAACATGTAGTACCCCATGTTGATCAACAATGTAGCCCAATTATTGGACCATGTTCATGCTTAAATATCATTTTTCCAAATTGGCATATATCTTGTGCTTCCACAAAGTGCTCAAAACCTGTTGAATATGTCTCATGTGCTCCTCCCATGTTCTCCTGAAGATGAGGATATCATCCAAATATACCACCACAAAGGAGTTGGTGAAGGGTCTCAATACAACATCCATCAACCTCATGAAAGTGGTTGATGCACTTGTTAATACAAAGTGCATCACTAGCCATTCAAAGATACCCTCTTTCAATTTCAAGGTTGTCTTCCATACATCAGTTGGTTAGATGGGAACCTGGTGGTAGCCAGAATTTAGGTCAATCTTGCTGAAGAAATTTTCCCCCTTGAGTTAGTAGATTTTAACCTTGTACAATATTTACTGCAGACATATTTTCAATAAAAGAACATAAACGATACAATGGAAAATACAAAGATTACACATAGATTTTTCCCCTGGAAACCCAAACTAGGGAAACCAACATATTCTATATTCATTCATCATGATACATTTTTTACAATACAATATACATATACATGCCAGTGGCATCCAAAACCCTAATCTAATGACTTGGATTAGTCAAAAAACCTAATCCAATGACTTGGATTACTCAAAAAACCCTAATTCCTTAACCGAAAATAGAAAACCATCGGCAAAAACCATGTGTAGAAAAACCGTCCAACAATGGACATGAAAATCGAGGCAACACAAAAAACGAGGAAGAAACATTTCATAGGACTGTTACCCCCGAGCCCTCGCACGGGGGGATTTCTCCCCCCTGCACCCCTCCTGAGCACCCGGTGCAACAAAGACACTACTACTTGTGCAAAGAATATAAGACATACCCAAAATTCTCCCACTTGTTGTTATCTTTTCATACTTGGGGTTACAGGGTTACATAGTCAACAATCTAGGTCAACAATTTCCATGGATCCTCTACACCACGAGAACTTCTTAGTTCTCACAGATTTTGTTAATGAATCTGCAACATTCTTCAAAGTGTCCTACGTCATTAGCAATACTTTATTTGCTTCAACCATGTCTCTCACAAAGTAATATTGAATATCAATATGCTTTGTCTTTGAATGATAAGTTGGGTTCTTCACCATAAAAATTGCACTCTAACTATCACAATATATCCTTATATCTTTTTGTAAAAACCCAATACCTAAACACAATATTTGTAACCATACTTCTTCCTTACTTGCATGTGTGGTTGCCATGTATTCATCGTCTGTAGTTGAAATTTCCACAACAACCTGTCTTTTGCTCATCCAACTTATTGCTCTTGCAAACAGGTTAAACACATACCCACTTGTAGATCTCTTGTGATCCAGATCTCTAGCCCAGTCTGCATCCACAAAGCCATGTATATCCACCACTCTATCTAATCCTAGTCTTCGTTGGTATCACAATCTATACCTAGCAGTGACATGGAAATACTTGAAAACCCTTTTTATTGTTGTACAATGCTCCTTCCTTGGTTTTGACATATACCTACTCAAAACTCCCACTGCATGTGCAATGTGTGGTCTAGTACAGTCAATTCCATACATTAAACCTCGAAATGCACTAGCATATGGAACACGAGACATGTCCTCCTCCTCTTCCTGTTTCTTGGGACACTGATCCCTAAATAACTTTACACCAATAGGAATAAGAACCTTGACCAATTTACATTCCTGCATATTAAACCTTTGCAATATTGTCTCAACATATTTTCTCTGATTTAACTAGAGTTTCCTCTTTTTCCGATTTCTTTTAATTTCCATGCCCAAAATGAAATTTGAAGCACCGAGATCCTTCATGTGAAATTTATAGGAAAACTGAGTTTTCACATCCTGGATAATCTCCTTGTCATTTCCTATCAACAACATGTCATCCACATACAAGACCAAATAAATCAAATGATCATCAATTAATTTAAAATACACACAGTGATCCCCATTTCAGCTTGTGAAGCCAATTCCTGGCATAAAAGTATGAAATTTTTGATACCACATCCTTGGTGATTGTTTTAAACCATACAAAAACGTTTTCAACTTGCACAACAACTCCTTCTTTGCCTCCAAAGAAAATCCTTATGGTTTCTTCATATAGATTTCTTCTTCCAGATCCCCATGTAGGAATGTTGTCTTCACATCCATCTTTTCTACCTCAAAATCAAATGCAACAGTAATAGATAATAGAAATATTATAGAGTTTTACTTGGTGACAGGAGAAAAAATCTCACCAAAATCAATTCCCTCAACCCGGGAATAACCCTTTACTACTAACCGAGCTTTGTATTTCTCCACTTTTCCTTCAACATTCAGCTTCTTTTTAAATACCCATTTTTTTCCAATGGGATTTCTTCTAATCAGCAACTCCATTAGAGCCTAAGCCTCATTCTTATCCAAGGCTGCCATTTCTTTTTCCATGGCATTTTTCTAGAGATTTCCATCCTCGGAATCCACTGCCTCCTTGACAGTTCTAGGATCATCACCAGTAATAGACAAAGAAAAATTTGAACATAAATCATATGGAGTATACCTTTCCAATATCCTTCTTTCTTGAACCGATATCCTCAATATTGGAGTATGATGATCTTATTCTTCTGATTCATGTTCTTATGTAGAGTCTGATTCATCATCCCTTAAATAAAACTCTATTTTTTTGGTTCTTCCTTGGTAGGACTTCCTATTTAACAACATCCTTCATTTCTCTAAATACCACATCTCGAATATACACTAACTTCTTAGTTTCTGGGTTCCAAAGCTTATAACCTTTGAGACCATATTTATATCCAATAAATATACACTTTTCAACCTCTTTATCTAGCTTACTCTTGTTTTCCTTTGGACCATGAACATATGTATCATAGCCAAATACCTTGAGATGTGTGAGAGAATGTTTCGTACCAGTCCATACCTCTTGTGGATTTTTTTCATCCATTTTTGATGAGGGTGATAGGTTGACCAGGTAACATGCAGTACCCACTGCCTCTTCCCAGAATTATTTCCCTAAACCAACACTACTCAGCATGCACCTTTATTTTTTCATCAGCGTATTATTCATCGTTTCTACAACTCCATTCTATTGAGGTGTATTTGGAGCAGTCTTCTTCCTTGATATACCACACTTCTTACATAATTCTTCAAATTCATTCCTGAATAATTCTCTGCCATTATCTATCCTCAACACCTTAATTATTTTCTCTGTTTGATTCTCAACAAGATACTTAAACTATTTAAACCTGTCAAAGACTTCATATTTCTTCTTGAGGAAATATATCCAAGTATTCCTCGAGAATTCATCTATAAAATAAACATAGTACACAGATTTTCGCAATGATGGGACCGATACAGGTCCAAAAATATCACTGTGAACTAAGTGTAAAATTCCTTTTTCCCTCGATGCACCAGAGGGGAATCTTACCCGATTATGCTTCCCATATACACAATGTTCACATAAATCAAAATACACATAGAATTTAGACATACCTTCAACCATACCTTTATCGTGTAGTAGCTGAAGACCCTTCTATCCAATATTCCCTAGTTTTTGATGCCACAACATTAAATTTTCTCCAGAGACTATAGGATTTCTTTCTTCTTCAAATCCAATATCAAGAACAATGGAACTATTACACCCATCACTAATAGTTCTTAATTTCATCTTATACAGAGTTCCAAAACAAACTCCCTTCAACAACACCATTGCTCCTTGAACCATCCTGCAAATTTCCTTTTCAAATATTGTTTTTACCCCTCCATCATCCATTTTTCTTACAAAAATCGAATTCCTAGCCAATCCCAGGATGTGCAGAACACTAGGTAGAATTCCAATCGTTCCATCTATGAGCCTCAACTTGAATTTTCCTCGACCTATGATTATGGTTTTCGAGTCAAAACATTACCTCCATCATACCTTTCATATTCACAGAACGACTCCCTATGGGGAGTCATATGAAAGGATGCATATGAGTCAACCAACCATGCCACATGATCAAGATGTGTTCTTGAAGAATCCAAGTACACATCCCCTCCTTTGTCCTTGGAGGTATTTTCTTTTGTAGAAGGACATTCTTCAGATCCCTCCTTTTTCTCAACTTTGGATATACACTACTTCTTGTAGTGCCCTTCTTTTCCACATCTCCAACATACCATTACAAACTATCTGGGATATTTAGATATACCCTTAGACTTAGATATCACACTTGATAACTTAGATATATTTCTTTCCTGGGAGCGTCCTCTTGCAAATAATGTGTTTGTTCTCTATCCTTCCATATTTTTCCATCTCATCTCCTCCGACAACAAGGATGAGACCACTTCATCAAACTTCAAGGAAGTTGTATTACTACCTATGGCCACAACCAGACTATCCAACGAGTCTAGTAAAGAACAAAGTAAATTGATACAATTATCTTCATATGAAATTTTAATCTCAACAGATACTAATTGACTTACCACATTATTGAAGGCATTCAAATGCACTCCCACCGAGTCTCCATATCTTATCCTCAGGTTATACAACTTATTTCTCATGAACAGTTTATTTACTAGGGACTTAGAATGATACAACTTCCCAAACTTATCCCATAAATCCTTGCTTGTATCTTCCTCTGACACATTCAGTAATACTAAATCTGAGAGACATAGTCATATTGTGCTCTTCACCTTTCGATCCAACGTTTTCCAGTCAACTGTTGAATTTCTTATAGGTGAAGTACCTGGATCTACCATGATACACTGATCTTTTCCCACCAATAGATCTTCCATCTTGAGCTTCCACAACTCAAATCGTTTCCCATTAAACTTATTGATCTCGATTTCCGAATTTCTCGCCATTTGTTTTCACCTGAAAAATTAGTACCACAGATCTCCCACTGTAACAAGGCTTCTCATAGTCCTGAGCCAAATCCTTGACCACAAAGGCATCCTCCTAAATCCAACCTGGCTTTGATACCAGATGTAGATTTTAACCTTGTACAATATTTACTGCAAACAAATTTTATGTAAAAGAACAGAAACGATACAATTGCAAATACAAACATTACATAGAGATTTTTCCCATGGAAACCCAAACCGGGAAAACTAGCATATTCTATATTCATTCATCACGATACATGTTTTACAATACAATATACATATAGGTGCCAACGACATCCAAAACCCTAACTAAATTACCTCGATTAGTCAAAAACCCTAATTCCTTAACTGAAAATAGAAAATCGTCGGCAAAAATCATGTGTCTAAAAACCACCCAACAATGGACACAAAAATCAAGGCAACATGAAAAAATGAGGCAAAAATGAGACACATTTCCCGAGGCAAAAAAATATTTTGGTCACGCTACCCACGAACCCCCGCGTCGAGTGCTTTCACCCCCCTGTCCGCTCGACACAACACAAACACTACTACTTGCGCAAAGAATATAACACATACCCAACATAGTTGGTCAAGAAGGTCATCAATCCTGGTAATGGGGTATCGGTTCCTAACTGTGATTTTGTTTAAGGATTTGTAATCAATGAAGAGTTGCTAAGTCCCATTCTTCTTCTGCACCAGTACAGTCAGGCTTCCGCAAGGGGAGGATTTGGGTCTAATGTGCCCCTTTTGAATAATCTCTTGGATTTGATGCCTTATTTCGTCATTTTCCATCAGGGAGCGATGATAGACTGGTCCATTAGGTAGAGGTGTGTCAGGGGTCAGATCAATTGGATGTTTGACTTGGAAATGTTTTGGTACCCCTATAGGTGAGGAGATGATGTCTTTATATTCTTCCACGATCCCATCCACTTGATTCTGCTACAAAGAGAGGCTTTGTTTATAGGACAGATCACAAAGAAGACGCACTTCCTGATCTATGAGATGACCTTACTGCATTGCTTAGCATAGATTAAAGAAATAACAGTAGGCACCGCTACCTCTGGTATTATGTACAATTTTCTACGCAAAGTAATAATAACACTACAGGGTCTAGAGTCATACACAACATGACACTTCCACAAATACTGTTGTCCTAAAAGAAAATCACAAACTTCAAGGGAAGCAATATCACATGGTACCTCATATTTGAAAGGCTTGATATCGTAGGGAATCCAACATTGTTGGTTGACACACAGATCTCTTCCTTGGAAAATCCATCTAATGGTGTAGGGTTGCGAGTGCAGTGTCATTGGTAGGTATAGTCATTCGAATACCTTTAGTGATATCAGGTTCTTTTGACTACCGCTATCGACAATGAAATGAAGAGGAACCCACTTTACCCACATCTGCGAGTGAAAGAGGCGTTCCCCTTCCTCTAGTTCTTCCGGTTTGCTTGTTCGGACTTTTTTGGTAGGGACAGTGGCATTGTTAGGGTCCTAACCTACACATAGGTAGAAAAATATATTCAGATGTAATAAAGGTCAATATTAATAAGGCCTTTCAATAAAATAGAATAAGGTGGATGTAAGAAGACCTAATAGAAGCTTCCACTTCTAGAAGGTGCTTCCTCTAGATGCTTCGTTTTAGTATAAATAGGAGTCGAGGGTATGAGAACCCTATCTTGGATATTATTTTAATAGAGCTCTACTCAATTGGAGGTTTCCCCCTCAAAGAGGCCCGTAAACATTGCTTTCAGATTCAAAGTGTTATTTCTATTATTATTCTCATATCATTTGAGTGTTATTGTGATGAATGTTCTGGTTATATTGTTGTTATTCTGCCATTAATAGCATTTTATTTCTGTTCTACATACATTTTATATCTGGTATATTACAAGTGGTATCAGAGCACTTTCCTCGACAGAAAGTGTGGGTTAAAGTTTTTTTCAGGGTAGAGACATATTTTGGCATCTTTAAGCTACAGAGATCTGTCGTTATGCACATAAACCCACGGTTGAGGGATTCATACACACATGAAATACAAGTGGTACTTAAGTGCACATCTATTGGCCACCCTTGTAACCCTTGTTGGTACCCCTTCGAGTGGTAGCGCATCAGACAACACCTGTGTATGGATTGGCCTAGATTACGTGAAGCCCTCTTTAGATAAACCGATCGACCACCTGACTGCTATAGTATCATCGAGAACATCACTCGGGAAGATACTCTCTAGTACCTGGGTAGTTAGGTAGTATGACTAAGGGTACAGTCTATCCTCCTTAATTAGTGCCTTGAGATATTGGGCTAAGTACTATTGTTGGACCCTACACGTATATCAGAGAGCTATAGCATAGGGAAAACCCTTGTCTGTAGAACCCTTGAATACCTAAACCTTGGGGATAGAAACATAAACAAATTAAAAATACAATATCTATTGTCGCGCAACTGTGTTCAGGTTGCCAAGTAAATACACATTTCTTTCTGGTTAAGCATTTGGGCATTCCCTCTCTGCAGTATTCTTCAGACTAGAGTCTAGAAGTTTTTTCACCATCATTTGAGACCTATTCCTTTAGATTCATCTCTTCGCCCTTATCACATGCATCCATATCATTTTTCGGAAAAAAAATTGACCCCGCCCACCCCTTTTTAGTTCCCCCATCCTCATGGCCCATAACCATAGCCAAGACTTAGAATCTCACTTCAACACCATGCAATCTGGTCTCATTGAGACCCAACAAGAAGTGAAACAAATCACTGCCAATGTTGCTTCCATAAATACAACCATACAATCCTCAATGGAGGAAATCAAACAAAACCTCACCACCCAGCTTGAATCAGTCTTTTCGGCACTCTGCACCAAACTGCATATCCCTATAGGTAACCCTTCCTCTTCCTCACCTCCACATACTGAAGGTGACCATTTCTCTCATTCCCATAACTTTCAAAGCCATCACTTTCAACGTGACCTACGTCTTCCATGGGTGGATGTGACCAAATTTGATGGCTCGGACCCCACTGGTTGGGTAACCCAAATGGAGCATTATTTATCTTTATACGACATTACATATGACTTGGCCAAACTCCGATATGGTGTTCTCCATATTGATGAAGAACGTTGGCAATGGTGGCAATGGAGAAAAACTTCTCGTCAAGGGTATATTTCTTGGACACACTTTGTGGAAAAGCTTTATGAACACTTTGACACTGACACCAACCATTTGGGCCATTTGACAAAGTTGAAACAATTAGGAACAATGGAAGACTTTATAACTTCCTTTGAGTGCTTGGCTTTTAGAACAGAGGGCATGTCTGATGCCTTTTTCTAAGAGTGTTTTATCAACGGCCTCAAGGATGAGATTTGGGCCCATGTCCTCATGGCTCTGCCTCATACTTGGGTGGAGGCTACTAAAAGAGATAAAGAAGCACAACAAGTTGTATCTTCTCAAAACTGAAAATCCTCTTTTATCCCTCACCCTAAACCAGTAAATCCCACTACTCCCTCTGCTCCACTAAAGATCCAAAAATTGACCAAGGCTGAAATGGTTGAACGCCAACTCAAAGGCATTTGTTATAACTGCGATGAAAAATATTTCTCGGGCCACAAGTGTAAAGAAAAGAATCTTTTTATGGCCATCTCCGAGGATATTTTGGAAGAGGATGTAGAAACTCCCTTTGTGTCTGAGTCACCTGAATTCATGGATATAAACCCTCCCTCAGACCCTCCCGAAGTAGAACTGATCATTTCCCTCAATGCTCTCACTGGCTTCTCCACTCCCCAAACCCTCAATTTATTCAGTTACATCAAGCATCAAAAGGTCATCATTCTGGTTGATAGTGGCAGCACCCATAATTTCATTCATCACCACATTGCCCAAGAAACTCATTGCTACATCCATGCCGTCAATAATTTCCAAATCATGATTGCCAATGGTGGTTCCATGAAATGTGGAGGCTGTTTTGAAAATGTGCATCTCAAAATTGGTGACTACGACCTGAAATCCCATATGTTTTCTATCGACATGGGAGGTTGTGACATTGTGTTGGGTGCAGACTGGCTAAGGACTTTGGGTTCCATTCTCATGGATTCTAAATACTTTACCATGAAATTCGACTAGGAGGGCCACCAATATAAGTTCCAAGGCATCACTGTTGGTTCACCTGATATCATTAGTTCACATCGCATGGAAAAGCTGCTCAAAAAAGGTCATTCTGGTGTTATCACCCAACTCCATGGTATACAAGCAACAAAGACACCCTCAGTCCTGTGAGACCTCCAAGCCATCCTTTCTAAACATCAATTGGTCTTTTCCACTCCCCAAGGACTCCCTCCTTCTCATGGTGTTCATGATCATTCCATTCCCCTTGTAACTGGAAGCCTTCCTCCCAATATTCGTCCGGATCATCACCCCTTTTCCCAAAAAAATGAAACTGAGAAAATTTTCCAGGAACTCCGTAATGCAGGTGTTATCCACCCTAGTACGAGGCCCTACTCTTCTCCTGTGGTCATGGCCCTAAAGAAATAAGGTTCTTGGTGAATGTGTCCTGACTTCCATGCCCTCAACAAACTTACCATCAAATACAAATTCCCCATTCTTGTCATTGATGACCTCCTAAATGAATTGAGTGGTGCCCAATTATTCACTAAACTTGATCTTTGTTTGGGCTACAACCAGATACGTATGAAAGAGGCAAACATTCCCAAGACTACGTTTATAAATCATGAGGGCCACTATGAGTTTTTGGTCATGCCCTTTGACTTGTGTAATTCCCCCTCCACCTTCCAAAGCCTCATGAATCATGTCTTCCATCATTTTCTCCGCCATTTTGTCTTAGTTTTTTTTTGATGATATCCTCATCTATAGAAAAAAATGGACAAACCATATTTCTCATGTGGATCAAGTTATACATCTACTCTCTTAGCACCAACTTTTCCTAAAATAGTCTAAATGTGATTTTGGCATCTCATAAGTACAATACCTGGGTCATCTGGTTGGAAAATATGGCATCGGGTGGATCCTAAAAAGATTGAAGCTATGCAATACTGGCCTCACCCAAAGACTCCTAATATATTGCATGGATTTCTGGGCTTTACAAGGTATTATCGCAAGTTTGTTAAGAATTATGGGAAGATTGCAACACCTCTCACTTCTCTCCTAAAAAAGAACTCTTTCACTTGGACTCCAGCCGCTGCTTAAGCTTTTCAAACCTTGAATATGGCCATGTTCACCACTCTATTCCTTGCCCTTCATGATTTCACAAAGACCTTTGTGTTGGAATGTGATACCTTAGGGAAAGGAATTGGTGTTGTCCTGATGCAAGAGGGTCGACCTTTAGCCTTTACTAGAAAGCAACTATCTGAAAGAAATATGTGCAAATCCATCTATGAAAAGGAAATGTTGGCTATTCTTAATGTTATTGATCTGTGGCGCCCTTATCTATTGGGGCAATGTTTCAAAATTAAGATAGACCATCAAAGCCTAAAGTATTTTCTAGAACAACGCATTTCCTCCCCAGAACAACAAAAATGGGTGACTAAACTCTTTGGATATGATTATGAGATCATTTACAAGAAATGCAAAGACAATGTGGTTTTGGATGCACTTTCTTGAAAATATGAAGATGAAGGATCCCTTTTTTCTCTTTCATTCATTGTACCAGATTGGCTCCAAGCCGTTTGCTAGGAATGGCTACAAGATCCCAAAAGTTCACAGTTGATCCAACAATTGCAGTCCAATGCTCCTGCTTCTCCAGGGTAATATTGGCTCCATGATGAACTTCGATACAAAGGCCATTTGTATTTAAGTAAACAATCCAAGATTAAATCCATGGTACTTTCTGAGCTTCATGCTACACCCACAACAGGGCAGTCCGGGTTCACCAAAACCTATGACAGGGTCAAACGTTCCTTTTTCTGGGATGGTATGAAACATGATATTCATAATTTTGTAGCTGAATGTGATGTGTGTCAATGCAACAAGGGAGAAATAGTCAAATTTAAAGGCACACTACAACTGCTCCCGATTCCACTTGTTATTTGGAAGGATATCTCTATGGATTTTATTACCGGTTTACCCAAATCAGGAAATAAATCCATCATCATGGTGGTTGTTGATATCCTTTCCAAGTATGCTCATTTCTGTGCCCTTCAACACTCGTTTATAGCATCCACGGTGGCTCAAATTTTCATGGATCGGGTCTTCAAGCTTCATGGCATGCCGCACTCTATTGTTTCTAATCGCGACCCAACTTTCACAAGCAATTTTTGGCAAGAACTGTTCAAGATACAAGGCACTGAATTGCATCTCAACACATCTTATCATCCCCAGACTGATGGCCAAACAAAATTTATCAAAAAGTGTTTGGAAACATATTTGAGGTGTTTTGCCTCAGAAAATAAAAATCAGTGGGCTCAATGGTTACCACTAGCTAAATGGTTGTACAACACTTCATACCATACAACTACACACATGACTCCTTTTGAAGCGGTATATGGATAGAATCCACCTTCAATTCTCTCATAGTTACCTGGTGCCTCGAAGGTTTAGGCGGTTGACCTAACACTTACATCTCGAGAGGCTATTCTTTGTACCCTCAAAGAGAATTTGGTCATGGAAAAAAATTGAATGAAGCAACAAGCAGATCAAGGTCGCTTTGAATGTCAATTTGCAGAAGGGGATCAGGTGTTTCTTTGACTGCAACCTTACAAGCAAACTTCCCTCAAGGCAGAGCATTGTCAGAAGATAGCGCCCAAATTTAATGGTCTTTATACCATTCTCAAGTATGTGAAACAAGTAGCCTATTAGTTAGTTTTTCCCAGCCATTCAAAGCTACATACTATTTTTCATGTCTCATGCTTAAAGAAGGTGATTGGAGATAAGTGACAATTCAAACCAACCTTCCAGAGTTATCTGAAGAAGGATCCATTTGGCTACAACCAAAAGCGGTTTTGGACCAGTGTGAGAATCACCTATGTTAGAGAACCATCAAGGAAGTGCTATTCCAGTGGAAAGATACAACTCTAGTAGACGCCACTTGGGAACCAACTACCATTCTGTAGAAATTTCCTCATCTCAAGCCTTCAGGACAAGGTTGTTTTTAAGGGGGCAGACATGTTAGGGTCCTAACCCGCACATAGGTAGAAAAATATATTTGGATGTAATAAAGGTCAATATTAATAAGGCCTTTCAATAAAATAGAATAAGGCAGATGTAAGAATACCTAATATAAGCTTTCGCTTCTAGAAGGTTCTTCCTCTAGATGCTTCTTTTTAGTATAACCAGGAGTCGAGGGTATGAGAAACCTAGCTTGGATATTATTGTAATAGAGATCTCTTCAATTGGAGTTTGACCCCTTGAAGAGTCCCGTGAACATTTCTTTCATATTCAAAGTGCTATTTCTGTTATTATTCTCATATCGTTTCAGTGTTATTGTGGTGAATGTTCTGGTTATATTGTTGTTATTCTGCCATTACTAGCATTTTATTTATGTTTTTCATACATTTTATATCTAGTATATTATAGGAACTAGGTTCAACATTGACAATCCACTTCCCTTCTTTAGGATTTGATTCAGAATCAGAATCAGCCTCTGACTCAGAAGCCTTCAGTTCGACCATGAGGGACTACTTGGAGCAACATTCTTCAGTGTTGTGCCAAGGGATTTTATGGTAATCATACCATTTTCTTGTGTCCTTATTCATCTTCTCATTTCCCTTCTTGTGTTGCGGCTTGGACTAGTTTTCATGAGGGATACCATATCGAATTGGTCCCTTTCTATGTGGGTTGGGGTTGCCTTTGTTCTGTTTCTGCTGTGAGGGGTCTACAGATCCAAACTCTCTCCTTTTCTGCTTAAATTTATGCTCGATCTTGACAACGTATCTATAAGTTGTTTCCAATGAATCTATGTCCATAAACTCCATTTCTATTTGAATGTATCTATGTAGACAACCATGGTATTTGAGCACTAGATGATCCACAGAGTCTTTGATACCCAATTTTGCGTGCAGGGTATGGAAAACATTGGTGAAATATGGTATTATTTGGTCCCTTTCTTGACGTAGGGTGGTCCATCTGGTGTACCATTCCCTGTATCTTCCAACATGATAGTATTTTTATTTAATGGGATATCAAAAGGAATCCCATGTAGGGCCCACCACAAACATTTTTTATTCCTCTACGACCCTTTTCTCAAAATTGTGCAAAAGTGATATTTTCCCTATGGGAAAAATTGTGGACCGAAAAACACCCTTCGAGCACATTCAACCATTTATCTACATCATCCACATCTATCATTCCTTCAAATAATGGAATATAAAAATTTACTTTTACCTTGAAGGGGGTTGCATGGACGCTTGATGAATATTCTTCTCATGTGGGAAACCGTTGAAGGTTCTTCATGAAGTTGTCCATCATTTCATTCCTTTTTCACGTGAGGGATTCCTCGAGAAACATTTTAATAGGACCTATTGATCCATATTCTTTCTTTTTGTCCCCCATGGGTTTCTTTTAGGATCGATGCGACTGATCTTGCAATGTATCGATTGGTTCAAGTCCCAACTTCTCATACCCAAATCTTTTCAGGGACATGTACAAAGAAAAATAAATGAAGAGAAGACTGCTCTAATACCACTAATCTGGATCTAGGAGAAGAAAGAATTGATTAATAGACTTAATACGATAAACACAAAGATATGAAGTATAACACAAATATCCTGTGATCAATATCTTTTATTGAATAATGAAATACTCTTAAACTATAAAACTACAGAACTGAAACACTTGCTCAAATGGTGGTAGTTATCTCTGAGAAGATATGTGGATGCTACATGCATATGTCTAAGCATAATGAATTACAATAAGACTCTAGAGGAATTTTTGATATTACTCATGAATTCAAAAACCCTAGACATCCATAAACCTAACCCTAGGAGGTCAAACATCAAAATTCATGTGGGACCCTATGGGTAAGTTGGTACTTCAACTTATCGGGGTCGTAAGGTTTTCATACAACCTCTGTTTTAAGCACGTGATAGCCTGTTGGAAAGGTATTTTAGAGAGATACACATTCTTCAATAAAAATCTAAATCTATCTATAGTTTGACTGTGGCGATCCAAATAAACATTGTTTAGGCCTCCAAAATGGCCCTGAAAGTACATCAATATGTGTTGACATGAAAACATACAAAATAAGCCAGTTGGATTAGGTGAGAGGCCAACAATATCCACCTAGAAGATGTGTAGGGATTCATACAACACCATAAGTGTAGAACCCACAATTACAAATAAGTACATAAGAACGTGCTGAACTAAAAATGGATAGGAGGAGCTAGATGGAATAGGTGGGTGGCCACCAATAGCCAACTGGATCACTGGAACCACATTCTGAATCTTAGTTCGATTAGAGTTTTCAACATAAAAAACATTCCTTGTTCCTCTTCTCATAATAATGTTAATATTAGGATCATTTTTTTCAGTGATAGGTTGGGGCTCAGAACATATTAAATTGGTATCTTGTTTCCTTGCATGATCTTCCCATTTCAGGACCAATTCTAGGAAATTCCCAATGGCATGGGTGTTTTTTATGCAATGTGCACACCAAGGTCTACTTGAAATAGGACATTGTCTCACAAGGTGTTTGTGTTCATCACATTTGTAACAACGAACTAGTCCTTTTCCACCAATCTGTTCTCCTTGGAATCATCCCCCACCTTTGCAACCTCCTCCAAACCCCTGATGAGATTCATCGACCATAAATGTAGACCGATCCAATCTGTCAATGAGAGCATCAAGAGAATGACATTGTTTGGTAGTGTGAGTAGGAGACCCACATAATTCATAGTAAACTATATTCAAAATAGGGTAATACTTTTGTAGGATTGGAAAATGATTAGGGGAGTGGCCATGATTTCTACAAATTTAACAATATTCGATATTTTGGCATCCTTAATGATTTGGGAATGCATGGTAATACATAGGGCCATGAAATGGTGCTATAAAAAAAAAATTCACAACCCATCCCAATGGTTCTAATGGTGGAGGCACCATCAGGTGTGGGTGGGGGTCATGTAACCTTCATTCTAGGACATTCCATCAATGTATGACCCTAAGTGTAGCAGTGAGTACACCATATATGTGGTCAACCTTCTCTAGGAAGGTTCATTTCTTGAATATTGTTCATTAACGTGGAAATATGACCTTGCAACTATGAAATATTAGTGTCTTCAGTCAGTCTCATAACCCACAAGCTTCTTGGATATCCAACCATCACTTCATTTTTCATTGCTTGTTCTAAGGCTTCCCAAAACGTAGCTATCCTATAATGGGTTAATAGGATCTGATTCAATGGTAAAAACCCCTATATAAACCATTCTAGCTAGTGGTATTCATCGATGGGGTTTTCCAACTTCCCTATTCCATACCTTAAATCTTTGGTTTTACTCATAGGAAGACTCACCATCTTTATTTTTCATCTCTCGCAACTCAGAGAGAGCATGTTTCCTTGACTTTGGTAAGAAAAATTTGGCTATAAACCTCTTATTTACTTGTGTAAGAGTGAAATCACATCCTTTAGGATTCTCTGGTTCAATGTATTTCATGTACCATTTTAAATCTTGTGCTCTCAAGGTGGTATGAAAGTCGACTAGTTTGTTGGCATCTAGAGTTTCGTGAGACCCCTAGATGGCTTCACATAGAAACTACTGTTGTTCAACATCCTCATTCCCTTTACCCAAAAACTCTAGGTATAGTGTCAGAGATCATGCATTTTGAATTTCCATTGGAGAACTTGGATATCTTATCAAAAAGATCCCTTAGGGTCCTAGTTGTGAGCTGACAAAATAACTTTTCCCACTTTTGCTACTACTACTTAAACTTTCCATATTATAAGGATTAGAAATGAAAGAAACTACTAAACAATTTAGTACATAATATACCATATTTGTAGATAACATTGAGGGACTGGGTGATTCAAGACTAGTTCCTTTTCCTCTAGAATGGAATGATTTAACCTGGGGGGTTGCACGATTATGTAGTGTTGTATCAATTTGGTGATGCAATTCAACATCTTTTGGTGTCACAGGATCTGATTCTCCCACAACTTTGCGAGGGATTTTGGTTAAGTATCCTTCTTTAGAGGTGGAATTTATCCATATTATTTGATTTGACTTTCCTTCCTCTCATTCACTTCCTCTAGAGCTCTCACTACTCTCTCATAAAATCTCCTGCAATATTTGGATGGCCAACCTTCTGCATATTTGCAACTTCTCTAACTATCTTCTATAATTTCCCTCGAAGTCGATCTCCTTTCGTGACCGCTCAAGCAACTTCATAAAATTTGTCATATGTTTTCACCACCTCTTTTTTATCACACAATCCCTCCTCCGAGCTCATTCATATTTGGCACTCTTCGCTCAATGCCCCCCCATACTTCAAGAACATGCAAAATCTATCCCATGAACCCTCACCTAAATCACCTTCCCCTCATGCACAAGGGTTTACGCTAGCATCTAAACTGGAATAGGTAACATCCCCTCTTCCTCTAGAAATTTTTTAATCCAAACGGGGATTTCCCATAGAAATGTTCGTCGAGCTCCTTCTTTGAATACAACTTCTTCTTTTGAAAAATAATGATGGATTTTTGTGAAAAAATCGACAATATATCCTTCCAAGGTGGTTTGCACCTAGAAATACACAACTCTAGAGATCATATGATCTAATTAGTGAAGAGATCCTAAATGCTCAATAGTCCAATTATATCTTATCTTGACTCGATCTTTATATTACGATTCTTCCTGTAGCCAGTATAACCATTGAAACAACTTTTCAAAAAACCAAATCCAAAATATCTTGTACTGGTCACTCACGACTTCTGAATAAAAGACAACACTCCTCAAAAACCTAAATCTTTTATTCCATAACTCAACCTCTTTTTGCATAAACTCGTCAAACTTTCTTTCCCACCAATTGTAATGCCAGACTTAAGTATGTGATGTGACATCCTCTAAAAACTAGCTTTAAATACGATCCTGACAATGGAACCATTTTTGGTGCAAAATTCGATACTGGGATTCTCGAAGGTTACCATCAAAGATACCATTGTAGTCTAGCACTTGGCATATTCAACCTTCCCCAAGGGAAGGAGGCCTCAACCAAGGTGAAGCTTACACTTGTGTGATGTAAAGTGAATTAAAGAGGATGTGTCATTGAGTTTGACACATCATATTGTAGGTTCATACTTTAACATATAAATATTTATATTACCAATTGTATAATTCCACATAAACATCATATTGCCTAGGTTGTGAAACATACAAACAATTCCATACATCATAGATAATGGCTAATTACTAAACACACAATACATGAGGAATTCTGCAATGAACAAACTACATAGTCATAGACATCATAACCAAAATTTTATGTCCCAAATGATCTCTTATATTATGAGTATTTAAAAATTGATGATCCCATGAGTATATCATTCATATCATAGCTTATACATCACACTCCATGTTACAATACCCACTACATATTCTATCTCTATTGCAAAAGCACAATTATTCTTGAAGAATCCATTAGAGTAGATTATCACACCAGACCCAATAACAACAATGGTTATATGTTGATAATAGAGAAAATAGAACAACAATACTAGCAAAAAAAAATATAACAATGCATAATATGAATAAAAACCAACCCTTTCCCATTACATGTTTCCAAATTTCTATTTTTTCCTTAGTTTCTTCTTGACTTCTTTATTTTGTTGTTATCGTTTCTTGATTCTTCTTCTATTTCTTTTCCCGATTTCTCCTTGCATGCACTCAAATATTCTATATCTTTCCACTTGCTCATCCATTTGGCGCATGATCAGTTTTCATTGTTGGCACACTTACATTTAGCTTTTCGATCATCCTAGCTATTTTTTGGCACTTCTAATCCTCCATTGGGTTGTTTCCCTTTCCCACAAAACAATTTATCCTTTTGCAAAATCATGTTCTCTTCTAAACTAGAAGACCCAACAAAAAGTTGAGTGGACATTGGGAAGACAACTGTTGGCGAATTCATCCATAAATTCATCCTAGGAGCTACAGAACCATGAAAATAGTGTGGAAAGTGAATCCTAATATAGATAAAGAACTATTATCATCTCCAATGCAAAGAGAAGAAGTTATACAAAGAGTTATAGTAGCACAGTATGTCAACATCAACATTGAGGATGATAGTGTGTTGATATCAACAACCAAGGAAGTTCCATTTGAATTGTTACATGAAATATTCCAGGAGAATTTTTCCTTTTTGGATTCGTATTGAATATTTTTCTAGGGAGGTCAATGAGAGTCCCTTATCCTTGTACTCTATAAATATTTAGTAATTTCTTCATCTTGAATAATGTAGCCTCTTGTTGATTGACCCATATAACCATACATGTGTAGGATTCATCAAGTTCTTTGGGTAGAATAAGGTATTATGATTTCACCAAGGAGGTCATTCAAGTGATGTTGTTGCATGGATAGAGTTCTGGTAAGCGCATGTGAAGCAACTGATCCTAGAAAAATAAGGTATTCCACGAATCATGGATTACTAGGATCATTAAGGTATTCCACGAAGCAATTTATATTTGATGACATGGATTACTAGGATCATGTTGAATAAGATAAGTGGAATTGGACTTCACTACATTGGCAAACAACATTGACTATTCCAAGTATAAGAGAGATAGAAATGAATTTTAATTGTTTACTTTTGACTCAGAGGCTGCTCAAAGTTGAGAGTGAGCTGAGAATCATTGAGAAACATTATACATTATAGGATTAAGAAAGACATGAATCAAAGATATATCCATAGATAAATACACAAGTGAGATCCAAATTCATAGTCAGAGTTATAGCTAGGAGCCAAGGTCAGAGCCATGGTCTAGAGAAGAACAGAAAAGGAACATCAATCTATATTGGTTCTCTAAGCTTTTGGAGACCAAAAACCATCTCAATTTGGAGGTATATTCCTAAATGGACTTGAACACAAAGAAATAGTTGTAAGACTCAATATATAAGGCTATTTTCTAATCAAGAAAAGTTTGTAACTATGGAAAAGGAAATGCAAAGTAAAGTGGAATAACATGAAAGGAGAGTAAAATAACGAATTAATTCAAATAAAAAATAAAATAGCAGAGGAGAAGAGAGAGAGGAATGGGAACTGAAATATCATATCCTTAGCCTTCTCATTATCACAGCTCTCCCCATTTGCTAGTCTACTTTAACTCTTAAAGGGTATTTTAGGGCCAAGAGGAGAGAATGTAGAGGAGAAGGAGCTATGTGAATTTTTGAATGGCCATATAGCCATGAATTTCATTGTACCAAATATTTTCAGAGTAAGACCATTGATCAACCATCGAATGTTGGTTTTCCCTTTTGGCAGGGAAAATATTGTATGCATGTGATTTCATTTATCTATTATGTATTGTTATTTTGTTGTTTTAACTTGCAATCATAATCTAATGAACCTACTGAGTGCATTTTTAATTTTTAATTTTTACTCTTAATATTTAATTGTTCTTTAAAGATTCGAATGGTTGTGATGTCAGTTATTGTACTCAGATTTCAATTATCTCTATAGTGTTCGATTTTTCCTTCACATTGTATTAGTTTAATAGATACAATATTTTAATAGAAAAAATATGTCCCAATGTGTCTCTATATTTCACCATTAATTTATTTATGAGATTAAATACTAGTGGTCATTGATATTTGGTCACTCCAATATTGTAAGTAGTTTCTGAATTGGTTCCTCCTGAGAATTTACTTGTCATAAGTGGGGGGAAGTTCAATTGTGAATTTCCATGGATGCCAAGAGTTTCTTGTAGAGTTTTTAAGCTTAAATTGGATACTGATATCTTATTAAGGGATAGTATACAACCTAACAAACCTCAAGACGTCCTCCCATAACAAGTAATTTTATTTGTAGTAGCTATATGATTCATGGTCATTACTTGTAATCACTCACAAAACATATGGGGCCATACATGACCATACAATATATATGGTGTTGTGGAGAGGCATATTAGTTTCTGGCTTGGTGTCTAGTGCCTTTGTTTTGTCAAAGGAGTTTTGAATGAATTAAAAAAATGTCACCTCAACAACCCTTTTGAAATATTTTCCTTAGTACTTTCCCTATCATCGATTTCAATGTGTTTCAAAATATCGATTTCAATGTGTTTCAAAATATAGAGTTTATGTTCTATATAATGGAGTGTGGTGGTTTGAATAAATATAAATATAGTGATGAACAAGAGAGGAAATAGTTCTTTGTGATTGAATGATTGATTTATTTAACTAAACATTATAATTGTTGAATTGCTTGAGTTGTTGGTTTCAAGCTTATCTATAGTTAGGTGTCTCGTATTCACCCATTGATATGAATGGCTACAAGAAACAAGTACATTAGAATAATTGGGAATTATTCCTCATAAGCCACACCAATCCTATAGTCCCTATAGTTTTGGAGTCCTTTTATTAGTTCATTAATATTATGCTTACAATTGTGCATTCGATTGTATTTAAGATATGTATTTGGATTGGAATTTTTAGTCATACTGAAGGGGATTCCAATTATATATATATATATATATTTGTGAAGGAATTCTTATTCCATTCTCGTCATTAGGAAACGACATTGTTTATATAATCATTGTTTGCATATATTAAAACTTTATTTGAATTCAAAGCTCATGTACATAGTATTTGCAACCAAGGTTTACTAAGATTGGCTCATTGGTTATCCAAACATTGTACAGAAATCTAGTTCCATTGACCATAAAGATATAAAACGTATGCATAAGTAGTATTGGTGGTTGGTGTTTATATTGTCAACATCTAACACCAATTGTTGGGTGGTATTTCCCAAATCATTGGTGTGAGGGCTTAAATTCATTACGAAATCCACTGTAATTAGAACTTGATACATAAAAATAATTTAGATAGTGTTTTAACCATGGTCACCTTGATAGATTCTAGCTCATTTGCATAAAAATGAGGAAGGAGTGGCACCAAAAATATTATTTGTCAATGACAAATAATATTTTTGGAGAGTCTCGGTTTTTTCTATTGGCCTATTCGGTATTGTGTTATTGGATAGTTTATCTTTGTATGTTACACTATACATGATGCCATAGTTTTCATCTCGAATATTAGTTGCACTCAAAACTGAATCGCGAATAATGGCCTTGTATCCATTCTATAGACTAATATATGTGTATAATCCTAAGAACAAATAATAATAATTAGATTCCACAAAGTATCCACATTGGTGAAGAAACTCGATTGCAATCCTCTCAATTACAAATAAGGTTGACATGAATATAAACTGTTTTTTGAGGCCTAGAGTTGAGAAAAAGTGTTCTTGAACTTAGTTAACGAATCCCCAATTACTATAAAAGAGTGTTGCAGGTAGGGAAAAAATAAATTACTATAAAAGAGTGTTGCAGGTAGGGAAAAAATACATGGGAAGGAAATATAACTTCCTCCATATAAGACATCGAATGTGAGTAGTCTATTTTTCCTAGAAGTAATCCTCCCATGAATAGAATACAATCAAGGTATTATTACACACCCAACGACCATGAATGATTGCGATTTTATGTGCATTGAATTTATCAATGAATTAGAAAAAGAATAATCATTTAAATATGCTATTATTATAAAGGAAAACTCATTTATGATTTTTCTAATAAACCCCTTTTCATTAAAATTAGACACCCTAGTGAGAATCTCTAATTAATCATGTTCCAAAAGTACAATTATCATCTTTCAAAAGTGTGATAGATATATTTAAATAATGTGATTATTAATTTCTAGAAGTGTGACTATTTGTTTTCAAAAGTCTTATTATTTTTTTCAAAAGTGTGATTATCAGTTTCCAATGCTTTCATTATTGGTTTTCAAAAGTGTGAATACCATTTTCCAAAATTACTTTAATAAGGTGTATTTTTCTTAAAAATTGTTATCCTCTAGGTTGTTCTCTATCTCTCATAAGGGGAAATAAGGGACCTAATTTGGCAATTGGCCCTAAAATATAAATGTGACAGATACACTTATTCGAAATAAGATGATTGTTACAATGAGGCTCCAAATTCCTTTTTAAAATAAATAAAATCCAAAACCCTAACCTCAGAAGATGAAAATCCAAAAGGTTTGTGGGCCCCCATGGGCGTAGTTGATACATCAACTTCCCGAGGGCATAAATTTTGCATACGATATTCATTTGGGGAATTTGATACCTCATTGAAAAGGTATATATGAGACGTAAAACTTCCATTAGGGTTTATGTGATTCCCTATTTATCCCTTCCCCCAAAAAAATTCCAAAAAAACGTAGTTTGGGGCCTCAAAACGACCCCGAAAGTTTGGGACTCAAAAAACTGTAAAAAATTGTTAAAATGGAAAATTGTTCTTGGAGACATTGGAATAGGTGGGTGGCCATGGTATCCATCTAGATCAAATTGATTAGTAATGTGACTTAGCTAAAGGATGGGTACATTATATTTTTGTATCAAAGATGAATTTTTATGGTAGTGTGCCTCAATGAGTATATGGGTATGTTACATTGTGTTATCAGATCTTAGGGTTTAACATTGGACTTGTATGTGCCAAATAAAAACATGATTTTTAGGTCAATTAATTGTGGTTAAGTTTAATTTGTTTCAGGTTTGGGAAACTTGGTGAATCCAAAGTGAAATCCCCAAATTTATGAAGTAATTCAAGTCTAACTTTCCCTTAGAATCGTCTCAGAGATGATCAATGGCATCAATATGTAGGTTATAGATTTAAATTCAGCCTAGAAGATTCGATTTTGTGTTTCAAATGGTGACTCAAGAGTTGTATATTCAATGGCCTGGATCCTTTAAACACTAATAATCAACGATCAAGATTCAATTTTTTGTTTGGATAATTGCTATGAAGTTTGGAGAGTTTGATAAACCAACGAATACGATAACTTTTATCTTGAAGATAAAAGATTTAGACCCAAAGTGATTTTTGGAAGAATTTCTATGTTTATAAACATAATCGGTGAAGGGAGATATAGGTTTATTAGTAAAAACAAATCACTTATCACTGATAATTAGGGTTCGAAAAAATTGGCGAAGTGGGAACAAGGTGCATTTGTCAAATAAGTTGTCGATCATCGATGAAGTTTGGGGAATTAAAAGCCTATATTACTTTGGATTTGGCAATAAATGGTCAATATTCATTGGTGAATTTTGGCAAAGTATGATGAATCAACAATCGATATCATTTTGGTTTGGAAATCGACGCCCTAGATTCATCAAGGATTTGGTTGAAAATTTCTAAGTGTCATAATTCAGCGAGAACCTTATTAAGTTGACCTTTTGTTTTTTGTAAATGAAAATAAATCGTTGATATCTAATGGATAAATTTTCTTCAATGAAAACCATACGTAGAATACCTTCGATAAATCGTTTATGAAGGGAAATCGTAGATCTTGAATGGATCGATCGGGGTTCACCAAAATGTTTTATGAAAAGTAGATTTTCATAAATGAAAAATAAATCATCGATTGTGGATGCAAGAGATATCACCAATAACCAATGAAAGGGAAATGAAAAGGATGATGTGACATAGGAAAGGAATGAAAAGTGGCTATCATCCACATGTAATGCTGAATTAGCCAATTTTTCATGCCAACATCCATGTGTCATGCCACGTCAACATCCAAGTGTCATGCCATGTCAGCATCCACTTGTGATGCCACATAAACATCCACATGTCATTCCACATCGACACCAAAGTGTCATGCCATATATTCACCCACATGTGATGCCACATAAGCCAAGGGAAATGTTGGTAAGTGATCAATGATGGAAGTTTTGGAGTTCAAAAAGTTTGGTAGATTTAGTTCATCAGAACAAAATGTCGATCATTGATCATTGATGGTCGAAGTTTTGAAAATTTGGTGAAGTCTTTCAGACTCAGTTCATCAATGAAAATCATCAATCATCAATAGAGTTTTGGAGTTTAGTAAGGTTTTTCAATTTTTGGGAATGAGACATTTGATTTGGTGATAAACGATCGATATTCATCAACGTGATTGGAAACATTTAGCAAATCGATGGCCAAGATTACTTTCGATCTTGATATTGATGGCTCAGATTCATATTTTTTTTGGTTTCGGGGTTCAACGAAAAATATGAATAAGTGTCTTTTGTTACCTGCTAATGGAAGTGAATCACCGATCACTAATGATCATGGTTTGACATAATTCAACAAAGGTAGAATTTTCACAGATGCAAAGAATGAGTAGATCACAAATGGAGGAAAATAAGTTTGATGACATGGAAAACTTAGGGGATGATAGGTCAATGTAAGAAACCACATGTCCTACAATGTAATCCAAGTTACCACATCAACAAAATTGATAGTTTACAAAGAAAAAATTACAAACTTCAGAAGGTTAAGTAACTTTTATATTAGAATTTGGAATGAGGCATGATTACAGCCATTGGAAAGTTGATTCAAGGAGGAAGGTGACCCATAAGGATGGTATATAAAGGAGAGAGGTAATTTTGACATTACATATCATATAGAGAGAGTGTGGATACATGACAGAGCTAGCATAAGTGAGTCCAAACTTTTTCTAGGAGGATTTGTGATCACAACAAAGTGGAAGTCTGCAAGGTGGTGAATCTGGCCTGAGAGAGAGAACTGAAGAAGGTCACACGTGTGGAGATAATTTTGTGTACCATACAGGGTTTGCAGGAGGATGAAGTACATATATACTTGGGTTGCAGATGAACAAATCACCTATAGGGAATATGTGGTTTTCAAGAGAGAAAACACCATATATACGTTGGTTTCCAATTGGTGAATCACGTATCTGAAGTTTCTGGGAAAGTACAAATCCATATAGGATGGAATGTGATGTGAGGAGGCTATAGATGTAGCCTCTATTATATTTGTGTGTAGAGGAGATTCCCAAGAATATTGTTGAGGTTTGGTTTTCCGATTTGTATGGTTTTTGTAGAAAAATATTTTCTTAATTTTGGTGACTTTTGAGGACAAGGTTGTCCTCATATTTTGGTGATATAGTATCGGCTAAGAGAATTGTTTTTTTCCTAAGTCTTGGTGACATTGATAGGACTATTGTTTTCCTTAGATTTGAAGGATTGGATAAAGTTGCATAACATAATTATTGTGTCTTTGGTATTGATGATTCATTTATGATATTGTTGTTTCTGCTACATATATTTTCAATCAATAACTTCATTGTAAATTTGTTCAGTGATAGTTAGATCACTAGGAAACAATTTTTATATCTGAAATTATTCACATAGAATTGTATGTGAAAATTTACATGGTATCAGAGCTTGGGATCTAAAGATAAGGGGATCAACTTAAGACACATTTTGGATGAAACAATGGAAGAGTTTCATTATGGTTCTTTTTCTTGTTCGAGGAAGGTCACAAGTGATAGATTTGAGAGGGATATACAATGATGGTTTCAGGTGGAAATAGTTTATATGGTCTCTTGTTTGAGACATGGAACATATCATCAAGACAAGGAGTTGTGGACTATAGCTTCTCAGTGGTGTGGTAGGTTGGGAATTCTAGTCGATTGGTGAAGAGTCTAGATCACAAAATTATGTTGTGTGGTAGAATACCAATAATGTAGATGGACTTTTGATGACTTGTCATGGTGAGTTACGATGAGTGCAACTTGGGTGCTTTAGAATGAACAAGATGAATTCATACGTTTGGCAGGTTTATGAGATAGATTCTTCATTGCACCAGAGAGTTGTACATTGTCAAGGTATCACAATGTATGACATATTTGACCCAAGAGGATGAGGAAAGTACAAACATAAGCTTTGGTGGTCTATAATGGACTATACTGATCATCCAACAACAAATTGGGGCTAGAAATACAAGGACATAGGATCAGTGGTAGCATGTGTAGACACAAAGAGTTATTCATGACTTGGATGATGGACTTAGGTAGAAGTTCATTAGATGTTCATGACTTGGGAAAAAAGGATTCTTTCCTTGGAGGATTACATATTTATTATCCATTGAGAGCCACTAGAACATGACATTGACATATGATTTTTCATGAGCTTCATAGTGTCTGAATCAAGTATGTATGAAGAGATTGGTAAGAGGACCAAACATGTAGTACATGTTGGACTATGATTTCTGTTAGAGAAAAAACTACATGAATTAGTCTCCTCCATAATCGCTGGGGTTAGGATCCACGAGAGGGGGTTAACTCATGTTGTGAAACTTGCAGGAAGTGCCAAACCCAATGTCCAAACCCCCCCAGAGTGTGTCGAGCGAGTTTTGAACTCGAGACCTATTGATATGAAACCATTTGTTGGACTATGATTTTTGTTATACTAAAACCAGTAGAATTTCGTCTCCTACAGAATCAGTGGAGTTAGGATCCATGAGAGGGGGTTAAGAATTGTCATGAAACTCATGGGAAGCATTGAACTCAACTTCCAATAGTACAAGGATCTGGAGTAGTGGCATTAGAGATGGAGTGAGGGGGAGTGTTGCGAGTTAAAAATGTGCTATGGGTGTTAGGAGTGTGTTCTTATCCTTAGAGATTGAGGAGTATGACTATACAATGTTGTTTGGGGATGGACAAGTGTCAATGTATGTTGATTTGGTCTTCTCAGGTTTTGGGAACCTTTTGTTGAGTTGGTATTCCCAAGTTCTTGGAACCTTTTGGGCAAGGGATATGTGCATGAGAGATGTTTTCAGGGTTTGAGAGGATATGGAATTATTGTATCCAGGAGAAGAATTGGTTGGTGTCCAGGGAGGATACATATGGTTTGAGTATCATGACTATGGTCATTTTGGTGCACAATGTTCACACTAAAGGAGAAGAGGAAGAAGGCATTAGGCATTGACAACATAGGTTGATGAGGTTACATACAGGTTCATGAAGGAGATATTCATGTTCTCTGCGCTTTCAAGTATAGTCTCTAGTAAGAAGAATTAGTTGTTGAATCACATAGCATATTTCCATATGATAAGTAATAGAGAGTTGTTTGACACTTTCACAGATATTGACTTAGAATTGTGTGTGGAGCTTGGAGGAAGAGTCAAGCATGCCGTATGCGTTTCTCGTAAAGTATTGTTTCGATTGGAGTGAGGAGAGGTGTTGAGGGTGTCAAATGTGTTACGAGGGCCATAAATCGAGAGTGTTCTATCATCTCATAGATTGAGAGAAAGGGGTATCAAATATTGTTTTGAGTTAGACGGGCATTGTTTATGCCCAAAGGATATAGATTTAGATCAATAATGGTTCTTCGATTTAGAGAGGGCCATTCTAGGCATGTTATGACAACCAAGACCATAGAGACAGATGATGAGGAGAGGGTAGCTCCACTGGTGATGAGGCAGGTGGGCCCATAAACAACACAAGTACAGAGGGAGTACATAGATCCATGAGTGGTGAGGAAGGTGGCACCACTAGTAGTACCGGTTCAGAGGGAGTCATCCCTTAGGATCTAGTAGAGAGGATAAGCCTCTAAGGACTATTTAGAGGAGAATGGAAATGGAGCAGGTAGCTCCGCAGGTTGTGTCGACTCAGAGGGGGTCAGGAGACTTAGATGGAGTCAAGAGGCTTAGAGGGAGTCCCACTTCAAAGGAAGTTCGGAGGATCAAAGGGATTTTGACTTCATAGGGACTCAAGAGGCATAGAGAGATAGTCAATTTCTCAGTTGGAGCCAACCTTCACATTCATAAGGGAGAGAGACATCTTCTAATATTGTCATGTAGGTTTCATGGGTTGAGATTTCCAGAAAGGAGGTTCAAAGGCATGAGGCTTCTAGGAGAAGGATGTCTTCTAGGATGGGATCATGCAAGAAAATAGGATGTTCTTCACAAATTGAGGATGTACATAGTTAAGGGGGACTAGATGTAGTATTTTCTTCGATGACAAAGATAACAGATGATTAGATGGATTGGAGAGAAGTTTTGGTAGATGATATAATACATGAGACAAAGATACTTCTAGGTGATGATGATGGATGTGATACCTCCCTATATAAGAGGGAGTGTTTGTTATTATAGATTTCAGAGGCATTCCCAATTGTCGAGTGTGGTGAAAGTACCTTCCTTGCAAAGAGGGAGTGTTAATTTTTTTAGCTTTGGGAAGGTATTCTCACATGACCCTAGATGTTCATCATGTGGGAATCATCATGGGAACTGCATCACAATTTTGATTTGGTGAAAAACCCCTTTTATTTGATTGGGGGCTCCATGGGTTTGATGATGGGATTTGTGGGCTTGTGTTGTGGTTTCACACCCACAAGGAACTCCTAATTTGATGTTGAATTGTGCAGGGGATTATATGGTGACCCCTAAGGATTCTATATAAAGGAGAGAGGTCATTCTGACATTAAATTTCATGTAGAGAGTGTGTGGAGACATGATGTATCTAGCAAGTGAGTCCACACTTGTGTTAGGAGGATTGGTGATTTCATCAAAGGGGAAGTCTAGAAGGTTGGAAAATTTTCCCAATAGAGAGAAACAAAGAAGGTTGCATATGTGGAGTGAATTTTTCATTCCATATGTGGTTTGCAGAAGGACAAAGTGCATATATACATGGCTTACAGATGGACAAATTGTGTATAGGATTTACATAGTTCTTAGGAGAGAAAAAAACCTATATACGCAGGCTTCCAGTCGGTGAATCATGTATCCATAGTTTATGGGAAGGTATAGATCCATACATAATAATATGTGACATCAACAAGCCCTACAAGTGGTTTACAACAGATTTGTGTGCATAGGAGATTCCCACTCACCACCACATATGGTCACAGGTTTACAGATGGCATCCACCACACTAGTTGGCTTCTGGAAGGAAGTGGGTCTTGATATCGGACAAATTGATAGGTGTGGACACTAACAGATCTCCCTATATCCACTTGGATCTAGAACAAAATAGGATAGGACATGACTCTTTGCCTAAGTTGTAATCATTGAATCTACTCATAGGAAGGAATAAGTGACATACATTTATATCGCTTCCTTAGATATCTGTTGTTCCTGCTTCGCTTCGGTGCTCTCGTGAAGCCAAGTCCAAGACAACACAAACCAACCAAAGTGAAGATAGAAAAGTATATTCAATGTCAACTTATGCATATGATCAAGGAATTACACAATAAAGTAAGAGTGACTTTATGGGAAAGGGACATGTCGTTGTATCATATTAATTGAAAGTATAACATACAAACTGATCGCCTTGATGTTGCAAGCTTCCTTTCGGTGACCCTTGGTTCCAACACACACAGTTGCTCTGTAATTGCATGAATAATATCCAATCCCTCTTAATAGACCAAATAGAGTCTTCAAGTTTCTATCCAAGCAGGGTTTTTCACAAAATTATTTCACCAATTATTCATTCAATCTTGCTTAGCATTTTCCATGAGAAACCCTTCAATATATAGGAGGATATATGGTTACATGGATGATGATGATCCCATCAAATATGAGAAGTTAGTATAATGACAACCATGCGAATGCCAACTCATTTTCTAGAAGATTCCCTTCTAGAACCCTCGAGACCTCTTCTCCTTTCCAAGCTTAAAAACAGGTTCACACCCTGTATATGGAGCAGATTGTGAGAAGTTTGTACCCTAAGTGTGGGTGTCCTATGAGAATGAGGCATTCTCTCACACTAAACCATAGTTAGCCTGCGAACTCATCTTAAAAATATGTTTTTGGAAGAAGACAACAGTCATTTTTCTCAGGAAAAAAGTCCTTGTTGGGAGCCTGAATACATCATTGTTGAAACATCACCAGAGTGACCAAAATCATGTGTAACAGAATGCGCCCCAAAGTATGAGGCTAGAATCTATGACAGTTGAAATACTTTTAAACTGCGTGTGTGTGTCAGAAAGTAGGAGCACACCTAATTGAAAACCTGTAAACAACAAAGCATCTGTGGAATATAATACCAGTTTTGAGGTAGTCATTCCCATACTCAGATCATATATGGATGACATCATGAATGTAGGTCATGTCCACCAATCATACACGGTGGATCCATGCCGTCAAAATACTGCATAGCCACCAAGAATACACTGTGGATCTATGCGAGAAGACTTAAATTAATATGACATAGCCACATGACATACAAAGTGGATCTATGTGCCGATGCAAATTATACATACTCCATCACATCCTGGATCAAAAAGATGAGACCCAAGGTATTCAATCCCATCACCTGAAAGTACGAATCTAGCCATGCGATTACATGTGATGAAGTCGAACATGGTATAAACCACTTGATTACCGGTCATTGATGAAACCGTTAACAAGTGCGAGGGAAATCACCATTAATGTCAATGACTCCCAAGGTACACTAGTACAATTCAACGAATGTGAATAAATGAGCTAAGGTCGAACACTCAACGGAACCTCCCGATTAGGGGCCAATAGTGAAAACCCACTGTTGAAAGCAAGGAAACTTTCCATTGAGGCATGCAAGTTCCAAGGTACCAAATAATTTCTAAGTCTTGTTTCTGGATAATGAGTTGGAGTTGACGGAATAAGATTCATCACAGGAGGGCCTTGATGTATCCCCCATAAATGACATGAAATAAGTAACAGATTTTGAAGGTGAAATAGAGTATGAATATAGGTTGAAATGGAGAAAGGGAAGTATGACATGGTAAGAATGGACAACTGCAGATGGCTGACTCAATAGAGGGCTTGGATGAAATTCTCTTGAACATATGAACGACACGACCGAGGGCTTGGAAGAACTGACTCAAAGATGACCCAAGATATGACCTTGTGGCAAGTCGAATGAGAAACAAATGGATTTCCCAAACTGGATTCAAATGATTAATAGGGGGTGTCATGTTCAAGAGCGACGCTTACTACCATCAATATGAATACGAAAACACATCCCTTTCCCAAAATTTCCCCCACCATTTCTGGTGGGTACCTCTTTATTTTCACACAAGCTTGAGGAGGATAACATATGCTTGTTGATGTAAGTTCATCCTTTACACGAGTCCCTCGAAGTATGTTTAACGAACCCTAGGAAGGACTGGCTCGGTCCCATTACGGGTCTTTTGATGTTTGTTTAACGAGTCCAAAGATAGAAAAATCAAGGGTTTTTCATGTTTTGAGAGTCTGAAAAACACTTAAAGATAACTCTCTCAGTTCCTTTTTCGTAAAATAGCTCGACGGGACCGAAAATGTGATAAATTATCGCCCATCAAACATTGTTTTCAGATACTTTTACAAGCATGAATAGAACAAGGTAGCTCAACCATCTTTTCATTTTTATGGAGTGTGAAAAGAGCTTAAAGGATAGTCATTTGCGTTCATCATTTTTGTGTGACCATGACGAGTACGAAAAGACAAGAAACATATACTCGGTTATGTTCTCATGTATTTTTGAGCCTGAGAACGAACAAAGACTGAGCTCGAGGTTTTTCTAAAAACCCTAAAAAGAAGTCGTACATGCGAAAAAAAGAAAATACATCCGTACTCCTTGGCATGGACTTAAAAGTTGCTATATCTACAAAAAGTCACACTCATAGGACTATTAGGAACTAGGTTTCATAGACAAAACAATATATAAAAATCAACAAAAAATGGTAAAAAGTGAATAAATATGGGTAAAAAGGGCTTTTACAATTTTCATTGTGATTTTGCCAAAAACTTTGCCCAATACGCCTCATTTTCCCCCAAACTTCATTACTCAATCGTGGGAGGCACAAGCGACCATTTGACGAACCGTCTCTACCAACGAGGTAAGCTCTTGATCTTCTACCTTTTCCATGGTTTATTTTTAGTTTTTCATTGGCAAATTTCAAGTTTTTGGGTTCATTTTAGGGCCATAACTCGCGCCCAAGCATTCTCGCAGGCTAGCCATGTGGGACCTGCGAGAATATAGGATTCTCATAGGAAGCCTTAAGGGAACCTGCAAGAATCTCGCACTGTGATAAAGGGGCACCTGCGGGGGCCGTAAAATGAAATTTCAATTTGTTTTTTTCTCAATAAAAATTATGCCAAGGTTTGAAATAAGTTGTTGACCCTTCTCTTATGGTTCTTGTGTAGGCATTTGACCATCATGTTGTTGGAGTGGCGAGAAAGAGAGCATGAGGAGGAGGATGGCATTACCATGAATGACGCGGGTATCGTTGCTGCCCTCCAAGACTGTGGTCTCTTGAAATTCTTCATAATTCCAAGGATTAGGGCCCAACTCAGATTGTTGGAATACCTGGTACATATGTGGGACATGGACCAGCAGTTGTTTCACGTGGGAGTCCACACGTTGACCTTAGATATCAAGGATATCTATTTTCTAACGGGATTATCATGGCATGGATACCATGCTAGTTTGATTGGTGGTCCAGGTGGTGGACTCCCTATGAGTGAGTACTGTCGCCAGTATTGTGTACCTGAGGCAGAAAGAAGCAAGGGAAAATTTGCTATTTAGGGGGTCCAAAACTTGACTTTGCAAACCATCTTTTTCACTATAGCCCACATGGTCGGGAGCGTAGCTCCACACATGGCTCTCTAGAGTTACTTCAAATATTCCATAGAGTGCACAGGGCCACGAGTCTTCACTGGTCGGATACAGTTCTCCGCAGTATGAAGAGGCAATTGATGAAGTGCAGGAGGGGCGACTTGAAGTAGTTTGGGTACATATCACTTTTGGTGTCCTTCTTCCTCGAGAGGGTCCCATTGCTGATATTACAGGTTGATTGGGGTTTACCAACCCCACAGGATCTGAGGATGTTGAGGTGGTGTAACCTCATGGCCTAACACGTAGCTGGGCCCATCATCAATTACAATGATTCATTTTTCGACTAGTTGCGGCCACAGATGTTGATGATTAATGACTACGCATACGTTGGTTTGGACTTCCAAGGGGATCCATATTTGGCCCTACCCAAGGATTCTCAGTGGGGTGATTTAGGTAAGAAGTACACATTTTGTTCTTTTAAATGTTTTTGTAATTTTTATCATATAAAATGCTTTTATGTTTGTCCAAAAACTAATAAAAAAAAATCTCTTTTTGATGACATAGATGTGGGGCCATATCGACCTCCAGGAACGTCTCCTATTCAGCGGCGAGGAGAGGCGGCTCCAGTGGCATGATGGGATGTCAAAGACTATGAGGCAGTGGAGCAGAACTTTGAGGGGTTGACCGCTGACATCCCAGATATGGCTATTGGGGAGATCCATAGACATTATCAGTGCCATATTATAGGTGTGTTAGAGTCTATTAGTCGACTTCTTCGTAGGGTGGCCCAGACAGTTGTGTGTTATCATGAGCATCACCCATGACACTATTTTGTAGAAGCTATGAGCTTCACATTTTGAGATTTTGGTCCTTGGAATTTTTTTTTTTGTAAAATTTTGATCGTTATATACATATATACAGCTTCTACAGGCTTATTTTGTGTTGTGTGATACATATGATGTGATTGGTTTATAAATGGCCCAAATGTTTGTCTAATACATAGTTAGCTAATGCATCAGTCAATGTATTTAGACATCTAGGAATGTGATGATATTCAATATAGTCAAAATAATGTTCCAAGAGGCGAATTCGTAAATATACCCATAATAAAGTAGGACTTCGAGTAAGATAGACATTACTTATCTATAGTACTACTAGCTACAAATCGAGTCGTACAACCAAGTGGTGGATACCAAGCGAAATAACATCAATCAACAATTCGATGACGGCACTATACTCTGCAATATTGTTGGTCGCACGGCCAAGATACACACCTCGTAGAGTGATAAGTTCATTTGTAGGGGCGTAAATTTTCCAAGCAGCAGAAGCAAGGTTCTGAGTGCTATGGATAGCACCATCAACGAAGACAATGTTGGGTAGCGAAGACACTAACATCTGGAAACCAAACACAACGTAACATAAGTGGTCGAGGGTAGAAACCAGATAATGAAAAATCATACTACAGTAACACACAAGAAGTATGATACAATAAAATACATGTACTCATGCACAGGTGATCTTAGGCATAGTACTTCTTTAAGTAAAACCCATTTCTGGGTTCACTCAAAGGGATATCGTCATAGTCCACTAACTCATAAGTTCCTTTCTCCAAAACACGTTTAACGATATAAGGACCTCACCACATAGCTTCAAACTTTTCTGCTCCTATCATATCTTGATCGTGTTCGTAAATAAGAACTAGATGACCTTCAGAGAAAACGTGAGGCTTGACATGTTTTTCATATTGGGCTTTGACGCATTTCTTTTGGGCTTCTATGATTAGGGTGGCGTCGCAATGAGTTTTGTCTAATCGCATGAGATACAACAGACGTTCTTCTTCGGTAGAAGTGTTTGGGAGGAGTTTGATGGCTAGTTTTAGGGAGGGTATCTCACATTCAATTGACAGAATGGCTTCTAGACCATAGACTAACTAGAATGGTGTAAACCTAGTAGCAGACTTAACGGATGTCTGGTAAACCCACAATGATGAAAACAACATCGTGTGCCAACGCATTTTGTGAATCCCTATCATTCGTCGAAGCATGGTAATGAGGACCTTGTTTATTTCTTCGACTTGGTCGTTGGCTTATGGGTAATAGGGTGTTGAGTTTTCATAGAGAAGACCCAACTTTTCAGTGATTTCGGACATCATGAAGTTTCTAAAGTGGCTACGGTGATCAGTGACAATAGCCTGAGGAACACCAAAATGAGCTATGATGTGATTGAATATGAATAATGTTGCGGTCTTCTCGGTGTTGTCAAATGTCAGCATCGCCTCAACCCATTTCATAAAATAATCTACGGCTACAATAATGTATCCATGCCCCCCAGCCGAGTGAGGGTGACATGTCATGAAATCGATACCCCATTTCTCAAAAGGACCAACGGAGACCACAGGGTGAAGAGGAGAAGGATGTGACTGTATTTTATGGTTATAGGTCTGGCAAGCGTGGAATTTTTGGACGACAATTATACAATCGTTAAATAAGGAAGGCCAAAAATATCTTGCTCGTAAGATCTTTTGGGCAGTAGCATACCCAGACATATGACCACCATAAGATCTAGAATGGCAGTCATTTAGGGCTTTCTTGGTTTCGTCAAACGTGAGGCAGCGTAAAAAAATGGAGTCAATCCCACAACGATAAAGAGTATCACCGAGGATAATATACTGACGGGCTTGGTAGCATATTCGACGGAAGTCAGTAGTAGAAAAATTGGGATGGAAATTCTAGGTTTGGAGATATATGATGATATATCCATGCCAAATATCATCGGGACTAATCAGGAAAAGGGATTCGTCAGGTAATGAATTGACTGCTACATTTTCCGTCTCAGAGTAGGGAAAGTTGCATATCAACTTGGTAAACACTAAGGATTTCTTGGACTTAGTGCGTTCAAATTCTAAGTCAAACTCCTAGAGTATCACAATCCATTTGGAGTATTTTCCCCCTAGCAGTTGAAAGTGAGAATGTGTTGCATAGGGTTGCAGTTAGAAATTACTGTAGTCTTAAGAGAGAGGATATAGTGTCAGAAACGTTGAACTGCTTGGACGACTGCCAAGGCCAGTTTTTCAACATGTAAATACTTGGTTTCAGTAGGTGTAACACTCCGACTCAAGTAATATATGACATGTTCGTCATGAGAATCATCCTCTTGGACGCGAACCATAGCGATGGTGTAGTCCAAGGCTGCGAGGTAGAGGAAATAATCATGACTATAATCAGGTGGGAAGAGAAGTGGGGTATGTGTCAAGGATAGTTTCAAAGCCTTGAAATTTTTGTTGACAGTGTATCCCATACGAACTCAGACCCTTTCTTGAGCAGTCGCGTAAATCCAAGAGTTAGCTCGACATAGTTCAGGATGAAACAACGAAGAAATTTTTCCTTTTCTTGCAAACTTTGTAACTGGCGAAGCAAAGAAGGAGGAGGGAGATTGAGAATCACCTCGACCTTCAAAGGATCTACCCTGACCCCTTGACGTGAAACAATAAATCCAAGAAGTCGACCGGATTCAACACAAAAAACACATTTGTGGGGATTCAAGCGTATATGGTAAAACCGACAATGAAGTAAAATGCCTCGAAGGTTTATGCGATGATCTACACGATGCATGGAATGAATGGGTAAGTCATCGAGATATGGTTGCATGATTTGTTTGATATCATGGAAGGCGTAAGACATAGCGCGCTGAAACGTTGCGCCAGTATATTTTAAATCGAAAGGAAGTTTTCGATAGGCAAAAGTTCCCCAAGGACAAATAAAAGCGGTTTTGTGTTGGTCCACGGGAACGATATTGATTTGATTATATCCAAAGAAACCATCCATTAGAGAGAATATTTCACTTCCGTCACAATCGTCGATGATCTAGTTGACAAAGGGGGTAGGAAAGTTGTCTTTATGACATGCTTTGTTAATATCCCTTTAATCAATGCACACGTGGATTGTGCCTTGTTTCTTGTCGATCGGGACAAGATTGGAAACCAAGTCAGTGAGATCCACCGGGTAAATAAAGCTGACTTTGAGAAGTTTCTCGACTTCAAGCTTGATAGTGGCTGCTTTACATGGGTGAACTAGATGAAGGCATTGTCGGACGGTTTTAGCATATGGGTATGTCTTAATATCATGTATCACAATGTCGGGTTCAATACCCAACATTTCTTCATAGCTCTAGGCGAAGACGTCATGGAATTATTTGAAAAGCGACTTGTAGGTGACAATTTCTTCAGGGGAACACGAAGCTCTGATATGCACATTTTCAAAAATTCCAAGTTTTATGGATATGTCGAGGGGGATGGTGGGTGAGATATTACTTAAGTTCCCTTAAGAAAATACATCATGTGTAGACTCGGGAATGGTAGAAATGACGACAACGGTCGACGAGCTCGATATCCGTTGGTATCTCTTGATGGTTTGTTGTTCTAGGAAGAGGATGGAACGATGATGTCCATCGTCCCAGGGGGTGTCTTCCATAATAGACATAATCATCTCGTCCATGGGAAAAATGACGTGGAAAGGATTTGGATATAAATCACCAAGAGAGGGGGTAGAAGGGGTTTCTGATTGAATGGCCTGATAGGGGCATTCGACTGGACTCAAAGGCATTTTTTCACCGTAATGAAGATGATCGACATGGTTGGGTACCATCCATGGGTCGTTAGACACAAGGGTTTTGTGAATAGAGGTGGAGATCATGTTGATCAAGCTGACAGATGGATGTGGAACATCGGGTGGTGGGATGGGGAAGGTACCCATTAATGAGGAGTCTTTAAGAAGACCCACACTGACGTTCTTGTATCCGGGGGCGGGGGGGTTTGGCAATGAATAGTATGTTTCCAGTACATGCATCCGAGTTAAAGAAGGCTAATTGGTCGATGGTAATTACCTTTCATTGATGTGGGAAACACACGACACAGAAAAGAGTCGACACAACTGGCACATGGAATAAATCCAGCTACGACCAAGTAGAAGGTTGTAATCGAGAGGAGCATCAAAGACCTCCACTTCAACTTGGACTGTTTTTCCTTCTAACATAATCGATAATAAAGGGAGGACACCGTAAGGCTTAAAACCAGAGTTATTAAAGGCTTTGAGTGTGTTGTGGGATTTAGTCAAAGGAGGAGAGTCGATGGCTTTCCAATAGGTAATAGACATGACACACGTCGAGGCACCCTCGTCGATAACTGTTCTACAGATGTTTTTGTCGAAGACAATAACTTGTATTTGGAATGTGAGTTGAGGGGGTAACCTTGGAATGTGATC
>SNQJ01S0000341.1:98688-119229 GCA_010110895.2 Picea sitchensis | reverse complement strand
CTCCTATATATACCAAGGAGACATTTTCATTTTGAATCATCTTGTACTTGAACATTTAAGTGGGGTAAAAGGAGGTTGCCCCCTCGAAGAGGCTTATTATCTGACATTCTCTCTTTTTCAAGGTGTTGAGTACTTTTTCTGAGGATTTTCTATGCTATATTGATATTTGGTTCTTAACACTAATGATGCAATTGGAAAAAGTGCATTGTGGACGAAGGTACCACACACACCCTCTACAAAGGCACCCATGAATGAGACACTACAACCCCTAGTATGGCATGAGCCCTTTTCCCATTGATTCTTTACCCCATACACCTCACATACTTACATGTCTTAGAGAGGGACCGCTTGGAGGCTCTCCTTGACCTAGGGAAAGATATACCCAATAGAACACCTCGTCAACACTCCCATAATTGAGCTTGACAAGTCGCATAGTGTCTTTCAAGTGTTCATTCTTTGATATAATGTGTTAGCACTCCGTAAATATGTTTGGATGATAAAAATACGACGAAGGTAGGGATGATTTTACGGGCTAAATTTCGCTCATGGGCTAATTTTCCATGGTTTTTTCCAAAAAAAGATTCGTTATTCTAAAAACGATTCATCCAAATTTTATAGGATAAAATTATTCTAACTTTAAAATGGCCAAACATTTATACAAACTTATACAAAACCCTTAGAAATTTGAATATTTTTACAAAACTATCACCAAACATTTATAGGTTGCATATGAAGGATTAGTAAGATTTGCCAAGGTTTCTACATTTTAAAATAAATTTATATCCTTAAAATCATCCCTAGACAAAGGTAACTTTTTCAACCAACTTTGAGACCCGAAACTAGCCTTCCGGATCTGGAGAGGGCTCTCTCGGAAACGACGTGGTCTCTGCATAGGATATGACTTTGAAAACAATATCTAGATTTAACACCTATGATATGATGGGTTATGGTTATATTGGCACAAAGAGGTGAAACTTGGGCTATAGAGTCAATCTGAGGAAAAGATGGGACAAATGACTCAGTGTCTGGAATCGAGAGGATAAGGCTAGGCGAGTAGTAAAATTTAGTGTAAAACCATAACGTGTGGCAAGGGAAATTACAGGAAGTAACTCAGGAGCACTGCTGTGGACGAATTTTGAGTTAGCTTTAGAATATTTTTTTTTGTCTAAGTGGCACGAACAAGGGGAGTTGTACAGTGAATCCACAGGTTCGATAATTTGTTCTGAAATAGACAGAAAGAGATATGAAAAAATTATAAAAGGAAACCACATACGCAAATAAAGAAGCACATTACATCCAACTATTACAACTAGAATCTTTTCATCAAGTCACAGGACCTTTGCATTAAATTTTGGTCAAAACTCAGATTACATACAATAGCTATTGTCTACCACATTTGCCAACCAAACCTATTTACATGAAAATGATCCCCATATATAGAAAACTAATGTCACCCTTGGCTATTAGGTTTCGAGCTACTCTCTCCTAGAATCATGGATCCATTTTCTTTGAAAGAGAACAATGAGTTCAACGGATTGACTAAAAATAGGAAACCCAACTTTTCCAAATCATAATCGTAACTGAGATATTTTTTACAATCGTTGATCATGATCAAAATTAGACCCTATGGTAGTGATAACTCATCATTTTCACTACTGGATACTCTTTCATCCGTGCAC
The DNA here is from genome assembly GCA_010110895.2 of Picea sitchensis. NCBI lineage: Eukaryota > Viridiplantae > Streptophyta > Pinopsida > Pinales > Pinaceae > Picea > Picea sitchensis. Next base: position 117,550 of record SNQJ01S0000341.1, on the reverse strand, counting down.
AACAAGTCTGCTATGCAACAGTAACCTACAACAAAAACGTAGCAGAATGCGCAACAAACTGGTAAAATAGGCGTTAAATATGACATCGTATATCACTGATATAAAACTATTGTTAGAAACTAAGAGATTTTTTTGTATCTAAGATCATTATAAAGAAACACCTCTCTCAGTTTCTTTAAATTCATCTCCAGCTTGCCAGAAAGTGTGCCCAAAAACATGTATCGAAAAGAAAATCACGAAAATTGAAAAATAGGGCTCAAAGATTCCTTCAAGTCTCCCAATCCATGACACATTTTACAAATATGAGAGAATTATTTATTATAGGGTTTGTTCTAGATAGAAACCTCTCATGGATTTTCAAAATTCCTCTCCAGTTGGTCATAAATTGATCTTTAAGTTGACCACTAAACTAGTAATTTGCGCAGTGCAACCTGTAGCCTATGTGTAGGAAAATCCACCATGCTACAACATCCTATGTGCGATAGCCCACTATGAAAATAAATCCACTACACAATAACATCCTATGAGTGACAACCTTCTTTGTGCGGCAACATCCTCTACGCGACGACATTCTCTACGCGAGAACATCCTTTGCACAACAACATCCTCTATGCGGTGCATAGTGAATTTTGTAGTGCGCAGTTGCAAATAGAAATGGGAATAAATAAATGATAATCTTCCGTTTAAAACTAGACCTTGGAGATGTTATATGATTCCAGGCATAAAAACAACATGGGTGCTAACAGGCATGACTTTGCAAATTGTTGACAAACCTCTAACCTTAGCTATGAAAATCATGGTGCTAACAAATGGCTCCAACGGGGATGCTACCCTCCCTATGAGGTAGCAATGAAAAATGGACTAGGTTTCGATCCATTGGGATGCTCCCAAAATCAACTTTCCAACTGTAACTTGTAACCTACATTCGCTGAAAACCCAAAACTGTATATGCCCCAAATTGAAATCTGAAACTAAGATGAAAATGAAAACTGCATATTGTTGAAAGAAATACTCATAGTACCAAGCTTATTCACACTCCTACCTACCCTAATTGCTGAAAAATATGTCAATCAAGTGAAATCAAAATGCCAATGCAACCATGCAAGCACTTAATCCACTTTTTGCTTTCTTTGCACATGCTTGTTCGAAAGCCTGTTTACTGATAAGTCATTCAAAAATTTATCTATAAATTGAAATCTCAAAAAATCAAAAACATTGAGACTCTTTTCCACCTCCAAAAAAACTGCAAATGGATCCTCTAAAATATGCACAAAACAACAACCAAGTTTCACCCCTTCCACTGCATTCTCTTTTTTATGTGATTTAACCTGTTGATTGCCACCAAGAGGATGAAAAATTTGTTGAGACTACTAGAAATAACAATCTTCTGAATAGAAAGACAATACTAGCTGAAATGAAACCCTTGGTGGAAAGAAATCCATATCTAACATCGACGTTGATTGACCATCATATTTATTTCCAAGCTGGTAGTTGAGGACAGGCTGCAAATATGAACTGAAATAACCTTCCATGTAATCAACAACACGGTCATTAAATGCGTGAGAGGGTTTTTGGTCTTTCTCAGTGATGATATTTAATCAGTGTGATTTTGCATCATCATACATTCCTCTACCTCAGTGATGATATTTAAATTTTCTTTCAACAATTTAAACGAAGAAAAGCATAAAGGTAAAGAATTTCCTTCAGCTAATTCAGTACTTTCTTCATATTCTTCTTTGTAACTATGATATGTAGACTGATTGCTCTCATTACACTACTAAAAATGAACATTTTATGATAGAGAACATGAATTTTGTTGTTCTAGGAAGTTAACATCATAATCATCATCGTATTCATCATATAAAGACAAATCAACAACATCTGCAATGTCATCTAATAAGAAAAATCTTAGGACATCAACCTCCTCTTCAACAAGTTGATTTACGAATTCATTTTCTTGACTATATACAAATGAATACATAAAACAATTGACCTCGTTCTTATCATGGGATGTATCATAAGCTAAATTAGCACCTTCTTTTTCAATAAGTGGAATATAATCCTTTGTAAAATCGTCGACATTTAAAGCTTCTATTAGCGATCAAAATGCACTAGTTTGTTGAGAGCATTTTTATCTCTCTCTCTCCTTGTTTCACTCATTTTTCTTATTCGCCTTTGGCCAGTGTATTAAAATTCTAGTTTCCTTATGTCTCATTGATCATGATTGCTCCAAACCTTTGTTATTCAGTCTTCAACCTGCATTCCAAAACTTTTCTTACAACACACATGTTAGTAATCAACACTAGCAACATCACACAAAACATAAAGAGCCCAGTTGGAAGCATCATACATACTCAAGCTACAGTCCAATACAAATCTCAACGCTAAGTGCCAAGTTCACTTTTCACCCAAACTCCTCGAATTAGTTATGAGAGATTCATGTATGCAAAGACTGCCAAGTGCATGAGAGATGAAAATAGGTGTCGGGGAGGTTGCTTGAAATGTGGAATTACAAGAAAAATCATTGCGCCAATCCAAGCCAACTCATAAATCAAGTCCACCTTTCAAGTCATCAAATCCCAACATCAAACCGATTTCAATCTATTGATTTTACCAAATGAAACCTTGCCATATGGAAAGATTATAATATCTGGATTTGCGTGAAGCGTGGGATCTGTCCATCCACGGTTTGATAAAATTTATGCAAGTATGAGACCGCATGCAAAGGCCATGCATATGTTTATTGTTGAATATAGTTTGGTTATAAATCATTTTGACAGGTGAAAGCATCAGATCCATGCAATCATGTCATGAAGAAAGCCACGAAGAGGTTCAGAGTTTGATGGCTACATTCATGGGTTTGTCACTCCCAAAGTTATTTGACTTCTATTCAAAATTCAAAGCTTTGTTATGTATATGTAAAACTGATGACCTACATTGGCATTCATACAATGATTCACGTACTGAAACCATCGAGGTTGCGCATGCCGAGGGTGAGTATTCCGTTGAGATAAGAATCAACCAGGGTTCAACTCCCACTTGCGTCATTTACTTCCAGAACCAATACCTCAGACAGGTCATTCTTAGAACTCAGTGGTAGCGGATGGTAAGGAGGTATGTTAATGGGAAAGGCTCAACTTTTATTTGGCGATGGTGGAAATTGCAGTGGACTGTTGGCATAGATATGATGACTAACTAGTTTTAAAATTTGAGACAGGATGGCTTGAGTCCAGTCAAAGAAGCAATAAGATTATTGCCTAGCTGGCTTATTCTTTAAATTAAATGGTCAAAATTATTATCTCTCATTTGAAACAGACAGAATGCAATACTGTGTAAAAAATTCATGTTGTAGGAGTATTCGAAGATGCACATATCTCCCAAATCAACAACCATCATCATCAGAGGCCCTAGCTATGAAACAATGTCATTCTTTGAATGCAAGTACAGTTTCACTGGAATAGGCGAGGTTGAGTTTGAACCCTGAATTATTTATGATGGTATTCTACGCCTTCTGGACACACATCTTATCTCTTCATCCACATCTGATGAGTCAAAGGTATTCTATCTGAGATGAAAGATGATTACCATCGATACCTTGTAGAATTCAAAACTGGAAAATAAATCCTTTGTCAATAATGTTGGACACAGAGTTTGTAGTTGAAAGAATGAGGTTAATATCTGAAAGAAATATAGTTACCTCTTGAAGAAGGAGACAATCACATAAGTTCCAAACTTGTGATTTCAAATTCTAAAGAAAAAATGGTAGCCATGGAGGCAGAGTATACTCATTTTTGAATATTTCCTTTTTGACCAAGATAGAACTTTCACCAGTGCAAAAGGCAAAATTATAACCAGTTAGCTGGTGAAAAGAAGAGATTTTACCAGCTAACTAGCAGATCGTAAGGCGAATTAGCTGGTGAAACTTGAGACTGGCCAGCGAAGGTCTATTTTTGCCCAAATCAAAGTTTTTCTCAACTGAATATCTTGAAAATGCTTTCCAAAGATACATATTGAATTATAGTGTCAAATCTAAGATCCACTTTTGATGCAAAGGAGTTAGAGGAGGATTTCAAGTTGATTTGACACTTATTTTGGAGGCAATAAATCATGGTTTTTTCGAAAATTAGAAAATTTGAATTTCATCTTTCTTAAGAGTCATCAAACAGCCTTGGAAGGCTTATCTGTACTGCACAAGGATTCCACATCATCTGAAGACCATGAAATGTGGAATTGACCTCATCTTGAGGATCATTCCTTATCTTTTGTAAATCAATTTTGACTTTCTATGTTTAGCATATCTAATCCATTCTTTTAGGATCTGAAAATTGTATTGTAGATCTATGAAGCTGAAGATATGAGAGGAACTAAGGGGTTCAATATGGGAGACATTTTCTAGCTATTGTACTTGACTTCTTATTCTGATAATAGAATCACAGTCCTCTTTTGTTTTCAATATCAGATTCTTTCATATATTTCATGACTCCGCACTTTATTCCAGTTTAGTTTAGCCTTTAAGAACTGTCATCTTCTTATTAATATCATAAACTTGGATTAAAGAATTTCTTACTGTCTTGTATGACCCTGCACATGGTTGTATTTGGTTATCTAGATTAGTATTCTTCATCCCCTTTTTCAACTCTGTTGTCTGATTATTGTTCTCTAAAAGCACTTTCTTATTTAGTTACATGATAAGTGGTTACTTTCATCATCTTTTGAGTTATCCCATTGTCCAAAATATACCTAAGCTACCATATTCTCAAGTTACCAAGCACCTTTGGTCTACAACCACAAAGGGTTTCTTGGAGTGATAACAACTTCAAGAAGAAATATGAAATTATTAACCCTCTTCTCAAGATTCAAATCAACTGTTCTTTGTTCATATTCATTGTCATGTTCTTTAGTATCCATCTCCTCATTTCGAATCTGTTTACATGCTTGAATATTTTCTTCAACTTCCTGATCATTGTTGAACATCTGCTGCAAATACATAGAATTCCTCTCCATCAAAAGAAAAGATAATTCTAATTGAAAGGTTGTTACATAATGGAGTATGGTAGCAACTTCAAGAGGTTGGACTTATTTAGGCAGTTTATAATAAATACTAGAAAACCTCTTGCTAAAATTTGGGATGGTTTCATATTTCATTCTTCTCATGGAATAAAACTCTGAAAGGAGTAGATTCCATGACTTTCTCTGACCCCAAAATCTGTGGAAATATTCCCTTAATTCATCCCATGAGATAATTGACTGAGGATGCAAATGTTTGAACCATTCTTTGGAATCTCCTTGTAAGGACTAAGAAAAGTCCCTCATAGACCCATCATCATGTTCAATCTCAAAAAGATCTATAAATTCTCAAATATTTGAATATGTTTTTCAGTTGATTGTCCATCAAGCTCTCCATCAAACCTAGGAAGATACTTATAATGTTTCAGAGGAAAGTCATGAAGGATGGAAGGAAATTTAAGAGGACTGTATCTTTCTTGAATCTTGTAGGGTACATGATTAAGAACATAAGGTACAAGCTCAACTTTGGTTTCTTTAAGCTCACAAGAATTATCATGAACATCATATGGTTTAGAGGAAGGAGCTTGGTGAATATCAGCTATATAAGAAGGAGGTATACCTACAATTTGCAATGAAGGATATACAAGGGTAGATCTATGGGATTCATTTGAACACAGTAAGTGAAGAAATATTATTTTGAAAAACTTAGGAAAGGACAAGAATATATTGATAAAACAAAAAAGTGCTTCTTGAAATAAACTTCATCTCGAGTACCTTATTTTTACACACTGCTCTTCCATATCTCTGTCAATAGGTCTCATTCTCTAGTGGATTATTTGAATAACATTTGAAGCTTGATTGGAGCTGCCATGAAAACTTTATCTATGGATTCTTCTGCCAGTGGAATCACCTTCAACTGATTTTCTGATGTGTGGAGTTGCTAGAGAATAAATACAACCAATATGTGCCTAAGTGTCTGTTGCTCCCAGACCTTAGAAATAAAACAATGTCATTCTTCCCAGAGAAAGTTTCATTCAATTCCATCCTCGACAATGATGCCATAATTTTATGACTCCATAAATCTATTTGGATGATAAAAATATGACGAAGGTAACTTTTTCAACCAACTTTGAGACCTTAAACTAGCCTTCCGGATCTGGAGAGGGCTCTCTCAGAAATGGCGTGGTCTCCCCATATGATATGACTTTGAAAACAATGGCTCGATTAAACACTTATGATATGATAGGTTCTGGTTATATTTGCACAAGGAGGTGAAACTTAGGCTATGGATACGATCTGAGGAAAAGACGGGACAAATGACTCAGTGACTGGACTTGAGAGGATAAGGATAGGTGAGCAACATCCTTCAGTGTAAAACCATAATGTGTGGTAGGGGAAATTACAGAAAGTAACTCAAGAGCGCCATTGTGGATGAACTCGGAGCTTTAGAAGAAATTTTTTTGTCTAAGTGGCACAAACATGGGGTGTTATACAATGAATCCGCAGGTTTGATAATTCGTTCTAAAATAGACAGAAAGAGATATGAAATAAATATAACAGGAAATAACATAATCAAAGAAAGAAGCACAATACATCCAACTATTAAACATATAATATTTTCATCAAGTCACAAGACCTTTTCATTAAATTCTGGTCAAAACTCAAATTACATACAATAGTTGTTGTCTACCACATTTGTCAACCAACCTTGTTTACATGAAAATGATCCCCATATATAGAAAAATAATTTCACCCTTGTCTGTTAGGTTTCGAGCTACTCTCTCCTAGAATCATGGATCTATTTTCTTTGAAAGAGAACAATGAATTCAACGGATTCACTAAAAATAGGAAACCCGAATTTTCAAAATCATAATCTGCTATTAGTGGGAAAACCCCCCTACAGACTACAACAGGGTTCTAAAGTGTAGGTAGAGCTAACCGTCTAAAGTATCCTACTTTTAACAACTATCTCGACTTTACCCCACAATCATACATAAAAGACAAAGTATAGGGATCTTCTAGGCATACCTTAGACTCTGCGTTTGGTGTCAATCCCTTTGTGCTCAATTTTTTCTTGACTGCAAATCTCATCCCAAGGCCAACCTGCATTCACCAAAAGAAAAATAAGAAACTACAAGCATACATTCTATATATGGATTAGTGGGTTAGACATCATAACAAAAAATGTAAAAAAATCATAAAGATTTAAGACATCATTTGGCGGGCTGGAAAAAATATTTCTTTATATTAATGTCACAAAAGTTGTTTACAATATGAGACTGGAAAATGCACCTCGAACTCAGTCATGGGTGCCTCTTCACCATGGACCAACTACTTCCACGTATTCTTCTCCTCTTTAGTTCTCTCTAGGGAAATGACAAGGGTTTGCAATGGAGGAAAAAGGAATTCAGGCTCAAACTCATAATGAGGTTGCAAAATATTGGGGCAAAGGGGGAATACTGAAATGGGAAGGGTTTCTATGCTCTTGTGATTCTCTTTTGAATGGGACCCAAACACCTTCTTTTTATAGGCCAAAAATATATTAACAGTTGGGGTGACTTGCTATGGGTGGTCAAATGGTTAGGTAATGGCCCGAAAACCCGTATCCCTTTGCAATTTTTATTTTTCACACTTTTTGTGAATGTACATGGGATGCAATGGTGCAACTAGTGTATGTATGTGGGAAGTAGTGGTGTAGAGCATGTACATATTCAAAGAAATTGTTTTTCAGAAGAGTTGTCCAATGATGGCTTGGGAAAAATAGCAAGTAAGATGTCCTCATGCCAGGTATGCATGTCTGGTGCAATTTAGGGTTATAACAGATGCCCCCTAATGTATGATGTTAGAAGAGAATCTGATGGACGAAATACATTACAAATATTTACCAATGTATTAAGCGAATGAGCCGAGAGACCAGAGTTCAGGAGGTGTCATATGAAAAATAACAATTTGTCTCACCGACACGAGCATACCCATGCTTGGGATGAAATAAAATAATGGTTGCCAATCAAATACACTGCAGATTGATGTCATATAACTATATAAAGTGTAGCCGCGAGCAGTACACAATGGATCTACATCTCAAAATAAAAATATATACATGGATAGTATCTATCTTCAAGAAGCCAATGACACCTGATGTCTAGAGATGAGGTCTTCAGATCTCGAGAAACAACTTCCAAATCTTCAAATCTTGGGTAGGAGTGTAATATCAATGTACGACTTCACTTCTCATAGGTATCCGATGACTCGTCGAGAACAAAAAAGAGGATCTCTATGATCAGGAAAAGAAGTTCATTGATTTTGAGCAAGGACTTGATTGGAATTTTGAGGTGGCTGGGCATGAGGACAAGAGACAAACTACAGAAGGGACGACTCAAGTTTAGTAAAACTTCCCTTGGACAAAAGCACAAAAAATGATGAGACTCAGGAAACATGGCATTGGCATGAGTTCATGATGCAGGAAGCAACATGAACTCTCCATATGTTTGGAAGGATAACCAAATGGTAGAGGACACAACTCTATGTAGCGAGAATAGCTTCCTAAGGTCATATTAAATCCCAGAGCTTGACAAACAAATAGAAGGATGTGATTTGTCTAAGGGCAACTCATTGTGTTGTCAACAAAAAGAAAATACTTTTCCCTTTCTCTTTTTTGGGTATATTTTATTTTTTTGTCTTTTTCAATAATTTTGGAAAGCTTGAAAAAGAATAAAAGAATGCTACGTTACAAAGGAGGAACGAGTGTCACAGACATACTAGTTCAAAGCACAAGGAACACACTGATGCTTGGAGCAAGGGGACATATGCAGGAAAAGGACACTCAGGAAAAATCCTCCATGGGTCAAGGTGTCAAGATGTAGAGGCAAAGTGCTGCAAGGCTTGCATATAAGGCATGCTTCAAATGGTTTAGTTGAGAGAAACATGGACTCGACATTAGGCCAAAGACGCAGGGATGAAAATGTGATTAATAAGACACAGTGATAACGTCCTTTGATGTAATTTTAACAAGCTTGAAGAAGGTAAGATGGATGTTTTTTCATTTTTAGAGAGTCTAAAAAAGCGTAAAAGGAGACTACATTGGGGTACCTTTTTCAAAGGTAGTCTAGCCGGTTCGAAAAAGGGGTAAACTAGCACCGAACAAACGTCTATTCAAAAACATTTTTATGAGAGTGAAAAAGACAAGATCACTCATCAATATTTTCATATTTAAGGAGTCTGAAAAGAGCTTAACTATGGACTTTGTAAGTGATGTTCTTCTTAACCAATTTAACGAGTGCGAAGAAACATGGTCACTCGACAATCTTTTCAATTTAGGGAGTTTGAAAAGAGCTTAACTATGGACTCCGTGGGGGTTCCTTTTTCATAAATTTAGTCCCTCAAGCCTGAAGAAGGGTTAAATTTATACCCGAGAATACTCTTCTAGAGAACTAAGGCCCCTAGAGAATACCTTTATTCGTACATTTGACCATCCATACCGAAAAAGGAGTAAACTACCACCGGGCAGACGTGCCTTCGAATTTTAGTTTGGCGAGCGTGAAGAGCAACAAGATCACTCGTCAATATTTTCATGTGAGAGGGTATGAAAAGGGCTTAAAAGAAGACCCATTGTTTTGGGAGTCTAGAGAGTGAAAATAAGAGTGATAACATATCAGACATGTGAAGGCCCGAACTTGTAATCAAGATAGGACTAAAAGGAATCTTGAGCCTAAAATCGTTAGTGACGGCATGGACACCAAAATGCAACCAGGATCTACCTAGGGAATCCATGTGAAGGTAGGATCCACCACTAAATTACGACACTTCTAGAGCAGGAGTGAGGGTTCCATGTCACAATTCGGTGTGATCGATCCTATGGCAAAGCGAAAAAGACAACGAGGTGCAACAAGTGGAGGTGAAATTATATCTTAAATGCACAAAGTTGGAAAAAAGACTTTTCACCAAAGGACTTTAAAATTTCCCCAACTCTCAAAAAAGTTCACTGAGCCACAAGTAAAATGCATCATAACATCCAAAAAGAAACTCAAGAATCAGACTAAACAATTTTCGGTCTAGAAAAAACGACAAAATGCTCCAAAAAATGACAAAAAGGGGCCAAAAAGTCTATAAATAGAAGCTAGCGGCTCATCACCATTGTAAATTGAGAATTGACAAAAAATTTAAAAAAACCCATTTGCCAAAAGAGTTGATTCTGGGAGCTTCATTGGACCAAACAAACTTTCTCTTGGACAAAGTAAGTACAAACTAGCCCCTCCTGTATTTCCATTATTCCTTTTTTCATTTCCTTTTGTTTTTTTGGGGGGCGTTGACCTTCAAAACGGTCATCCCTATGTGTACGCAGGATTTCTTAGGACATCCTACATATGTCCACATGCAGAAAATGATCTGCACGCGTGCATACATGATTGTGCCCAATACAGCCTGCGTACACCCTCCAATATGTGAAAAAAATAAAAAGCAAGAGTTAACTCCCCATGAACTTGTCATTTTGCAAGATGTATGTCCATTGGAGAGAGAGAGAGTATGAAGATATTGACTTTTGGGTCTCACAAGATCCTACTACTATCACTCTAGTAGCATAATGTGGGTTTTTGAAATTCTTCGAGTGTCTGTTCATGAGGGCACAACCTAGGTTGTTGAATGCTTTGATAGATTACTGACATCGTGACGCTGAGGTATTTATTCTTGAGGGGCAGTTGTTGACTCCAACGAATGACTATATTTACATCCTGACTGGTCTCTCGAGGAGAGGGGATCCAGTCAACTTGCGTACCTTTGCCCCCAGGCCTCACAACATTAAGGAGTTGATTGGACTCCATTGCGAGGTTGGTACTGAGAAATTGGGTTCTCAGGTGTGGATAAACAAGATCCAAAATCTATAGCTAAAAGTGATAGTGGTTCTCATTGGGCGGATCACTGGATCCACGACATTACATCATGCCTCCCTGGTGCACATGCATTGTGTGGTGCAGTTCTTAAATGCACGTATTTTAGAATGGAGTAAAACCATGCTAGATTGCCTGAAGAGAAAGATAACAGAGTGTCAGATATGGGAGAAAAAAAAATTGGGTTCGGGAATGTTATGTGTTCCTTTTTATTCTAGAGGGCACCTTGTCTTAGTCTACGAGAGACGATACTAGGGCACGTGGCCTCACTCCCTTCATTATGAAGATGGGTGGTGTTGATGCCGCGACAAGGGGGAGGGACTAAAGTTGAGGTGCTTTCTTTGACTAATGGTCTCGATAGATTCTGGATATATTGGACTACCCATATGCTGGGCTCAAATTTTTTAGAGATCCTGACATGCCTATACTTCTCGGAGAAGAGAGAGGAGAGATGGGTACGTTTGTTTTTTAGAGTTATTTATTTTTTTATTTCTTTTTATATATATCATTTTTTCTTTGTATACAAGAGTATCTGACACTTATGTATATGTTATGTATATATGTGGAACCATTGCATCCAACAAACTTTTCGAGGACCAGGCAGTGTCCTTGACTAGAGGTAGGACCAGTCGAAGCTGCTGGACCAGTTGTAGCAACAAGGGGGCCTCCAGCCGCAGAGGCTGAGAGAGTATTGAGACGGGTGGAGAGGAACCTCACTGCGCTCACTCACGGAGTCCCTATGGTAGAGATCGAGGATCTGCCACCAGAGATGCAACCTCATGTAGTTGGGGTACCACGGACCTGGGTCTAGCTCTTCCAATGTTTGGAAAACATCATTGTTCATTATGGCAGGGCCAACATGCTCTGCCCTTAGCTAGACTAGACTACTTACGTACCGAGGGCACCTTTTGCATATTTTTGAGGGCATAATCCGTATGAATCTTACTGGACATACTTTTGAGGCTCTTACACCCACCCATGTTCTTTGATATTTTTGATATATAAGCATATTTACATCTTTTTATGTATTATGGATTACATTTATTTACAACTGTATTCACATGTGCATGTGTGTTCTTTTTCTTACATGTGTGCAATATGCCAATCTAACACATGATTAACTTGAGTATCTGTGATTTGATTCAATATCCTAGGAACATGGATATACATAATGTAATCAATGTTTTGTTCTAAGAGATGTACCCTAAGGAATCATCGGTGTAGAGTAGGATCATAAACGTGGTAAACCCCATTTAGCTGGGACATAACCAACTGAGTGTCTAAGTAGATTAGGAGGTGAGAGATAACATGCGACAAAACATCACAAAAAAACTCTAAGACTGCGCTATATTCAGTAACATTGTTTGTGGTGTCACCTAAACATATACTTCTTGAAGATATCAACTGGATTTGAGGTGTGAAAATCACCCAAGCTGCGGAAGCAAGCCTCTGAGTGTACCATATAGCATCATCCAAAAACCCAACAAACACCTCTGATTCACTTGACATCTGCCACATTGAAAAAGACGACATGAAAAATGACACATGCATAAAACCAAAAAGACAAAAACTAAAAAAAAAAATGTATAAGAACTATACATACGTACAAGAATCCACCCAAGGTGACCCACCTACGAGTAATACTTATTAAGGTAGAGCCCATTTCTAGGATCCTCCAAAGAATTTCCCTCAAAGTCCACCAAACGATAAGCATCCTTATTTAGAACCTCCTTCACAATGAAAGGTCTGAACCACATGGGTTTGAACTTGCCTGCCCCCAGGGGGTCCTTATATTGGTCTTAGACCAATACAAGGTCACTTTCAGAGAAAATACGAGGAGGAATAGACCTATCATACTGACACTTGACCTTTTTTTTGTGATCCCCTTTAGCCAAGGCCGCATCACAACACTAGTCATCGAGCTACTCAAGATACAATAAACACTCTTCAAGCGGTGAAGTGTCTGGAAATAAGTGTACTGCATACTTTAGAGACAGGATCTGACACTCTATAAGCAAGACTACTTCCATCCCGTAAATGNAGTTGAAAAGTTGAGAAACAAGTTGTAGTCTTAACAGACGTTCGGTAGCCCCATAATGCCAAGTACACCATCAAATTCCAATTTGACTTGGCTGAATTGATCATTTGTTGTAGAATAGTCTTAAGGGACTTATTCACAGCTTCCACCTGACCATTCGCTTGTGGATAGTAGGGTGAAAAATGTTCTTTCCTCAACCAAAGATTTGACGTTAAGTCAGACATCATTTTATTTTGAAAGTGACTGCCATGGTCAGTGACAATCTCTCTCGGGATGCCGAACCTTTCTATTATCTGGTTTAAAAAAATGATAGCTCATGTCTCACCATCATCTTTAAACGTTTACATAGCCTCGACCCACTTCATGAAGTATTCTACTACTACGATGATATGACGGTGCCCCTTTGCTGAAGGAGGGCTTCAAGTAGCGTAATCAATCACCCACTTGGTGAAGGGACCAACTGTGATGATGGGAAACATGGGAGCATGGTGTGCCCTCGTCTTTCGAGAGAAGATCTGACACGGGTGGCACTTCTTGACCAATTCAACACAATATTTGATTAATGTCGGTGAAAAGTAACCGTCTCGTAGACTATTTTGGGTTGTTGCCAACCCAGAAAATTGACCACCACACGCTCTAGTGTGGCAATCGTTAAGCATGATTTCCACTTCTTCATGAGTGAGACACTGGTGAAGGATGAAATCTACACCTTGATGATACAGATTGTCCTTGAGTATGAGATAGTTCTTGGCCTAATGGAATATACAAAGATTCTCATCACGAGAAGCAGAGGTGGGGCACTGCAAAGTTTGGAGATAGAATAGTATATCTCCACACCAGGGGTCCGAAGATGTGATCAAAACATATCTCCTTTAATAGGCGACTCCTCGGGTATAACATCACCTAATTCGACCAGAAGTTCTGAGAAGAGTTCCGCAAAGACCAACGATTTTTTGGATTTCTCCGAAACAAATTCCAAATTGAATTCTTAGAGGATAACTATCCATCTACTTATATTTCCGTCAATTACACGTCATGTCAACACGTATTGAAATAGATTCACAATGTCAATGCTGATGGTCTTGCGAAACAAGATATAATGACAAAATCATTGGACAACATGAACTGCAACCAATGCACGTTTTTCAACGTGGGAATAATTGCGTTCTAGTCCAAACAAGCCTCAACTTAGGTAATAAGTCATGTATTCTTTGAGAAAATCATCCTCCTGAACCAAGACCATACCGATGACCGAATTTGCAATGAGCAAGTACAATAATAAATATTTATTATAATTGGGTGGCTGAAGCAGAGGGGAAGATTTGAGGGCGTGTTTCAATGCTTCAAAAGAGCACTGAGTGTCTTCATCCAAATGAAAAGGAACACCCTTCTTTAGTAAATGCATGAAACCTTTTGTGATCTCGGCATAGTTTGCGATGAAACGCAGTAAAAAGATCTCGTTTCCCTATAAACTCTGAAGTTGAGGGATTGTGCACGGGGGAGGCAACTGAACTATTTCCTTAACTTTTAGAGGATTGACTATTATCCCTGTTGTCAAAACTATGAAACCTAGCAAACGACCCAATGTTACACAAAAACTGCATTTGTTTGGATTCAAGCAAATCTGGTAGTAGCGACATTGCTCAAAGATAAGTGGGAAGGTGTGCAGGGTGATCATCTGTCTTATGAGATCATGATGCTAAATCATCAAGATAAGCCTTGACTATGTGTTTGAGATCATGGAAAGAAAAATACATGGCCTGCTAAAAAGTAGATCCAACATTTTTCAGACCAAAAGGCATCTTCCGATAAGAGAATGTACCCCATAGACAAATGAAAGCAGGTTTATGTTGGTCTTCAGGCTTGACCTATATCTGATTGTATCCTAAAAAACCATCCATGAAAGAAAATACCTGGCATCATGTACATTCATCAACAATCTAGTCAATAAATGGAGTGGGGAAATTATCCTTTGGACATGCCTTGTTCAAATCACAGAAGTCCGTACACACACAAATCATACCCTATTGTTTGTTTAATGGAATGGGATTTGACACCCATTGAGTCAATTGAACGGGGTAGATGAAAATAGCTTTGAGTAGTTTCTCTACTTCAGCCTTAATAGTTTTTTCTTTCTTAGGATCAACCAAACAAATCTTCTGCTGAAACGACTTAACATCATGATATGTCATGATTTCATGTTCGATGATTCTTGGATCTATGCCTGGAATTTCCTCGTAAGAACAAGAAAACACTTCATAGAATTATTTAAATAAATCCATGTAGATTTGAATCTCCTCGGGGGAGCAGTCCGCTCCGATGAAGACATTCTCCACGATGCCATGGGTTCTGGAGATATTAATAGGTATCGTTTTAGAGATGGTTTCCATATTTCCTTTTGCGTAAACATCATGCGTAGCCAAAGTATTGATAGGACAAGCCCTATCTCTAGTCATAGTCAGAGTGAATTCACCTTCTTCAATTCTTCTTAACTCTGGGAGGAAATAAGATCTATGATGGAGATCATCCCAGGGTCTGTCCGGACTAGTCTTTGCCTCAATAATCTCCGTGTCATAGGGCAAGACTAAGTCTAAAGAATCAGTATTGGCGAGGGAACCTTGAGCCCAAATAGGCTCAAGAACAAGATCTAACTCCTGTGCGGGTGTCAGATCGAGGTTGACAGAAGCTTGCTAGACTATAGAGTATGCAACATCTGCCGTGGACAAAGGCATGGCCATGCCATGGTTCCCTGTTCCTTCTATCGTGGCTGATGGGGAAGGAAGATTCCACAGATCCTTAAAGTAAGTCATGTGATATGACGATATTTGAAATATTTCAACCCTAGGCTGGTTGGGGACAATTGATATGTGTTTGACATTGCCAGTCAGAGGAAGGTAATCGAAAGTATCCATCAAATATAGGCATAAACCAACCCCTACGTTGACAATGTCGGGCGAAGGGTTATCAATCATCGGGACTGTGGATACCCCTGATGAAGGGTCAGGAAAGGATAAGGATAACTGATCAATGGACAATATTTGACCCTCGTGTGGAAACAACAAGACCCAAAAAACTATCGTGACCATTTCTTGCATAGCATAGGTCCAACTCCTTCCTAACAAGAGATTGAAGTAGACAGACACATCAACCACTTCAACCTCGACACACACGGTCTTCCCCCCTAACTGCAAGGGGAAAGAGGGGATGCTTCCATCTAGTTGAAACGAATAATGGTTGAAAGTGGTAAGAAGAGTAGGTGACAGAAACAAAATGGGTTGGACAATGGCCTTCCAACACACCAAAGACATCATGCATGTCGAGGTTCCCTCATCAACGACTGAGCGGAAAATGTTCTGAGTAAAATTTTTTGTGGTGTAAGCAACTACTATATAAAACATCATGTGGTAAGGGAGACGATATTTTAAGTCAGTCGTATCAAGCATGATAGTTCTCAGATTACAAGTCTTAGTAGATCCTAAGGCAGCTAACAGAGCCTCTCTCTGGGAAGGGTAGCTTTGGAGGAATTCCAAAGAAGCCATTGCACAAGGTGTTTGAGACAAATCCTCCACCACAGAGTAGTTATGGGTGGCCCTTGCATTTCAATTGTGGGAATATTTCTTGAATGCACCTTTTGGGATGTGTGTCATTGTTTCTCCCAACGTCTTCTCAATCTGGAGAGGAAGAGGTGGGTTTTTGGCTTCTTTACCCTTGTTAGAGGTGTTTGGCATTCCGTAGTCGTGTGTCCCATTTGTTATGTCAATGCTACCTTTCATCATGTACACATTCATAGATGAAGGATTACTCGAAGATGGAGGGGGTCCCTGACTACCCCCTTCCGCATTCGAAGAGGGATGAGTTAAATTTTTCCCATATGGAAATGAGTTCGTTAACACGACAGGCTGTTGTTGGGCCAATAAATTTTGGGCCTCCACAAGCTGAGGGAACTGGTGAGTTATGAGGTGGAAAACACCCTGTAGTGACAGTTGTAGAGGGAATATGAGGATTCCCTGAATAAATAGTAGCATTTGTCTCCATCGCTGCTTGTGACACTACCTGACATTGATAAGGTTTAACCTGTATGAAAATGGGCACCAATAGATCAGTGATCGGAGGGTTATATGGACCAAGCGCTTCCGCTCGAAGGTTGGAAATGGTTGGCTCCTCTGGAATCAAATGTTCTCCTCTTATAGATGGGTCAGGCTCAGTTTCCTCTGGCCCGGTCACCTCAAAAGACCCTTGCTGGTATAGTCTTCACCTTAGTGGTGGTGGGGGTGGCTTCATATTAACCGACAACAGGCCAAGAAGCCTTCACCACCGGGGAATCTACTGATCCTCCACAGTGTGAGAAGATCAATGAAACACTAGGGCTTTCTATTAATTTTAAATACCATCACACAGTAGAAAAATCTCCTACGAGGCAAAACAAGAAGATCACTAGCTAGTTTGAAGAACAATTACATTAGCCAACACCAGAGAAACTTACCGGTGCAAGTGCAACTCAAATACAGAAGAACCCTCTGGGTATACTCTGAAAATCATGGCCTGATGTCTTCCCTAGGTACCGTGGTATACCCCTGCAGTCACTTGTGTAATTCACTAAGATAAAGGCAACTAGGTTTCCAACTCGCGAACAGTCACCAGTGGGTACAATCGACAGTAGGGTGGACCACCATGAGCAGGGTATCAAGACCAAAACTTATCAAGGGTATCTAAAACAAGTGTTTTGAAAGATGAATTGGGACCTCGAACAGATTCGAGACCCATGAAGCTCCATGGAAAATGTGATCAACAAAACCCCAAGATAAGCCCTCTATATGTGTTCCCCACTATGCTTGGTCTGGCTTTGGAGGGGTTATCTTCGCTACCTTTCTGCAAACAACCTCGTGTTTAGCCCTTGTGTTAGAGGGGGGTATCAGAAAACTTTCATGGTTACTAGACTTTCAATAACTCCCTAGCACATACTCATATATTTGTTTTTGTAGCCTTGAAGAATTTCCTCTCCAATCCTAAATCAAGGCTCTAGCCTAGACTAAATTGATGGACCCTACAAACGCAAAGTCTAATAACTTTTAATTAAGAATTAATTTTAGTGGTTGTTGTTAGGCGAAAATATTGTCGTTTAATTCTGTTGTAGTAATTGCTCAACCATTTAATTTGTCAATTCGAGGTTTGTAGGCTTACGAAGCACATGCACTATATATGCAAGAGTAGGCATCTAACTCTAATCTAGGAAATTCAATCAAATCCTAACTCTTGTATTCCACTTAATAAGACTTAGTTGTTGTAGGCATGAAACCACTAGCTCCCCTTGAGGAGGTCTTCTTGGAATGTTTCAAATAACCCATCGACAATCAAGATCATCAAGTAAACACTCATGCATTGAAAATAAATACACTTAAAAGTCTTAGTTGTTGTAGGAAAGAAAACACTAGCTCCCATTCAGGAGGTCTTATCGGAATGTTTCACAAAACCTATCAACAATCAAGATCATCAAGTAAACACTCATGAATTGAAAATAAATACACTTAAAAGGCTTAGTTGTTGTAGGAAAGAAAACACTAGCTCCCATTCAGGAGGTCTTCTCAGAATGTTTCACAAAACCTATCAACAATCAAGATCATAAAAACAATAAAGCATATAAACCTATTCAAAGTAAGAAGAAAATGCTACTATGATCTATTTGGAGTGAGCTAAATTCTCCCAAGAACAAAGTAACATATGAACTAAAGCATTGTAAATCTAAACTAGAGAATGGAAACTGATGTGAAAATAAAGCTTGATTCTTATTTCATCATAAGTTGGATACAATGCTCCAAGAGTCCTCCCCTTGAAATGGAGGAGGCACTCCTATTTATACAAAAATTAAGATAACTTAGATCCACAAATATCTCCTAGATCCACAAATGTCTCATTTGGTTACAACCATGTGCTC
>SNQJ01S0000341.1:53785-98678 GCA_010110895.2 Picea sitchensis | reverse complement strand
GGAAAATAATATGTCTAAAACCCATGTAATCATGAAAATGGTTTAATGTAAGGGTGTGGGAAAGCGAAATATGGTTAAAAGTGAAGTGAAAGTGACTTGAAAGTTAAGTGAAAGGTTGGTAAAAAGATGGTACTTTGGCGACTGAAGAGTTGTCTTAAGTCAAAGGGAACAAAAGTGAAACCAATGATGTTATTTAAGAGATGAAAGAGAAGAGCATAAGATGGAATTGAAAACAAACTACTTCTTCTTCACAGATAAAGATTTTTCAATTTAAACTCTTTAACCAAACTTTTTCGTAAGTACTTTTCTCATATTTTTTAAAAGAAAAAACCTAAAACAAGATTTTTGCTCGAATACGAGCTAATTAGTGTCCTAAGTATTGAAATAGAGAACTTAAGAAAAACTGTCTTTGTCCTTGATAAATAAAAAAACTAACCTAAACTACTTTTACCAAATAAAGAAATGATTTATTATTATTATTGTTTTATGCTTCAAAACAAGAAATTTGAAAATGAATTCTTTTCTTTTCTTCTAAAGCAAAAAAGGGAAAAATGACAACAAAGAGAAGACCAAGAAATGACTTCTACCCATTGTAGGTTGCAGGGAGTCACTGACAATACCAAAGAGGTAGATCGAAACAAACTCACAAACTTGTCTAAAAACTCTAATAAAGAAAACACAAGAAATCTTTGTTAAGAAAGAGCTTTACTGAGGTCAAACCTAGGCTACAAATTGCTATAACAGAGACCAGGACTAGATCAAGAAAATCCCTGGGAGGTGTGACTTCTGACAGGGAAGAGGATGACTACCTCTTCTTTAAAAACAATTTTCTCAACATAGGCATGCTACCCACACTTTAGCAGCCTGCGTATGTACGCGGGCTGTCCAAAGGTAGGGCGCATATGTACACGTGCAAACCTACTACAGGCTGCATACACCTATGTAACTTCTAAAAAAGATAAAAATGAAAACCAACAGTCAAGCAGACCAGGTAGGGAGTATTGGTATTGAAGACTAGAATCCCTTAAAGACACAAAAACTTATAGAAACTGAAAAAGGCAATTAAACCAATTAAAGCACCCAAAAAGAATATCCCAAAAAAACCCTCGAGGTTTCCCTAGTACAGTCTCCAATTATTCTATTAGTGGGAAAACCCCCCCTATAGACTACACCAGGGTTCTAAAGTGCAGGTAGAGATAAGTGTCTGAAGTCTCCTACTTTTAACAATTATCCTGACATTACCCCACAATCATACATAAAAGACAAAGTATAGGGATCCGGAAGGCATACCTTAAACTTCGTGTCCAGTGTCGATCCCTTTGTGCTCAGTTGTTTCTTGACTGAAGATCTCCTCCCAAGGCAAACCTGCATTCACCAAAAGACAAACAAGGAACTACAAGCTTGCATTCTATATATGGATTAGTGGGTTAGGCATCATAACAAAAAATGTAAACAAATCATAAATATTTAAGACATTATTTGGCGGGATGGAAAAAGTATTTCTTTATATTAATCTCACAAAATTCGTTTACAATATGAGACTAGAAGCTGCTCCTTGAACTTGGTCCTGGGCTCCTTTTCACCCTGCACCAACTACTTCCACTTATTCTTCTCCTCTTCAGTTCTCTCTAGGGAAATGACAAGTGTTTGCAATGGAGGAAAAATGAATTTTTGCTCAAACTCACAATGTGGTTGAAAAATATTGGGGCAAAGGGGGAATAATGAAATGGGGAGGGTTTCTATGCTCTCATTCTTCTCTTTTGAATGGGACCCCAACACCTTCTTTTTATAGGCCAAAACCATAGTAACGGTTGGGGTGACTGGCTATTGGCGGTCAAATGGTTAGTTAATAGCCCGGAAACCCGTATCCATTTGCAATTGTTATTTTTCACGCTTTTTGTGAGTGTATGCGGGTTGTAATGGGCACGCACATCTTTTAACAAATCGTTTTTCAGAAGAGTTGTCCAATGATGGCTTGGAAAAAATAGCAAGTAAGATGGTCTGATGCTAGGTATGCATGTCTGGTGCAATTTAGGGTTATAACATAGTCGTAACCGAGATATTCTTTATAATCATTGATCATGAGAAAAATTAAACCCTATGGTTGTGATAAGTCATCATTTTCACTTCTAGAGACTCTATCATCACTACACAACAAGTCTTCTATGCAACAATAACCTACAACAAAAACGCAACGGAATGACTGGTAAAATAGGCGTTAAAGATGACATCGTATGTCACTAATAAAAAAATATTGTTATAAAATGATAGAGTTTCTTGTATTTAAGATCGTTATAAAGAAAAGCCTCTCTTGGTTTCTTGAAATGCATCTCCATCTGGCCGGAATATGTGTTGCAAAAACATGTCTCGGACAAGAAATCACGAAAACGGAAAAATAGGGCTCAAAGATTCCTTCGAATATCCCAATATGTGACACATTACAAATATGAGAGAGTTTTGTATTATTTAGTTTGTCCTTGACAAAAAACTCTCAGGGAGTTTCAAAATTCCTCTCGAGTTGGTCATAAATTGATCTTGAAGTTGACCACTAAACCAATAATTTGCAGAGTGTGACCTATATCATGTGTAGAGGAAAATCCACTGCGTGACAACATCCTATGCGTGACATCCCACTGCACGACAACATCCTATGTGAGACAACATTCTTTGTGCGACAACACCCTCTGCGTGATAAAATTCTCTACGCGACAAAATCCTCTGCACGGTGCACGGTGAATTTTGTAGGGCACAATTGCAAATTGAACTGGGAATAAATAAATGATAACCTTCCTTTTTAAACTGGCCCTTGGAGATGTTAGATGATGCCAGGCATAAAAACAACATGGGTGCTAACAGGCATGACTTTGAAAATTGTTGACAAACCTCTAGCCTTAGCTATAAAAATCATGCTGCTAACATAACGATCATTGATGCACACGATTAGATGGATTATTTATTGATTGGATCCACTTATCATGAGTTTATTACTTGAGATCCTTGGAGGGCCTGTTCATTTCTCTTTGCAGGACCTAGGTACTGGAGAGTTTTGGGAGAACAAGCCTAGGTTGGGCTTCCATGAGGCTACTAGCCCATAGGTTGGATGTTAGGGGCCCACATACCATATGAGATAAATATGACTTGGAAGACATTGATGATGACTTGTACAACCTATCACATCCTCTACTTTCCAAATGATTTTTCTAGGAGTGGAAAAACATTCCAGTTTTGAGCATAACATCATGATGTTGGGGGCTAGGTCTTGGTGGTGAGGTGCCACTCATTTACACTTGGATGTATTGAGGAGAAGAGGGTATTCGCCATGATGAGATCACATAGATTCTTTATACATGGACATTGGAGGCCCATCCATGCTTCTCAAACCCCAACGACCTCCTCGAAGTGGAAAAACGTCCCCTAAAGGGGTGATGTCGTCCTAAATTACGGTTTAATTTGTGCAAAAGATGAAATTTTAAGTGAATGGTTTAATATTATTGTGTTAAGGGGGAAATATTAGGGTTGTTGACCCCTGATATTTCCCTCTACTCCTTATTTTTTGGACAAGATATGTTACCTAAACTTAGTATAAATAGAGATCATAATATCTCATTTTAAACATAACTCTCTCTCTTGTGAGAGGCTTGGTATGAAATTTTCGGCGTCTTTAGCCTTTCATATCTTGTGAAATTTTGTATGGCTATACTTGTGAATGGTTGATGGAAGAAGTGATGTGCTAGCCTTGGATGGTTATTTTATGTCTCTTGTAGTGGATTATCTTGGAATTTCTCTTGATCTTGGTATGGTTTTCTACTATTATGCTATCACATTTTCAAGTTCAAGTATTCTTATTCTAGGAAATAGGTGGGAAGTATAATGGAATACACCCCCACCATAGTATTCACCATTTTATTGCTTCATCTCATTGATTAACGGTTTAGTAAGAGAATTATAAGGGCATGCACCCTTTTATCTTAAAACCTAGCTTAGAGAAACTTGTCTTGGGGAGTAAAGGGGGTTACACCCCCAAGGAGGTATATTCTCTAAGTTCCTTATGACTCCATTAACCCAATAGTAAAGGAAGTAGTCATTGATTTGTTGCATTGGAGAAATAAAATATTGCATTGGGAAAGGTGATTTTTGGTCATTTTTACTTCTCTCAAAGTGGATTGTTTTCCTTGTGCCTTGGGAACCTCACAACCATTAGGGAGTCCCCATATAGGGGGTACTGACTTATACTGTTAAATTTTTTCATCTTCATCCATTAGGGCTACAGAAAGCCCAACATACTTGCTTTAATAACTCTCTTGTCAACCATTGGTTTTTGCTCAAAGTTTGCACATTTACTCTCCTTGTCCTAGCACACTTTTGGAAAAGTTTGAGGGGATTTTAATGGCTTATTTTATTTCTGTAATACATCAAATGTTACATCCATAAGGATTATATAATGTTTTGTAGACAAGTTTTTACAACAACCTTATATTTTATGCTAAGAGTATTGGTTTTTCATCTTGCGTTTAGCTAGTCATTTACTAGTCTTTCTCTTGCATTTTCTACTTGATATCTAGAATTTATTGAGAACCTTATAATGTAATTTATTTGATGATATGTTTTTTTACCTATTGCTAAAAATTAGGAACAACAACATTAAATTTCTAATCCAACTAACATGTACTATTGAAAAGTGTCTTTTCTTGTGTCTCGGGTGGGTACAATCATCCGGAGAAGCACTATACCTATGGAGTATCCATTAATTAACTTGAAAAAACTCTCTCCCTAACTTAGTTTCCATTTATAATTGACCTCTAGGGGGTTCATTTCCACTTCCATTCATCTCTGTCTCAATTCCACTAGGGTCACTGAGATCGCCTCCCCAGAGTGACCTAGTCACCCTTGAAGTGTGGGGCATACATCAAGGTGACATTAGGTGTAGGATTCCCAAGTTTTATCTCTTGTTCCATGGTTGGGTCGGGATATTACCAACCTAAAACTTGTGCTATAACATTTTTGTGCCATTTTGGAGGAGTATTTTGAATCCTCTTCGTACCCTCAATGACACTTTGGTAAGCTACCCCAAATCCTTTCCCTTATCTTACCTGATGACTCCACCCATGGGACGTTCCCTTTCCACTCTTTTTGATGAGATCATCTTGAAGCTCATATGGAAAATCCACCTTCTGAGAACCCAATTTTCCCTTATCCTTCTCCATCCCTTTGATGAGCCCACTTCATATTCATCTGACCACTCTGTTGATGAACCATGGGGGAATCAAACTATCACTTGCTTAAAGAATGGATTGATATACAAAAATTTCATGGTAATCCATGTTTAGCCATTACATATGTCATCAAATTTGTTGACTTTCTTGAGTGGTATGGCTTGGAAGAGGAATATGAACTGACATAATCATTCTTGATATCATTGAATGAGAAACAAAGAAAATATATTAAGCACATTATCGGAAAGGGTTTGACCATCCCTATCCACATGTTTCTCAATCATTTCAGACCACAATCCCAACAAGTGGAAGACACCATTCAAGACCTTCAGGATTTCTTCCGAGAGAGATCCTATCCATTGGAGCAAATTTATGGGTTGAGGGCATTGTCATTTCAAGAAGATATCCATCAAGAAAAAGAAAATTGTGATGAACCACGAATTCTTGAAGAATTTCCACATGCCCAAGACAAATACTCTATGGAAGAGGAACTTTCCTTTCATCCTTTCCACCATTTGTTGAGGATCAATCCCCTCATGATGAAAAAACCTCAGAGAAATAGGATTGTGAAGGAAATTGCAAAGGATAAAAGGTGCCTTGAAAAGAGACAATATGTCGACACCTTAAATAAAGGATACCAGGTAATCGACAATATGCTCTTCAAAAACAAATAAAACTACCAAAAGGATCTTGATGAAGCTTCTCTCGGAGAAGATCTTAAAAAGACATTGTCTTCCATTGTCCCTTTCAAAGAATATGAAGTTATCCAATGTTGTGAAGCAGTAATCAACTTCTATGATGAAAATGAAATCATGGAACAACCTCCATATACACTTGACGATCACACTGATGATTTCATACAGATTGGGAGATGCATAAGATGCATACGCGATTTGGGTTTTCCATTTTTATGGAGATCATATCAACGACATTGAAGGCACATACAGGATAATGGATACATAAAAAATTTATTCAAAGTATTTCGTTTTATAGCCATATGGTCCATATATGTGTCAACCCAATGATATTGTCACATATTTATTCCACCTATTTAAGGATGACCTGATGTAGCATTTTCAGGATGATTTTCAATCACCATACTCATATTTTGATAGACACCAGGTCGTGGCCCTCCCAAATAAATCTGAGGTCCATACTACCAAATAGAAGTACTTTCATGTTGATACTTTGGGCAGGGATTTGCATAAAAAGAAGAGACGTCTCCTGAATTCGACAGAGGATTTTTTCTCTAATGTTGTGCCCTACCCTGTTTCCTCTTGTTTGGGAAATCATAGGGTTTTTTTTGGATATCTTGTCCTTTCTCAGAATTCAGGGAGCATTGATAATCTAAGTGAGTATGATGATGATCCATCATCTATTCCACTTTAGATATGGATAGATCGGGCTTATAGCTATGATTGCAAGAAGGATTCCAGGATGATCGAGATTGTGGTTTCTCTTTTGATCAGGATTTCCTCCCTCCCACCCATCTCCATGAGTTTTATTTCATGATTGATTATATGTCTATTTATGCTCATGATTACTATGTGTTGGACTTATCTTTGTTGTTTCACATGATGAAGAAGAGGGGGAAATGTATTCATCCGATGACCAATTGGTTGCACTGGTTGTACGACTTCACATGACATCATCCAACACATGATCTTCACAGCCCCAAGGCCCCAAGTAAGTAAGTAATTCATCTTGATTCACTGCATTTTCATATTGATTTCCCATACTAGTTTAGATGCATTTCATTTTCATTTTTCTCTACTTGCATATTGTTTTCATGCTTATCTTAGAATTTATTCATAAAAATATCAAAGATTTATTTTGTCTCTTACTTGGTTTTAATTATCATCATATGAGAACAAGGATGAATAGGCCATCACGGAACTGAAAGTTTTATGTTTACTTACATACATAGGTATAACAGGAGATGATGTGTTTCTCATGCACTCTACGGTGATCACATGTCCCCAAGTAGGAGCCAGATGTTATCCCCATTTTGTGGATATCTAAGGAGATGATGTCATGAGGCCCTTAGGTTGCAGATATGGAGTGTCGAGAAACTAAATGATGAGAAATACCCTTTTCACTGATGGAAAACCACTCACCACCATAGATGGTCACATGTTTACAGATGGCATCCACCACACCAGTTAGCTTCCAGAAGGCAGTGGGCCTTGCTCCATGAGGTACAAGTCATTATTATGGTGAGCATCATTTCAATACCTAAGCCATTTGATTATGTTGTATATTAGATTTCTCATGATTTCATGATATGTTCTTGGACATTATTCCTTTCTCCCTGCTTCACCTTGGTGGTTTACATTGTGCCCTAGTAAGTGATTTTGTTTGGGAATGGGTTTTCTACTAGGAAATCCCTTAATGAGATGTTGTACCATTCCTGATTATACTTACCATTTTCCATCATTATTCTCCTTTCTTTCCTTATCTATTGGGATTTTAGGGTGTATTGACCCAATAAGGGGTTGTCCCTCATTCTATGGGAAGAAGGGGTTAAAAGCCCAGAGGGGTTGGTGTTGGGTAAAGTATAAAATCCATATATAAACCTTCAAGATTCTTTGCCAAGGGATCACCCAAGAAAACAATAAAACACTTATCTTTGAATAAAGGGGACCCATAATATAATAAATAAATTCTTGAAAGGTAGGTTGAAGGATGGGAGGTCTCATCATGAGCCGACCTATCATGTCCATGGATATCTAGTGGTATGCCATTGTTATCATATTGTCACCACGCCAGGGCAATGACTTTCAATTCCATGGCTGAGAGAAAGTGGGTCTCATCATGAGCCAACCTTCTCATAATTATTAGGTATTTGTGGGTGACATTGCCACCACCTAGTCACCATGTGAGGGAAATGACCTTCAATCTCTCCTTATTCTATCATTAAAGAAAATATAAATAAATACATTGATTTGGATTTTATGAGTAGAATGAAATGAATAAAAATTATTAAAATATGCTTAACACATAATAACATAGATACAGTAAAATTGGTTTTCTATTCAATAAGGAAATACGTTGAAACTTTAGGAAGTGGAAAACAAGCTTGATCGAGTGGTGGCAGCTTATCTCTGAGAAGAGATGTGACAACTGCACTCATTCTCAAGAATATGATTACAATGAGGCTCTGGAGGTATTTTTGCAATAAATAGGAATGTAAAAAATAGTAGACATCCAAAAACCTAACCCTACGAGATGAAGTGCCAAAAGTCATGTGGGCCCCGTTTGGGTAAGTCAGTACATCAACTTCCCAGGGTCGTAACTTTTGCATATGATCTCCATTTTAGGCGCATGATAGCCTGTTGGAAATGTATCATTGAGGAGATTCATTTTGGGGGCTCAATCATAGCCTTCAGATATCATGGAGAATATCAATCCAAAAAAACCTTCATTTAGGCCCTCAAAATGGCCCTGGAAGTTAAAAACTACTAAAAATAGTATATTGCCAAAATTGCCAGAAACTTGTTTTGAGCGAGCTGGAAAATGTGGGTGGCCACCGATATCCATAGGAAGTAATGGTATCCATTGTGTTTATTTCCCTCATAATATGAGGAAATTTCTACTGAATTTGGTCCCGAGTGAGCCATTTGTCTTGGTGCAGGAGCTGCCCTGCTTTGACGACTCAATACAGCTGAATTCTTTGTTGTCGAGTACCCTTGATATGTGTTTACAAAATCTAATCATTGGATGCTTATTTAATGCATTCATGGTTGAGATTTGTTTCTTTCAGTTGTTGTGCTATCTCTGAGGTGTCCAATAATGGTGGGAAATATGGACGAAGGAGAGACGCGTTGAAGACTGGGTGCAGGATAGGAAAGGGGGAATGTTGAGCTCAAAATCATTGTCAACCAAAGCCTTGGTGATGGTATATGGCCCATAACATAGTGGGATAAGCTTCTTATGGGGCCCCATAAGGTGTTCTTTTTTCAAGTTCACCAAACTTTGTCTCCCACCTGAAACTTATGTGGCACTCGATGTTGATCATGGCGCTACTTCTACTTGGAATTAGACTTTTGTAGAATATCGTGAATCTATTGGCCGATGTGTTGGATCCGCTCAGTGAATCAGGTGGCTTTGTCATCTTCTAGTGGAGAAGGGGGCGAGTCAGTCAAGGTGGTCACCAAGGTTAGTGCAACATTCATGGGGCCCAATGGTTAGAATCCCAACCCCAGCTGAAAGGAGTTGTGGCCAGTTGAGCTATGGAAGGATCAATTGTAGCTATGTTAGACATAGGGAATACTCTCATCCCATGTGTGGGGGCATTTTGAATTGTAAATCCGTAGGATATGTACGATCATATGATTGATGAACTCAGTTTTTCCATCTATCTAGGGGTGGAAGGCAGTGGATTTGATGAGCTTGGTATGCAACAATGACCAGAGGCTCGACCCGAATGTGCTGAGGAACCGGCTATCACAGTATGAGATAATGGTTTTTGGGATACCAAAATGTACTCATACTCATTCAAAGAATATATTTGTAGTGGCTTCTGCTGTGATGTTCTTCTTGTAGGTGGCTAGAATCACCATCTTCGAAAAGAGATCAACAACCACAAAAACACAATCATTTCCCCTCTTGGTGGATGAGAGATGCGACATGTAGTCCATTGAGATGGATTCCCATGGTCTGTAAAGAGTATGAGGAGGGATGTACATGCCCTATTTCTTAATGTTCATTTTGGAAATAACACAGGCACTGTAGGACCTTATATACTTTTAAACATCCTTTCTAGGTTTCCTCCAGTAGAAATGTTTCTCCAACACTGCTAATGTCTTTTCGACGCCAAACTGTCCTGCCACCCAATTGTAGTGAGCTTCCCCAATTATCTTCATGCGCTCACTTTATGGAACACAAATATGGCCTAGACGGCACAACAACCCATCTTGAATATGAAAATTAGTGACCATTGAGTTGGTACCCAACATTTGGTACGTGGTGGAGAAGTCAGGGTCTATCTCATAGAGGTGGAGCCATCTGGAGGTATCGTCGCTGCAAGAGTTTATCACCATGGTGAGTGTCACGAGTAGAGGTCATCTAAGGAAATCAATGACTCGGTTGGTATGTCCTATTTTATACTTGATGTTGAGGTGGAACTGATGTAATTATGTGGACCACTTCTGATGGAGGTCATTCTACAATTTTTCTTGGGTCTACATGAACTGTAGTGTCTTGTGATAAGTGTGGATGACTATATCCTTCCCAAGAATTTAATGTCTCCACTGGCAATAGGCGTCCACAATGGAGTACATTTCTTTGTCATAAGTAGGGTACTTATGGACAACATTTGATAGTGTCTCACTATGATATTCCACAGGGTGGTTGTGTTGAGTGAGAACGATGCCCACAACATAGTTTGAAGAATCTATCTCGATATCAAAGGGATGTTGCACGTCCGGTAATGAAAGTACTGGGGATGATAAAAAAAGCTTGTTCAATTAATCAAAGGCTTGTGGTTGGGATAGGACCCACACAATTTGTTCCTTACCTCCACCCCCGGTTACTTGGTTGAAGGCCCATGCGATATGAGAGAATCCCAACACGAACTTGCGATAGAAATTGGCGAGGCCCAAGAAGATATAAAGTTCATTGAGTGTGGTTGGGGCTAGCCAGTCATAGATGACCTGGATCTTGGCTATATCCACATGCACACCATGTAAATCAATGATGTAGCCTAAGTAATGGACCATGTCCATGTCAAAGGAGCGTTTTTCAAAGTTTGCATATAGTTTGTGCTACCACAGGGTGTGCAAAACCTACTGAATATGTTGCAAGTGTTCCGCCCAAGTCTTGTTGTATATCAGAATGTCATCCAGATACACCACTACAAAAGTATTGGTGAAAGGTCATAGCATATCGTCGATCATCCTCATAAAATTTGTTAAATCATTTGTCAAACCAAAGGCCATGACCAACCATTCAAAAAGACTTTCTTTTGACTTAAAGGAAATCTTCCATACATATGTATGTTCTATTGGGACCTGGTGGTATCCATAATTCATATCAATCTTACTGAAGTATTTGGCCCTTGTGAGCTGATCAACGAGGTCGTCGATTCTTGAAATCAGGTACCGGCTTCAGACTGTGATTTTATTCAGGGCCTGGTAATCAATGTAGAGTCGTCAGGTCTCGTCTATATTCTACACCAGCATGATTGAGATCCCACAAGGTGATGACATGGGATGTATGTTCCCATTGTGGAGACATTCCTGGATCTTCCTCTTGATCTCCTCATTTTCTAATAGAGAGGGGTAGCGATGCGCCTAGGGTCAGATCGATGGGATGCTTGACCTGGAAGGGAAAAGGTACCCTGGTAGGAGAGGAGAAGATATCTGAGTATTCTTCCACGACCTTATCCACTTGCTTTTGTTGTGTGGAGAGATCGGTCGCAGAGGCCCTATATGTGGCTACGATCTTTCACTCACTCTGAGAGAGAATCACAAAGAAGACAAATTTTGTGGTCTGAGAGATGACCTTCCTGCATTGCTTGGAAGAGATCAAGGAAACAACACTAGGAGGGACTGCCTCAAGTATCCTATACAATTTCATTTTCAAAGTAATAATAACACTACGAGGCATAAACAAATATACAACATGAAGTTTCAATAAATAAGGTTGGCCCAAAAGAAAATTACAAACTTTGAGAGGATCAACATAACAAAATACGTCATCTTTGAATGGATTGATGTTGTACGATAGTTAACACTGTTGGATGATGCAAAGATTTCTTCCTTGGTGGAAGCATCCAATGGTGTAGGGTTGTAGGTGCGACGTTGTCGACAGGGCCAACTGCTTAACAACCTCTGTTGAGATGAGGTTATTCTAGATACCGCTATCAAGAATGAAGTGAAACGAGGTGTCTTTTACCCACATCTATGAATGGAAGAGTCACTCACCTTCTTTTGGCTCATCTGGTTCACCAAGATGGAGCTTGGTGGTATAAATGGTGGAACTAGGTTCCAGGGCCATGGTTCATCTTCACATTTCTGGTTCTGACTTAGAATCATAACCCACATATGATTTAGAGGCTTTCACTTCGACCACCAATGACTGCCTTGATTGGCAATCAACAGTGTTATGCCAAGGGCTCTTATGGAAGTCGCACCACTTCTCGATATATTTATTTGTCTTTCCAGTGTCCTCCTTTTCTTGCAGCGTGGACTGGTTGTCTTGATACTTTCCATCTTTTCTCTATCCTTTGTTATGTGGGTTAGGGCCATCCCTTCCTGGATTTTGTTGTGTGGGGTTCCCAGGCCCAAATTGTCGTGTCTTTTGTTTGAGCTTCTACTCAATTTTGACAACATATTGGTAGGCCGCGCCCAAGGACGAGATGTCCATAAATTCCATTTTGGTCTAGATGTATCTATGACGAGCATTGCAATACTTGAGCACCATATGTCGCTCCAAATCTTTGATAACCATCTTGGTGCACAAGGTATGGAGGAGATTTGTGAACTCTGGCACTGCTCGGTATCTTTCTTGCCGCAGTGTGGTCCATTTGGTTTACAAGTTGTCATAACTTTCAACAGGGTAGTAATGTTCATTAATAGCATCCCTGAAGGATTCCCAAAATAATGAGGGTTCCTCTGTTTCCTTTTTCTCACAAAATCTTTCCCACCAATCTTTGACATGGGGAACGACTTTGAGGAGTGCAAAAGTAATCTTTTCTCTATTCAAAAAGTTATGGATAGAAAAATACCCTTATAGTAGATTCAACCACTTGTCTACAACATATGCACATATATGACCTTCAAATATAGGAATATCGAAGTTGATTTGTACCTTGAAGGGGGAAGAGCCTCCGCTCGAGGAATATGTGTCACCTATTGGTAGCCGGCGAAGGATTTTCACGAAACTATCCATCATCTCGTTCCTATGTTGCATGAGGGCTTCCTCAATTTTTTTTTTGAAAGGATCTCCTGTACCGTAATATTTCTTTTCTCTTTCCATGAGAGGTTTCTTGGGCATGTGAGAGCTTTTTTCCTCAAGAGAAACAAGCTCGAGAACCAATTCTTTGTACCTGTACCTCATTTAGGACATGCATTAAGACGACAAGGAGAAGACCTCTCTCATACCACTGATGCAGAGTTTATGAGAAAAAAGAAATGAATACAAATTATTAAAAGATGCTTAACACATAGTAACATAGATACAGTAAAATTGGTTTTCTATTCAATAAGGAAATATGCTGAAACTGTAAAATGCAGCAGAAAACAAGCTTGCTAGAATGGTGGTGGCTTATCTCTGAGAAGAGATGTGACGACTGCACTTATTCGCAAGAAGATGATTACACTGAGGATATCAAGGATTTTTTACAATAAAAGTGAATGTCAAAAACCATAGAGATCCAAAAACCTAACCCTAGGAGATGAAGCATCAAAAGTTATGTGGGCCTCGTATGGGTAAATTAGTACATCAAATTCCCGAGGTCGTAACTTTTGCATACAATATCTGTTTTAGTTGCACGATATCCTATTGGAAAGGTATCATAGAGGAGATTCATTTTGGGGGCTCAATTAGATCCTTCAACTATCATTGAGAATCTCAATTCCAAAAAAACTTCATTTAGTCCCTTAAAATGGCCCGAGAAGTTAAAAACTGCTAAAAATAGTAAATTGCCAAAAATGTCAGAAAATTGTTTTGAGCGAGTCAGAAAAGGTGGGTGGCCACCGATATCCACCTGGATCATAAATATAAAAGGCTAATTATGGGATTGGAAAAAGTGCATTGCGGACGAAGGTATCACACACCCTCTACAAAGGCACCCATGAATGAGACACTACGATCCCTAGTATGTCATGAGCCCTTTTCCCATTGATTCTTTACCCCATCAACCTCACAGAATTACATATATTAGAGAGGTACCTCTTGGAGGCTCTCCTTGACCTAGGGAAAGATCTACCTAATATGAAACCTTGTCAACAATCCCATACTTAAGATTGACAAGTCGCATAGTGTCTTTGAGTTGTTAATTGTTTGATATAGTGATCTTTGATCAACATACTTAGATGAATTATTTATTTATTGGATAAAATTATCATGATGTTATGAATTGAGATCCTTGGAGGGCATGTTCATTTGTCATTTTAGGACCTAGCTTCTGGACAATTTTGGGAGGAAAAGCCTAACTTGAGATTCCATGGGGTTACAAACCCACAGGTTGGATGCCATATGAGAGAAAGAAAATTTGGATGGCCTTGATGATGACTTGTACAACCTACCCCATCCTCTACTTGCCAAACAATTTTACCAGGAGGGGACGTTCTAGTTTTGAGCATGACTTTATGATGTTGAGGGTTAGGGCTTCGTGGTGAGGTGCCACTCATTTACACTTAGACATTTTGATGAGAAGATAGTCTTCACCATGATGATATCACCTATATGATTGACACATGGCCTTTGGAGGCCCATCCATGCTTCTCCAAAACCAACGACCTCCTCAAAGTGGCAAAATGTCCCCTAAAGGGGTGACGTCCTCCTAAATTAGGGTTTAATTTATGCAAAAGATGAAATTTTAAGTGAATTTTTTAATATTATTATGTTAAGGGGGAAATATTAGGGTTTTTGACCCCTAATATTGTGTTTTAATCCTTATTTTGTGGACAAACTATGTTAGCTAAACTTTGTTTAAATATAGATCATAAGATATCATTTTAAGCATAACTTTCTCTCTTGTGAGAGTCTTCGTCTGAATTTTTTTACCTCTTTAGCTCTTTTATCCTTTGTGGACTTTTGTATGACTATACTTGTGAATGGTTGATGGAAGAAGTGATGCGCTAGCCTTGGATGGTTATTTTATAGCTCTTGTGGTGGATTGTCTTGGCATTTCTCTTGATCTTGGTATGATTCTATACTATTATGATATCATTTTTTCAAGTTCAAGTATTGTTATGCTAGGATATAGGTGGGAAGTATAAGGGAATAGATCCCCACGATAGTATTCACCATTTTATTCCTTCATTTTATTGATTAAGGGTTTGCTAAGAGAAGTATAAGGGCATACACCCTTTTAGCTTAAACCTTAGATTAGAGAAACTTGTGTTGGGGAGTAAAAGGGCTTACACCCCAAAGGAGGTAGCTTCTATAAGCTCCTTGTGACTCCATTAACCCAATATTAAAGGAACTAGTCATTTATTTGTTGCATTGGAAAAAATAAATATTGCACTGAGAAACATGATTTTTGGTCATTTTTACTTCTCGCAAAGTGGATTGTTTTCCTTGTGCCTTGGGCACCTCACATCCATTAGGTCATCCCCATATAGGGGTTACTTATTGTTTTTATTACAAATTTTCATCTTTAGCCATTAGGGATTCAAAAACCCTAACATACTTTCTTTAATAACTCTCTTGTCAACCATTTGTTCTGGCTCAAAGTTTGCACATTTACTCTCCTTGTCCTTGCTCACTTTTTGGAAACGTTTCAGGGGCTTTCAATGGATTATATTATTTTTGTAATAAATCCAATTTTACATCCATAAGGATGATATAATTTGTTGGAGACAAGTTTTTACAACATCCTTATCTTTTATGCTAAAAGTACTAGTTTTTCACCTTGAGTTTAGCTAGTGATTTACTAGTCTTTCTCTTGGATTTTCTACTTGATCTATAGAATTTATTGAGCCCCTTATAGTATCATTTATTTTCTGATATGTATTTTTACTGACTGCTACAAATTAGGGAAAACAAGATTAACTTTTTGATCCAACTAACATATACTATTGCAAAATGTCTTTTCTTATGTCTCAGGCATGTACAATCATTCAGAGAAGAACTATACATGTGGGGTAGCCATTAATTAACTTGAAATATATCTCTCCCTACCTTAGTTTCCTTTTAGACTTGAACTCTAGGGCATTTGTTTCCACTTCCCTCCATATTCGTCTCAATCCCCCTAGGGTCACCGAGATCGCCTCCCTAGAGTGACCTAGTCACCCTTGAAGTGAGAGACCTACATGAAGGTGACATTGGGTGTAGGATTCCCAAGTTGTAGCACTTGTTTCGTGCTTGGGTCAAGATTTTCCCAATCTACAACTTGCGCTATAACATGTTGCATATGATTTAAGTCAATAATATTAGTCTAAAGTTGTTCAGTGATAGTTAGATCAGTAAGAATCAATTTTCAAATAAGAAATTAGTCACATAGAATTGGATGTGAAAATTGACACATCATTCACTAGGGAATTTGACTTAAATATCACATGCACACTCATGGCCAGAAAGCATCTGAAGTGTGTCCCTTGTTATATGGTTTTCAAGGAGAGATGAAGAATATTAGTCCTCATGCCTTTGATGGTGATCGTAAGAAAGATGAATATGTGGAAGAATGGCTATTGGGAATGAGAAAATATTTCCAATTGCACAGTTATTCATAAAATGTACAAGTTATAATTGCAACTTATTATCTTTAAGGAAAAACATCTAGGTGGTGGGATAAACTTAAGAATGTTAAGAACATTGAATAGATGGAGGATATCATTGAGGATGTGGGTAGAAACATGCCACAAATTTATGTATCCTTGGAGAATAGACACGAAGACTATCAATCCCACATGATTGAGGTGGAAGGTAATATTGATAATCAAACCATCTAGCTATTTTGATTTATTTTGGAGTTATTCATAGCTATATAGATCCAAATCTAGTTGAAATAATTAAATTGAAGAAATGTACGCATGAAAGTCTTAGTTAGTTTAGATAGATACTTGAACCAATAGAAAAATCAATGATTTCATTAAAGATTTCCTAGTAAACATGAAGGGATTCAACACTAAGGTAGATTTGAACATGATAAAACTTGATTCGTATGACTACTTGATTGGTATGGATTGGATATAAAAACATCATGTTGTCTTAGATTATTACAACAAAGATTTCACATGAATTGATGACGAAGGAAATTCAAGGACCGTTCAATGTATTGCAAGGCCTATATTCATTAGAGAGATTTCAACATTGTAGTTGGAAAGAAGTTTTAGAAAATGGTGCCGAATATATGCATCCCATATGGAAGAGAAAACAAAGGATAAGAAGCCAAATATTGAAGACTATGTATTCTTGAAGGAATATGAAGATGTGCTCGAGGAACTTCCATGATTTCCACCAAATAAATACATTGACTTCATGCTAGGAACTGCCCCAAAACTCCCTACACAATGAGCACACTAGAACTAAAAGAATTACAAATGCAGTTAGAATATTTGTTCAAGAAGGGGTAAGTAGGCCCAAGTGTTTTTGGTTGGGGTTTCACAATACTTGTTGTGAGGAAAAATGATGGCACTCTAAGGTTTTGTAAGACTTCAAATAGTTGAACATGTTTATAATCAAGAACATGTATCATTTTCCAAGGACCGATGACCTTTATGATCAACTAAAAGGATCAAATTTATTTTCCAAGATTGACTTGAGGTTATATTATCATCAAGTAAGGATCAAGGAAGAAAGATACGAACAAGACAACCTTTGGACAAGGTATGAACACTCTGAATTTTTGGTTGTTCCTTTTGGATTGATAGATGCACATGCTACATTTATGTGTCTAATGAATAGAGTGTTCAAAGATTACCTAAAAAAATTTGTTATTTTCTTCTTGGATGATATTATGTTTTATTCCAAGACAAGAGATGAACATGAAAAACATTTGAGAATGGTGCTTCATGTGTTGAAAGAGCACCAATTATATGCGAATTTGAGCAAGTGTACTTTTTATCAAAACATAACCATTAAACGATGAGTAGAAGTGGATGCATAAAATATTAAAGGAATAATATTGAAACAATAAAAAATTGGTGAGTGCCAACAAATATTTTAGAGGTTATATCATTTATCGTTTTAGTTTGTTACTATAGATTTTATGGCCTTTGAAATTAGTTACCAGATCCAATAGAAAGAAACACAATGCCATTGTGAAAGAAGAGGTCGAACCATGCCATTGTGAAAGAGGGGGCGGAACGCTCTCCCAAGCTTAGATAAAACAAAATGAGAAGATTGTTGATGTAGAAGAACGGGTCGAAAATGGTGCGAGAACCCTAGCTTAACTTTCACCATCGGTTTGAGATCAACGGACCGAGCATGGAAAGTCCATTTAAGGTTTGAAGAATTGATGGTGTATTCAATACGGGGTCATGGCACTAGCATTTCGAGATTATGGGCTATTACATTGATGTTGTATTGAATACGAGGTCCAGCATTTCAAGATTATGGGCTATTCCATCCTCATATGCAATCGCAATGAATACCACGCATTGAACTCTTTGTCAAAACAACCAAACCGAATTGTTTTCTCTTTACAAAGTAACCATATTGTTTTGCAAGTAGTGATCAAAATGTCCAATACATTTTACAAAAATATTATGGAAATAAAACATATTGTTACAACATAATGTTATGAAATCCCATAACCAAAAGTTGTCTTTCCATGTGTCAAAATAACATGAAACTGTCAATACCATCCAAATTTGGAGTTCCAAAATTAATCTGAACTCTTTGTCAAAACAACCAAACCGAATTGTTTTCTCTTTACAAAGTAACCATATTGTTTTGCAAGTAGTGATCAAAATGTCCAATACATTTTACAAAAATATTATGGAAATAAAACATATTGTTACAACATAATGTTATCAAATCCCATAACCAAAAGTTGTCTTTCCATGTGTCAAAATAACATGAAACTGTCAATACCATCTAAATTTGGAGTTCCAAAATTAATCTGGTCATGTCTCACGAAATATCCCTCACAAATTGTTGACTATTTACTAGTATCATCAATCGAAATAACAAACTGTTGTATTCTCATTAGATTTTAGACCACTCTCTAATGATTTTAACATATGCCACACCTCATAAATTCAAGGGTAGATTTTTATTCAACTTTGAGGTAAGGTAAGTGTAAAATAGTTGTTACTTTTGTTTGAGGTTGTGTTTAAGGTTGTAAGTAAAGAGAAATAGTGAGTCCATTCATCATGTTGTTAGTGGCATGTGAATCTAGAATTTGTGGTTCAAATAATAAAAACCTAGATCAGCCCTTGAGGTGTAGGGTAGTTTGTGAGCTCAATTAGTTGTTGATTGCATATAATTTTGATCATTTATATATGTATAATTTTGAAACTGAAGAAGATAGATTGACATTGGTCCTTTTCAATAATACTTTCTATACTTTCAACCAACTAAAGTGAGTAATGTTCAATTGATTAGATTTTAATCTTAGACATATACATATACATAATGTTGATCATCTACAAATTTTGTCACTATAATAAAAAGTAACAAAAATAGATTGACCTAGATGCTTCTTGACAATACTCTCTATACTTTCAACTAGTTGAGGAAAGTGAGTAAATTTAAAATGATTGATTAATCTTAGACATATACATATACATAGTGTTGATCAAGTGCAAATTCTGTCACTATCATAAATAGTAGAGAAGATATATTGACAGTGATCCTTCTTGATAACACTTTCTATAGTTTCAACCAACTACAGAATGTGAATAAATCTTAGACATATACATATCCATAGTATTGATCATCTAAAAATTTTGTTTGACCATTAACAACTTAAATCAACCTAGATCCATCTTAACCTTGGATTCTAGTTTAAATCATTTTTATGACTACTTTAAATCATTTTACATTGTATTATCATTTTCGTACCTCAAATTTGATCCCTTTAAATGCTTGATACATCTACCACTAGGATGCATCTAGGATAATGTAATTATAGTTATGTTTCTCAAATTATATATATATATATATATTAATTGTAAATCTTATATTAAGGGTTTCATACACCAATTTAGTGTCTAGTTTAACATTGACTTTAAAAAATAGATTATTATATTATTATTATTTTAAGTTTCTTAAATGATCACTCTACAGTTTTGTTTAATAGTATGGAGTTTAATTAATTTATCTTAATTTCAATAAATTCAAAAAATCAGACAAAGAAAATTGGAAGAATAGCAACTGGTAACTAGGGTCAACACAACACAGAAAAGTTTCATGTATGTTAACAAAAATCTCCATAAACCCTAAGATTTGTTACCCAAATGGATGTTGAGTGATTCGATCCCTTATTGAATTTAGAGAATAGTCGTTTTAAATCCAATCCATTTCAACGTTCTCACTATTTAAATTAAATACCTACGTACATCCCCAACAACCCAAGTTAAAATCGTTGTTGGCTTCTGCTCACCAGGTGACCGAAGTTACTATTGCAAATTATTATTTATAGGCTAGAACAGTTGTGCGGTTTCAGATGAGTGTGTGCAGTTCTTTAGTTGAAAAGGTACAGTTTTACCTGCATATCTGAGCTTTTCCATGTGATTTGAGTGGGTTATCTACCTCTAATGTCTATTGGGTCATGCTCGCTACAGAAACGAGAAGGTTATTCACCATCTCAGCTTTCGTTATTCTCGACTCTATATATCAGCGTATTCTATGTCAGAAACCCGATTAGAATAAGTACAGTTTAGTCGTTAGGTGTGATGATAAGTAAATTATGCGATATAGGCCGCCTCTGCGTATACGTTTTTCCTTTCCATCATTAAACGGAAATAGCAATCTTGATTTAAAAGAGAAATCTGCATCAATCCGTCCATGTAAATATCAATAAATTCAATTAGAGGTATGAAACAATGTCGTTTTGCGGGCGAGGATTTAAGATTTCCATGATACGAATTAATATCAATATTGTTGTTCAATTTATTAAAAACAAAATCGCCATGTCCAGAAAATTACATCACAGTTGGGATTTGTGTGTGGCCATTCCTATTTATATATACTACATGTCCTATAATTATCCTTTCATCTAAAAAAACTAACGGAAATTTCCTTCACAGTCATCGATTTGATTGTACCCTTGCTTTGCTAGTGTATAAATATAGGTTATTCATCCTCTTAGCTTTCCTTATTCTCGACTCTAGATATCAATGTATTCTGAAATCCGAGAAGGTAGATCCATATTATTTTGTTAAGATGGATCCAAATTATTTTGTATATAGTTGCACCAAATTTTCCCAAGGAATGCCATTGTCCACTTCATGAATGCTTAAAGCTTCAAGCAATGTGACAATCATGGTGGAGGTATGGATTTTATGGCCTTTAAAATTAGTTACCAAATCCAATAGCAAACAGCGCCATGCCATTGTGAAGAGAAGGTTGAATACTCTCCCAAACTCAGAGAAAAGAAAATGAGCAGATTTCCGATGCGGAAGAACAGGTCGAAAAAGGTGTGGGAACCCTAGCCTAACCTTCAACATCGATCTGAGACCAACTGTTTGAGACCAATGGGCCAGATTAGAGCATAGCAAGTCCATTTTGGGTTTCGAGGATGGATGGTGTATTGAATACGCGGTTGTGGTGCTAGAATTTCAAGATTATGTGCTATTCCATCCTCATATGCAATCCCAATGAATACCACGCATTGAACTCTTTGTCACAACAACCAAATCGGATTGTTTTCTCGCTAACCATATTGTTTTACAAATGAACATATTGATGTTTTGCAACTACTGATCAAAGTGACCAATACATTTTACAATAATAGTATGAAAATAAAAAATACATTATTACAACATAATGTTATCAAAGCCCATAACCAAAAGTTGTTGGTCCATGTGTCAAAATAGCATGAAACCATCAATACCAACTAAATATGGAGTTCCAGAATTAATCGTCTTAACATCAGTGCGTGTGTCTCAAGCAATATCACTCACAAATTGTTGATTATTGCCGACCATCACTAATTGAAACAATTGAAACAAGTGTTGCATGGCAACTGAGTCCTGCCATGTTGGGATGGGCGTAAATGTGAGGTAGTAGGACGTAAATGTGAGGTAGTAGAGACAGGTGGATAGAAAGTTGAAATAGATGTGGTTTGCATGCAAAACATAGTAAAGTAAATATATTGGTTTATACATATAAAATATGTACGTTAAAACATACAAAATATGTACTTGTATAAAGTATGTATTTAGATTTATACATACTAAATTTGTACTTTTATAAAGTATGGGGATGAGATTTTATAGAGCATGCACGAAGCCGACATTGCATACTTAGCCAGTTTTTGGATCGCGGGTTCTCGGGGTGGCGGGTTCAAAGTTGGGCCTCTTATGTTTTGTGGCCTACAAATAGCACCGACAGTTCCACAATATACAAAATGACAGGTGGAGTGGCCGACTATAGAAATTTATGTGAGTTATACAATAGAATAGTAATAAGGTCTGTTACATAGGTTCCTAGAGAAAAACACCAAAAAAATAGCATTGTGCTTTAAAACTAAGGCTTTTGTTGGACAAAAAAGATATAGCATTGCCGAATTGGTTTTCTTTGCACACGTTTTACAGAGCATGGACGGAGCAGTCATTCCATACTTAGCCAGTTTTTGGATCATGGGCTCTCGGGGTGGCGGGTTCAAAGTTGGGCCTCTTATGTTCCGTGGCCTACAAATAGTAACAACAGTTCCGTGATATACAAAATGACATGCGGAGTGGCAAACTATAGAAATTTATCATAAATTAATAATGTCAATTATACAATAGAATAGTAATAAGGTCGGTTACATAGGTTCGTGGAGAAAAGCACCAAAAAATTAGCATTGTCGAACTATTTTTCTTTAAAACTAAGGCTTTTCTTGGCCAAAAAAAATATAGCATTTTTGAATCGGTTTTCTTTGCACACGTTTTACAGAACATGGACGGAGCGACCATTCCATACTTAGCCAGTTTTTGGATCGCGGTTTCTCGGACTGTCGGTTTCAAAATTAGGCCTTTGTTGTTCCGTTCCCTATACATATTGACAGGCGGGCTTGCGAACTATACAAACTTATTATAAAATAAATAATGTCTATTACATATCTCTGGAAATTACATCAACATTTAAGACATCAACGTCATTGAAAACCAAAAAATTAGCATAGAATAGGAATTTTGCACCCAACAATTCTGTCATATACATGAGACATTAATTTATTGAAGATTATAACATTGTACTAAGATTTATAGTAATTTGTATAATGCTATAAAACTTCATCCATTTTATACTGAACAATTACGGAGTTGGCGGTTGGCAGAGTCCTGGGTTCACACTTTTCATGTCTAGTGTGTTACGTGATATACATTTTGCACCAAAGACTTTTGTCATATACATTTTGCAGCGAACAATCCCGTGATATACATGACACAGAGAAATTTATAGAATATTATAACGTTGTATGGAGATTTAAAGTAATTTATATAATGCTATAACATGTCTTAGTTAATGAACAATATAAACAATTTTTTAAATTTTATTCAATATTTTTTTTTATAAGTAAGATTGTATAAATGTCTCTCAAAATGAAGGAGTACAGAGAATTTCCATGGTTTCAAGCTATAAATACTGAGCTTCCGAGGG
This sequence comes from Picea sitchensis, assembly GCA_010110895.2. Classification (NCBI taxonomy): domain Eukaryota; kingdom Viridiplantae; phylum Streptophyta; class Pinopsida; order Pinales; family Pinaceae; genus Picea; species Picea sitchensis. Next base: position 75,042 of record SNQJ01S0000341.1, on the reverse strand, counting down.
AAAACCAGCTCAACCAACCAAACCACTTCATAACTTAAGTGTAGATTGTCACTGATGCAAAAATAGTTCAAAATTTTGGCGCGTAAGGGTGGGTGCTAGAACTCTAGAAAGTGTAGATAGCCTAATTATAATAACTAGGGACAAATGCATGAAAGGTCGGCATGCACATGAAAAAAAAAACATACAAAAACAACAGAGATCACTGGCATGGGCTGTAGTGCGACGACACGGTCATGCAAAAGGCACGAAATGTCATGTCCCTGTGAGGAGGTGGCTCCTCCTCAACTGGTGTGCGGTCCTCTTGCATAGAATTCTTCATCTTTTATGGAAGGTTCTCTTCCTTATGGACGTCCTCCGGGCATGATGGAATCCTCTGTTCCTCACAGTCTGCGTTTTCGTGGACCAAATTTTCCAGTGGAAACACTAGTGTCAAGGTTGTTGTTGCTTTGGTTGTTGCTGATTGGGCTGCCTCTAGTGTGAGGAGATGAGCACCTTGTAACGCAGAGAGAAACTACAGGAGTCAAGAGGATTTTTCATCCAGGGTATGTAGGCGGAACCAAAGGTCGTCCATGTCCTCACGCAGGTCGAATACTAGTCTCTACACTAGTGTAAGGCCTATTTTCCACTCGCATTCTAGGTCAACATTGGAACCCGCTCGAGATTGGGGTTGTCATCGTGAATTTTGACTGGCTTCCGGACCATCCATCTGAAATTGGGTGTTGTGAAGCTGGTCCTGAAGCGACTTGGTGGCCAGAGAGTTGGGAGGGGCCAAAGGGCCTTGGTGTGAAACATATGCCAAATTGGCTAAAGGTCCTGGGTTGTTGTTCAGTGAGGCCCCTGAGCAGTCCAACTCCTCCATTCTGTTGGCAAGGTGATGTAGACGCACCCTCTGCCTCAGCAAAGGCCTTTACACTGACCTCCCGGTCTTAAGGATCGTTCTAATTTTACCCTCGAGTCAGAGTGGCTCCTCTGATTCTCCACTAGAATCTCTATAAAAAGTTGAGCCATAGGTATTTTCTGCTCCCGCAGCCTCTAGACTTCGATCGTTGTTCTCTTCATGACAGGACAATGGAATTTCGGGTTTCGGGGTTTCGAAATCTCGATGTCACAACTCTTTGCCTTTTGTTTTCTGATTTCCCGATCTCAGATATCCCGTGATGCTTCACTTCCGCTAGTCCCCTGGGCTAAACTTTTGTATCCACATGACCTCCCTTCATATGACCGCAGTCTTATCTATTTTCGGGGTTTCGGGATTTTAAATGCCGAAATGCATGGACACTTTGTCCTCAGAATCCCCAATATCCCGATATGACATCAACTGGCCCTACAACGGAGTTTTCCGCCTTATCAGGCTTCTGGACTTCGCATTTCCGAAATGCACGAATGCTTTGTCCTCAGGATTCTCGATTTTCCGAATCCCGTAATGCCGATAGATGGCTTACTTTTCGGGAAATTTTTCGAATGCTTAGATCTCCGCTACGCTTCCTCTTATGATGGACGGTCCTGATTGCTTCTCGCAATTTCGCGAAGTCAAATGCCGATGTCCTCCTGTCCTCCTGAATCTCGAAAATCCGACATGCAAAATGTCGACGAGCTCTTGATTATTGCCACCTGTCTCAACTAATGGAGGGTCCAGATTTTGTCTCGGGATTTCGCAACTTACGATTCCCCAATGTTTTAGTTCCCTGTCAAACTTAAAACCCCAGTAGCCGAAATACCGACGGGTGCTTGATCTCCACCACGTGTCCCTTCAATATGGACGGTCCAGATCAAAATCGAGATTTTCACTGTGGATTTACCCGATCCCTTGTCCACGGGACTTCTGATATCCCGAGCTCCAACACCTCGATATCCTGACACCTTTCGGGACCTTCACTCTATCTGTGAGAGTTTAACCCTCATGTAACTCCAGTCAGATCCTACGGCTGACAAGAAATTTGGTGAGGATCCAACGCTCACGATCTCCTGAGCTTGAAACTCTGGAAACGACCGTAACCTCCTTGCTTCTCTATCAGATCAGACGGTTGACAGGATTTCGCTAATTCTCTACAGACAATTTCGACTGTCTACTCCTTCCCTTTGACGGTTTCTGCAAAGTGAACCAAGGGTTCTTTCCTGGACTTATCCACCTGTGACACAAACTTTCGATGCCTTCTAATCACTCAATATGAACCAACTCATTGTACTACCTTCAATAGTTTCAAAGGATTTATCCTTCCTGAGCTTGCTCACAACTTCGAGCCTTAAAGAAGACCCCTTGCACACACTCCTTGTGGCAACCTTCAACACTGGAAGTTTTGAACGCTCTTCGACCTTGCGCACACTCTGCAACAACAGTCTATCGATACTTTACTCAGGTTCAAAACTCTGAGATTTTCCTCCAACTGCACACTCCTTGCAGGCTCCTGTGCCCAAATGCACTCCCGAGGGATGAGAACAAATTCTATCTCTCCTGAGATTTCAGAGACAAACCTCTGAACACTTTGTCGATGCACTCTTTGCAAACAAATTCAACTGCACTCCTTGCAGGAAATTTTGCTCAGATAGAGAAACAATTGAAACTCATTTCTCTTACTCTCTCTCAGATTTCAGACATTTAACAAGAAATCATTCATACATAGCATAAAAAAAATTGCATGACAAAAGGAGTAAAACATTCATGAGCATAACATTCAAAAATGCATACACAGAGAATACATGAACACCATGAGTCTGAATCACAACTTCCTTGTATTAATTCATAACTTCTGTACATGGAGTCTGCTACACATCTCTCTACTTCTCCTCTATGATCTTGCTCTATCTGTCCCAATGATATAAGTGAGGGTGTCTATATCCTGTTTCCCTCATTCCTTCTAAAACTGTCTAATCTAGGAATTGAATTCTACCTACTTGCATTAACTGTCATAAACGCTTCTATCTACTTCAGACGAGAGCGAGACACTCAAGGTCTGTTTACAATATTACAAGTACACCTCCCTCTTTAATTATTACATTTATGTTTGGCACATCAAATTTTCAAAATGATTCAAATAACTTTATCATATGTCAAAATGCGTTGGCGCTTGCCCCACGCTCGCTTGATGCTGGAGATGCTCCTGGATCATACTCCCTCACTTGAAAATTTTCATGGGCTCTTGTCCATGAGTTCGTGCATGGTCTGTCCATGCTTCTGAATTTCTGCTTCATTCTCCCAGTTGGCATCTTCAACTGGATGTCCTTTCCATTTGACCAAGTATTCAAAGTATTCCCTTCATCTAGTCTTCTTGCCAACCCTTTCGTCCAGTATGCGCTCCATCTGTGGCTTTTCTGCAACTGGCATCTGCTTTCGCCACTGCATCTCTGGCTGCTCATTTTCTGTCTCCGCTTCCTCAGGTTTATATGGGTACAAATCTGAGACATTGAATATCGGAGAAATTTCGATGTTATCGGGTAATTCAATCGCATAAGCATTTGTCCCAAATTTCATCAAGACCTTGCATGGTCCGATTTTATTCATCTTCAGTTTATTATATGTTCTCCTCGAGAACCTTTCCTTTCTCAGATGTACCAAAATCAAGTCACCAACTTTGAATTGAAGTTGTCTTCTGTGCTGATCTGCCCTGCATTTATACTCCTGGCTTGAATTCTGCAATCGCTCCTTCACCAGGCTGTGAAGTTCCTTCATCGCCTCTGCGAAATCTTCTGCACTAGCACTCCTAGTTCCATTTAGTTCTATATCCCTCAACTCAGACATCCCTCTCAGCTATATGCCATAAACAATCTGAAATGGACTTTGCCCTGTTCTTCTGTTAACTGAGTCGTTATACACAAACTCTTCCTGTGGTAATATGTTGTTCCACTGGATGTGGTGTTCTGTCACCAAGCTCCTCAGCAAGTCTCCCAGACTTTTGTTCCTTGCTTCAGTTTGTCCATCCGTCTGAGGATGATAAGCCGAACTAAATGATAAGTTAGTTCCTAGATTCTTCCACAACGTCCTCCAAAAGTTTCCTACGAACTTTGTATCTCTATCCGAAACTATGCTCCTCGGTAAGCCATGAAGTCGAATGACTTCTTTGAAAAACAGGTTCGCAATGTGAGTTGCGTCGCTGGTTTTCTGACATGGAATGAAATGTTCCATCTTAGAAAATCTATCCACCACCACAAAGATTGATTCAAATCCTCTTTGTGCTCTTGGCAACCCCAATATAAAATCCATGCTGACTGCATCCCACGACCTCTCAGGTATGGGCAATGGTTAATAAAATATCGCATTTTGCCTCCTTCCTTTCAAATGTTGACAAATTCTGCATCTATCCACAAATCTTTTAACTTCTGCTCGCATTCCTGGCCAAAAGTATGACTCATTCAGTTTTGCGAATGTCTTGTCATAACCGAAGTGTCCGGCCAATCCTCCACTATGTTTCTCCTTCAACAAATTCTCCCTCATGGAGCATTTTGGAATACAAAGCTGATTGCCCTTAAACAACAATCCTTCCTGGATCATGTATTATGCCCATTTGCTTTTATCTGTGAGAATTGAATTCTCAGCTGCTTCATACGCCTCCTTAAAATCTGGATCACCTGCGTACATGTCCTTGAGATCATCAAAACCCAATGTTTTGACCTTGAACTCCTTCAACAACAAACACTTCCTGCTCAAAGCATCAACAACTTTGTTAGCAATTCTAGAAATATGTTCAATCACAAAAGTGAAATTTTGCATATATTCAACCCATTTTACATGTCTTTTATTCAACTTCTCCTATTGGGTCACAAACTGCAGTGGATGATTGTCACTGTATAGGACAAACTCCTTGGGAATCAAGTAATGCCTCGATTTCTTCAATGCCTGGATGATAGCATAAAATTCATTTTCACATGTGGAGTACTTCACCTTCGCTTCATTCATCTTCTCGCTGAAATATGCTATAGTCCTGTCTTCTTAACTTAAGACTGCCCCTATTGCAAATCCACTTGCATCGCATTTCACTTGAAATGTCTTTCGGAAATCCGGCAACACCAAAATTGGTTGTTCCGTGATTTTCCTCTTCAACAGATTAAAACTCCTTTCAGCCTCCTCTGTCCAGTGAAAATACTTATGTCTTTTCTTCACTATATCCATCATTGCTGCACTAATTCCACTAAAATTCCTGATGAATTTTCGGTAGAAACTAGCTAATCCGTGAAAACTTCTCACCTCAAATATATTCTTCGGTGATGGCCAATTCTTGATCACTTCCACCTTATCTGGATCCATCCTCAACTTGTCTGCAGATATAATGAATTCCAAATAAATGAGCTATGTCTTCATGAATGAGTATTTCTTCATGTTTATCAGTAGCTTTTCCTGTTGTAGCCTCTTCATTACTGTAGCCAAATGTTTCAAGTGTTCAGTCTCTGTTTTGCTGAAAATCAATATATCATCAAGATATACGATAACAAATTTTCCGATGAAATATTTCAGGACTTCATTCATCAATCTCATAAAAGTACTTGGCGCATTTGTTAAGCCAAATGACATAATAAGACATTCATACAACCCTTCGTTATTTTTGAAGGCTGTTTTCCATTCATCACCCTCTCTCATGCGAATCTGGTGATAACCACTTTTCAAATCAATATTCAAACTTTTTTTGCTCCACTTAAGAAATCCATCAGGTCATCCATCCTTGGCAATGGGAACCTGTACCTGATTGTTATCTTATTAATCTCTCTTGAATCAATACACATCCTCTAGCCTCTGTCTTTCTTTGGACTGAGTACTGTCGGAACAACACATGGACTCAAGCTTTCTCTAACCAACCCTTTATCCAATAAATCCTGAACTTGTTTTTTGACCTCTTCATTCTCCTGTGGCGTTAATCTGTATGCTTCTTTGTTCGGTAAACTGGCTCTAGGTATGAGATCAATATGACGACTCACACTCCTGATTGGTGGTAACAAATGAGGTAGGTCATCCACTACTATGTCAGCGAACTCTCCCAGCAGTTCCTGAACCTCTTATGGTAGATCATCTATCCTTGTGTTGGTTAAAACAATCATTGGCTTCCTGACCACAATGAATTGTGGTTCCTCCTTCTTCTTGACCTCATTAAGGAGTTCTTTCCCACTCATGAGAAGTACAGTGTTACTTACTTCCGGTTTCACATCCTTATCTTTGATTGGAAGTAACATGTGAGTCCTCCCATTCTTTTCTAAGGTATATGGATTCATCCTCCCATCGTGAATCACGTTTCTGTCATATTTCCATGGTCTACCCAATAATAGATGACAAACATCCATGGTAATAACATCACAGAGTATCTTATCATTATATCCTCCTATCTTAATTTCAACTAAACATTGTTTAGTGACATTTACGTGATGTCCCTTTTGTAGCCATGAAACTCTATATGGAATTGGATGTTCAATCGTCTCCAACTCTAGATTTTCTACCATCTCTGTTGAAATGGGATTAGCTGTGCTACCACTGTCCACAATGACCTTGCATACAATGTCCTTGGTTTTGCAAGCAGTTCGAAAAAGTCTATTTCTTTGGACTGAAATCTCCACTTCCTTCTCTGGTGTCAAAATAACCTTTCGCATCATCAACGATCTTCCGCCTTCATCATCTTCTGCCTCCACATTCTGCCTCTGAGCTTTGGTGATGTGAGTTTCTCCACTCTCTCTCTTCTTATCTGGACATTCATAAGATTTTTGTCCATTCTTTCCACACGTGAATCATTTTACTACTCCACCTCTTCCTCTTCCTCTACCTCTAGTACGAGGAAATATATTATTATCAGCATAATCTCCTCTTTGTTTGGTATGCTTCCCTCTTGTTTCAATGTATTACCCTCACTGTGAGGTTCCTCCTCTCTCAGTTCGATTCTGAGGTTTCTTCCAATCTTCCTTGGGCTTCTGGTTTTTATCCTGGGCAACTGATTTGCCTCTGGGCTGACTTCTACCTCACCCTCTTTGACCCTATTTTCGGCTCAGCTTCTGTTCAACTTTTAGAGCTAATTGATAAGCATCTTCCACTGTTCGGATGGTCAACATACTTATCTGATCCTGAATGTCATATCTCAGGCCATTTAGGTATCTGAAAACTTTTTCATCATCTCTCTCCCGATGACCTGCCCTGATGTTCAGCATGTAGAATTCTTCAGTGTATTCTTTCACTGTCATCAGCTTCTGTCTCAAATTTTTCATTCTTCAAAATAGAGTAATCTGGTAATCTCTGGGAATGAATTTTACCTTCATCTTCACAATCATCCTATCCCAACTCTTGATTTTTTGCTTTCCTTTGCAGCATCTGTCATCTTGTAGTTCATCCCACCACAATGCTACATGTCCCTTCAATCTTGTGACGGCATGTTTGATCTTCTTGTCCTCTTCGACATATTCATAGTCAAAATACGTGTCCATAGCTCTAATCCAATCTAGAAGCTCTTCAGCATCCAGGTTTCCTTCATAAAATTGAATGTCCATTTTCGGTCTTGCACTCATTCTTCCAATAGCTCTGATCAAACGTTCTTTTGCTACATCTTCGGCTGCAACTTCCTCTTCTTCAAGTCCAGTATCATCTTCATTTTCGGACTCACTGATATCTCCTACATCAACTGTGCGCCTTTGTCTTATCTCCATGTCCACAAGTCTGGCGCGTATGTTATGCAGATCTCTTTCTACTTCTGGATTCTGCACCTACCTACCCCTTCCTCTGGACATTTCCCTTTCCTCTTCCGGATCGGGTGATTTTCTGTCCCTTCTTCTTGGCGGCATGGTGAATTTTCCATTTCCTTGCCACAGAAAGAAAAGAATCCTTTCTAGGCTCTGATACCAAACCTGATGCAGACACACCCTTTGCCTCAGCAAAGGCCTCTGCGTTGACCTCCCGGTCTTAAGGATCGTTCTAATTTTACACTCGAGTCGGAGTGGCTCCTCCAATTCTCCACTGGAATCTCTATAAAAAATGATCCACAGGTCTTTTCTTCTCCCGCAACCTCTAGACTCCGATCGATGTTCTCTTCACGACAAGACAATGAAATTTCGGGTTTTGGGGTTTCGAAATCATGATGTCACAACTCTTTGCCTTTTGTTTTCCAATTTCCCGATCTCCGATATCCCGTGATGCTTCACTTCTGCTAGTCCCCTGGGCTAAACTTTTGGATCCATACGACCTCCCTTCATATGACCACAACCTTATCTATTTTCGGGGTTTCATGCTTTCAAATGCCGAAATGCATGGACACTTTGTCCTCAAAATCCATGATATCCCGATATGACGTCAACTGGCCCTACAATGGAGTTTTCTGCCTTATCGGGATTCTGGACTTTGCATTTCCGAAATTCACGAACACTTTGTCCTCAGGATTCCTGATTTTTCGAATCCCGTAATGCCAATAGATGGATTACATTTTGGGAAATTTCCCGAATGCTTAGATCTCCACCACACGTCCTCTTATGATGGACGGTCCTGATCGCTTCTCGCGATTTCGCGAAGTCAAATGCCGATGTCCTCCTGTCCTCCTGAATCCCGAAAATCCGAAATGCAAAATGCCGACGAGCTCTTGATTATCACCACCTATCTCAACTAATGGACAGTCCAGATTCAGTCTCGGGATTTTGCGACTTGCGATTCCCCGATGTTTTAGTTCCCTGTCAACTTAAAACCCCGATAGCCGAAATACTGATGGGTGCTTGATCTCCACCACGTGTCCCTTCAATATGGACGGTCCAGATCAAAATCAAAATTTTCACTGTGGATTTACCCGATCCCTTGTCCACGGGACTTTCGATATCCCGGGCTCCAACACCTCAATATCCCGATGCCTTTCAGGACCTTCACTCTATCTGTGAGAGTTTAACCCTCATGCAACTCCAGTCAGATCCTGCAGCTGACAGGAAATTTGGTGAGGATCCAACGCTCACGATATCCTAAGCTTGAAACTCTAGAAATGACCATAACCTCCTTACTTCTCTATCAGATTGGACGGTTGATGGGATTTCGCTAATTCTCTACAGAGAATTTAGACCGTCTGTTCCTTCCCTCTGACGGTTTCTGCGAAGTGAACCAAGGGTTCTTTCTTGGACTTATCCACCTGTGACACAAACTTTCGATGCCTTCTAATCACTCAATATGCAACAACTCCTTATACTGCCTTCAATAGTTTCAAAGGATTTATCCTTCCTGAGCTTGCTCACAACTTCGAACCTTAAAGAAGACCCCTTGCATGCACTCCTTGCGACAACCTTGAATAATGGAAGTGTTGAATGCTCTTCGACCTTGCGCACACTCTGCAAAAATGGTCTATCATTACTTTACTCAGGTTTGAAACTCTGAGATTTTCCTCGGCCTGCACACTCCTTGCAGGCTCCTGTGCGCAAATGCACTCTCGAGGGATGAGAACAAACGCTATCTCTCTTGAGCTTTCAGAGACAAACCTATGAACACTTTGTCGACGCACTCTTTGTGGACAAATTCAATTGCACTCCTTGCAGGAACTTTTGCTCAGATAGAGAAACAATTGAAACTCATTTCTCTTACTCTCTCTCAGATTTCACAAATTTAACAAGAAATCATTCATACATAGCATAAAAACAATTACATGACAAAAAGAGTAAAACATTCATGAGCATAACATTCAAAAATGTATACGCAGAGAATACATGAACACCATGAGTCTGAATCACAACTTTCTTGTATTAATTCAGAACTTCTGTACATGGAGTCTGCTACACATCTCTCTTCTTCTCCTCTATGGTATTTCTCTATCTGTCCCAATGATACAAGTGAGGGTGTCTATATCCCGTTTCCCTCGTTCCTTCTCAAAATGTCCAATCTAGGAATTCAATTCTACCTACTTGCATTAATTGTCATACACACTTCTATCTACTTTAGACGAGAGTGGGATGCTCAAGGTCTGTTTACAATATTACAAGTACACCTCCCTCTTTAATTATTACATTTATGTTTCGCACATCAAATTTTCAAAATGATTCAAATAACTTTATCATATGTCAAAATGCATTGGCGCCTACCCCATGCTCGCTTGACGTTGGCGATGCTCCTGCATCACAAGGGACATAGGAAGGGGCAAGAGAGATGCGGTAATTCGAGTTAACTGCGCGAAGGAGGAGGACGAGGTGGCCGAAGAGGAGGAGGATAACAGGGAGGGAGAAGGTGGAGGACACAGGACCAGGCGAGGTTGGTCTGGCTAACAAGTTAGTTGGACTTTGGACTTCCTTCATAGCTGGGGAATCTCTAGGACAATGGGAGAGAGAAAACATGGCAGGAATAGAGCAGGGGAGGATAAATGCAGAGTAGGGAAAGGTTGTCCAGGAAGCTGAGCTCTGAGAAGAAAAAGAAGGAAAGAATGAGCCATCTGGACCAGCTAGAGGAATTGAAATAGGTCGGGCAGCTGGTTAGGTTCCATAAATGGCTGCACATGCAAAGTAAAGGCACAAGGAGGGTGTTGGTCCGTTGAAAGGATGCGAAGGAAGAGCAGGGTGAACTGAGAGTAATGGCTCCATACCTCGAGCGAGATGAACTTGAACTGATTAGGCAGTTTGGAGTGAGTGGCATGCAATCGTCACCATGAAGTATCGCTCCCTGCTGCTCCGCTCAATGCGTGTTCTCTACTAGAACCCCATCCGCGGGAAAGGGAATAAATGCGAAGGAGTACAAACATGTGGGTAGAAAGATGAAGTACATGGGTACCTGGAAAAAAACCCAGGGAAAATAGTGGTAATGTGGGTTGCATAGGTTTCTTGAAAAAAAACAACAAAAAAAAATTAACATTCCTGCACACAATAGAAAATGAAATTTATGGAATGAAACATTCCTGAATAGCATAATTTATACATACAAAATATGTAATTTTACAAGGAAAAGTATTGATTCAATAGTTAGCGAGATTTTGGATGGCGGCTTCTCGGGATGTTTATGTTCTTCCGTTCCCTACAAAAAGCACGGATAGTTCTGTGAGTTACAAATTGACAATCGAAGTTGCGGACTATTAGAATCTTAAGGGCATGGTGTCCAAAAAATTTAGCATTTCCGAAGTACTATTCTTTAGATGTGCTTTGCATACGACCATAGATAAAATACACAGAAATAGTAGTAACGCGTTGGTGCGCTGAAATTTGGGCTTTATTGTTCCATGGCCTACAAATTGAACCCAGAGTTCCGCGACATACAATTTGACAATTGGAGTTGTGGAATATTTGATATTTAAGGGCATACATATGTTACAAAGAAGAGTTGCTAGATAGAAAATATGTAATTTGATTAAGTTGATATATAGACCATTGTGGCTATCATGCTAGCAGGCTAAAAATTGTGCTCCCATAGGTTCGTGGACAAAAGCATAAAAAGACTACCAATACAGAATTAGTTTTCTTTAAAATAAAGGCACGGGAGCTTCATTTCGGGTTGTCGGGGTGGTGGGCTGAAAATTGGGCTACTGTTGTTCCGTCACCTACAAATAGCACCGAGAGTTCCACGAAATACAAATTGAGAAGCAGTTTTACAGACTATTTGAATTTTTGGATCGCGGGTTCTCGGGCTGTTGGGCTGAAAATTGGTTTTTTGTTGTTATGTTCCCTACAAATAACACTGAGAGTTTCGCAATATACAAATTGAGAAGTGTTCTTGCAGACTATTTGAAATTTTGGATCGTGGGTTCTTGGGATAGGGGGCTGAAAATTGACCTTTTGTTGTTTTGTGGCCTACAAAAAGCAAATATGTAATTTGATGAAGTAGATATATAGAGCATGCACGGAAGCTTCATTGTGGTTTGTCGGGATTGCGGGCTGAAAATTGGGCTTCTGTTGTTCCGTGACCTACAAATACCATCGAGAGTTCTGCGATATACAAATTGACATGCTTCTTTGAGGACTAGAATTTTTGAATGGCGGGTTCTCGGTTTGGTGGGCTGAAAATTGGGCTTATGTTGTTCTGTGGCCTACAAATAGTCCGTAGAGTTTCGCGATATAGAAATTGACAAATGGACTTGTGGACTATTTGAAATTGAAGGAGCTCGTGTCGAACAAATTTAGCATTCTCGAATTAGTTTTCATTTTTACATATGCTGCTGGAGTAAAAAAAAAAAAAATAGTACTAAGATCGGTTACATAGGCTGGTGGAGAAAAGTATGAAACAAATATGATTACCGAATTAGTTTTATTTAAAAAAATGGCTTATCGACTTAGGCATTTTTTGGATCGCGGGTTCTTGGGCTGGGGACCTGAAAAACATGATTTTCTTCTTTCATGTCCTACAAATAGCACCAACAGTTCCGCGATATACAAATTGAGAATCAGACTTGCAGAGTATTTGGATTTTAAGGATCTCGTGTCCCAAAAATTTAGCATTCGCGAATTAGTTTTCTTTACATAGGTTTTACATACGCTGGTGGAAAAGAGTGAAAAAAGTATAGTACCAGTGTCTGTTACATAGGGTGGTGGGAAGAAGGACAAAATAAATAGCATTCCTGAATTAGTTTTCTTTAAAATAGGGGCTCCTCGACACAAGAAATTGAAATTTATGAAATTATAGGTTCCTGCAGAGCATAGACTATACATAGAAAATACGTAATTTTTTAAAGTAGACATTTACTTTCATAGATACAAAATATGTACTTTCATAAAGTATGGGAATGAGATTTTATAGAACAACGACGGACCCCTCATTCTATTTCCTACAAAGAGCAGGAAGAGATATGCGGTGTACAAATTAAGAAGCGAGCTTGTAGACTATTTTAATTTTAAGGGCCTTTGTGACAAACATTGTGCAGGACATGTTGCAAAGATGCAAGAAATGACAGTCTCTTTACGTTTGAGTAGAAATAAAGTAGTGAACACAATTTTATGACATTTATATAAAAAAATAATAAAACGTGTTACATATTGCTGAAAATTTAAAGAAACACACACACACACACACACACACACACACATATATAAGTGAGATCTGAAATTTGAGTAAGTGATTTATGTCATAGTCCATTTTGAAAATGAAAAATCCAGGAACACATAAAAGCAGGAGGAAAACTAGATTTCCCGAATTAGAGCATAGACGAAACCTTCATTCCATACTTAGCCAGTTTTTGGATCGCGGGTTCTCAAGATGGGGACCTGAAAAGAGGTTTTTTGTTGTTCCATGACCTTAAAATAACACCGAGAGTTCCGTGATGTACAAATTGATAATGGGACATGTGAACTATTTGAATTTCAAGGGGCTCGTGTCACAAAAAATTAACATTCGGGAATTACTTTTCTTTACATAGGTTTTACACACGGTGGTGGACAAATGTACAAAAAATATAGTACCAATGTTTGTTACACAGGGTGGTGGACATGAGGACGAAATAAATAGCATTCCCGAATTAGTATCAAACTATAGGTTCCTGGAGAGCATAAATTGTACATAGCAAAAGAGTAAATTTTTAAAGTAGATATTTACTTTTATACATACAAAATATGTAATTTTATAGAGCATGTATGGAGCCCTCATTCTATATAGTGTGATGGAGCCCAGATTACATACTTAGACAGTTTTTGGGGCGCGGGCTGTCAAGCTGGCAGGCTGAAAATTGGAAAAAACTGAAACATGTTACATATTCCTCGAAATTTAAAGAAACATATATGTGTGTGAAATATGATATGTGGAATTTGAGTGAGTGATTTATGCCATACTTTATTTTGAAAAAAGAAAAGAAAGAGAATAGATATAAAATAAATAGAATGACTTCACATTCAACATAGCTGAAGATAAAAAATCCAGGAAGACATAAATATATAAGGAGACAAAATAATAGTTTTATTTGGAATATATGAAAAAAATAATAGTTTGTTACATATCCCTGGAAATGTAAATGCGTTTTTCATATAGAATGGGATTGGGGATCCCACAGACCATAACATAAATATGTACAAGAAATAAGAGTGTGGAAAGAAGTTGGACATGCTAGAATGTAATACCTGAAAAGTAGAAATGGGAAGATCAGTTTTTTCCTATAGATATCTACTTAGAAAAGGAATAAGTGGATTGATAAAGAAAGTACTATCACTATACACTTACATTGATGGTACGTATAAGTAATTTTTGTGTTTGGTTGGTGATGTCTTTCCCTGCTAGTTTTTTTGGGCAGCCCGCTTCAATAACTGAATTGATACAGAGAGGATTTATGAATTTTCTTGTTGGATTTCGTGGTTCATCCACTTCGAGTTCTCTTCAATATAGATTCTCAAGGGGGCGACGTTGATGTCATTGCGGATTCGAATGTTGAAAATTTCATGTTCTAATTCTTTTAGATCAATTGAAAGTTTACACAGACCTTCATGAATGTCTCCATTCTATAGTGAATACCCAACTAGATAGTTTTCCACCTCTTCTTCATGATATTCAACAATTCTTTAAAAAAATTCTAAAGACGGGACCTTCAAATTATCAACTTGTTGATCAAAAGCTTTCTTAGTTAACGACAGTGAGTTGAGGATTAAGCTGGGGACCTGGAAGCCATTTGTATTTCTTGCTAAGTCTATTTTGGTGATCTTTTTGAATAATGTTTCTTTCTTTGACATTGCTTGCTCACATGATTACACGATTAGGTACATGTTCTTCACTTTCTGTTTCCATCATGCTTCTAATTGAGTGAGCCTTTTTTTGGACAGGAGATCATGTTGTCTTCTTCTCATCTCTGGCATGTTGTTGACATGAAAGGAGAAAGGAATGAATGAGTGCACATAGAAAGTTTCTTCATTATTTAAATCCATTTGCAGAAGTAGGATCAAGTTATGTGCCCCGCTCCCCAGGAAATCCATATTCTGTGATGTTTCCCAGGCATTGGCAATCAATTCTATTCTTTTGTTGATATTTTTCTCCACATATTCTCCATAGGATGTGAGGAAGATAAAGGACCATTTTAGATTTGTTGTAAGGGTGCACATAGTCGCAGGCATGGCTATTTCCAAGGAACTTCCAAACAATGGCATAGGAAACAAAGCTTCATCTAATTCCTTAATTCGGTTCTTTAGTCTGGCATATTCGGCTTCAATGACTCCAACGGAATCATGAAAAGCATCTCCGATTGCCATGTGAAGTTCAGAGATTTTGGATGCATGCATATTGGCAAGGTCAAGTTCTGAACGATGTTTTCTTTTCTTATTTTTTACATCTCTTTTTTCAATGATTATTTTTTTTTATTCGGTTTCAAAAACAACGCCCTGGAATATGAAGGATTCATCTTCATAAAAACTTTCGGTACCAACCATGTCCATTTAGCAGGCATACTGAATTGCATGTGCGGGCTGATCAAGGTTGCAGAATATTCTTTCCGGATCAGCGTCAAGATCCATGTTTTGATGGTAAATTTCGGGCTGCTTTGCCTCCCCTACAATTCTTTTTTCATCCTTCTGCACGAGAATCTCTTGAGGAAGATGTTCATTGTATCTCTACAAAACTTCTGTGGAGCTACTAGCAATAGTTTATCAAAAGGTTGGTTGGCTCCAGACAGTACTTGAAATGAAGAAATGGAGGGGACAATATAACCCCCCGCAAACATTGCTTCAATGCATGTGAATGGAAAATCTCCTCATTAATGACAGTATCTATGCATGTTGCATGGTGACCTGTTAGAAGTAAAGTGTATTTATTGAAAACTTAGAAGTGAGAAGGTGAGGTTTACAATGAAGAACATTTAAGGATTGGAGGTTTTGTGAATGAACCAAGCTGGCGACGTGTGAACAACATTGCATGGTATTTGAAATTAAGACTAGGAAGAGATTGGAGGTTTCATGAAGGAAGCAGGCTGGCAGCATGTGAATGACATTCCATGTCATTTGAAATTAAAACTGGGAAGGGAGAAGAAAATCCTTCACAAAAATTGCATTAATGGAAAAACTTCTCGAGCCTTGCACGCATCAATGACAACTTAGAAGGTAGTTGCACGATGACATGCTACCATTAAATATTTAGAAAGCATACATACATACATATCTGCATACATACATACATACATACNACATATATATATATATATATATATATATATATATAAACAACGTTTTTTATTATGCACACGTGCGAAGATAACGACCACGGGGAAGAGTAAGCAAGGAAGGAATGGCCAAGTCTGAAAGTGCATGGTTCGAGATCATGGGTTCTCAAGCAAGCGGGTTCAAAATAAGGCCTCTATTGTTCGGTGTTATACAAGTAGCACACAAATTTCTACAATATACAATTTGAGAAGTGGATTTGCGGGCTGAACGAGATTTGATAGACCATCTACAGTTTCTGGATCGCGGGTTCTCAGGCTGGTGGGGTAAAAAATAACTCTCTATTGTTCGGTGCTTTGAAAATATCTTATGATAATAAATTGAGAAGCGGATTTGAGAGGTGACCATCTCAACATTCTACTCCAGGGCTGGTGGGCTCCCACAAATGAGCAATACTTATTTTTGGGTTGTACATTGGGCTGATTTCCGCCATATAGAATTTGGGTTCTCGGGCTAGCGGGTTCAAAATTGCCTAAGCAAAGAAAAGGGCTCTATCTGAGTCCCACTGCACATTTCATAATTCATGTGCAACACCAAGTCTGTCATTACCATATCAATGTGTGTAGAAACGAGGCAAAAGTAAATATTTGCCTTTATAAAGTATGGACATGATATTTTATAGATCGTGTACCGATATCGTATTCCATATTTGTTGGTTTTCGGACATGAGGGGTCAAAAAATAGGCCTCTATTGTTCCATGTTTTACAAATAGCACATACAATTCCGCGATATACAAATTGACAAGCGGACTTGGCAGGTGGACGAGAATTTATAGAGCATGTACAGTTTGTGCATCGCGCATTGTTGGGTTGGCGGGATTAGAAATAGACCTCTATTGTTTAGTTCCCTACAAATTTCTTATGATGCACATATCCCTTATTCCATACTTATACACTTATTTGGATCGCGCACTTGCGAGCTGCACACTGTGCCTCTAATGTTTCGTGTCCTACAAATATAAATTATAGTTGGGCGATATACATATTGAGAAATGGACTTGCGGGCTGGTTGTCTCAACATTGCAGTTCTGTTGGATGGAAAATGTGCAACGTAGCGGCTTCTCGACGCAAGAAAAATAAAAAAAAGAAAAAATACCTGCAAATAAGTTTGACAAATTCAAAGAAAGTAAAGGAAAAGTTGTTTACTATGGAACACAGGTAGAAAAATAATGCACCTTTGCATTGATTCGTGTACATCTCTGGGTAGGAGTTCTTTGCACCTTCCAGTTTTCCTTTCTGTTTCTATCAACAAAAGTACAAAACAAAAGGGATATGAACATAAGCTCAGATGTTAAGAAAAAGGAAACTACTATGTACATATACAAAAAAAAATGAATAAGATGAATAGAGTGAGAAATCATTTTTTTGAGGATGTACCTTATTTTAGATTTTTTTGCACAATGTATATTTTATAATTAGAGTAGAAGACCGTCTATATGTTCACCATAATGCTATCTATAGAAATTAGGGATACATATATGCTTTGAAACATAGAAATATGAGTTTCCAATAAGTTTGATGTATATGTCATAATTCAAGTGCAATACCAATTGTATCGTGATCAGACCAATATGTGTCTAAGTCAAATATGTTGTATTGAGAAATGGGCACATTGGACTAGACATGGTCAATAAGTGCATTTTGCAGATGGGTTGTGTTGTTCAGAAGAAAGCGCAGACTACATTTGCACATGCAGTTTTGCAATTCTTTTGTTCTACCAGTATTTTGTAGCATGTCAATATTGAAGTCTACTACAAGGACAATGGATTCGTTCAGATGGAAATGGTCCAATGCATTGGAAATAACATTTAGTATGTTGGAGAATTATGCATGGGGAGCAACTTACAGATTTAGTATTGCAAATTCTGTTCCATGGGAAACAATTTTGGCAAGCACCAGTTCAACATTCTTTTCTTCGATATGTATGTGGTCCAAAATTGGTACATGTTTTTTCACCTGTATCATCACCCCATGTGTAATGTAACTTGATATGCAATTGTGATTTGGGAATTTTTTGTTCTGCATGCATAATGCCATGTGTGTTTCCTGCAAGCATAGAATATCATATTACATTAAATCATAGTCATTCAGTATATCATCCATGTGTGCATTTAAGCTATGTGTGTTAAGAGAGAGAATTGATACAGATGAATTTGTTTGTATGGATTGGTAATCATAATGCAGTTTCCATTTTGCAGTGGTCCTAAGTCGTTCCATATCAATATCAACTTTCTGTTTCACTTTGAAGTTATATTTTGTCATAGGACTTAGTAAATACAAGGAGTCTATGCTTTTGACACAGGACAATGTTGTGTATATAATTCCATGTATCCGAATTCCAGTAGGCTGAAATGCAGCATTATCAAGTGTTAGTCACTGTGATCTATGGACTGTACGTGCACATGCAAGTTTAATCAGAAACTGTTTGCAAATATTCAGTCGACCTGTCTTTGTTGATGTCGATACTGGCTTTGATATTCACAAAATAGGAGTCCAATCGCTTGCAGTGTTTGAATTATATAGATAAGACAACTTTCTTGCTTGTCGCTTGCCTATATGCGGTTCATGGAACTTAATCCAAAGGACATCTATTTTATCTTCGTATAGCCTTTCATTATTCCATATTCACCATTCACCAAGCCATCCTGTGAATCATAGTTACGGGCATATATTTCAACTAGCATTTCTAATTTCAGTGCAAACTGCAAAGGTAAAGTGACTGAATTTTCATGACATGGGACATTTCCATGGTTGTCTTCTTCCAAGTCAATAGAATTGATGATGATATCATCG
Source organism: Picea sitchensis (assembly GCA_010110895.2). Classification (NCBI taxonomy): domain Eukaryota; kingdom Viridiplantae; phylum Streptophyta; class Pinopsida; order Pinales; family Pinaceae; genus Picea; species Picea sitchensis. The sequence continues at coordinate 56,229 of SNQJ01S0000341.1, read as the reverse complement.
CCAGGCATGAGCGACGACATGTGTCTATTATGATTTTCAACATCCTTATTTATGTAGAACAGGTAAGGGAACGTTGGATCTATTGGTGCAAGTCGTAAGAAACTCAAATTGATATAGGTCAAGTCATCATATGTTTGGTTGTTTGTGCGCATTATATTCAGAATTGCAATGAATGTTTCATCTGTCTGGCGCATTGTAATATGAAACTCAAAGGATTTAATATTGTATCTCCAGAAGTCATGGGTCATTGTTTCCATGTTAATGATAGGTTGTTCAATATCAAAGAATATTCGATGGGTTGTTCCTGGTAAAGATCGCCACAAAAGATCATGTCAATGTTTCCAAAGTATTTGGTCTACACATGTTTTATGCTTCTTAGCTGGATGTCAATGGAATACAAGAATCGACTGTCAATCAAAGATGATTCATCTATAAAGACAAGTTGGAGTTCCTCGTAAATCTTAGATAATGTATCCAATGTTTCCTTATGAAGTGGAAGAAACTGTGACTTGTTAAAAGCATTAAAAATGCAGAGTGGACTGTTGTTCCACCAGCATTATATGTAGTGTTTCCTATGTATGGAACTATTAGGCCCTTTGGTTTCATAGGATGAGAGCAATTGTTTGAATCATAGATTCGTATAAGCATTTTGAACAATGCTTTGGGTGTGAATGTCTTGCTTGTTCCTGCTCCACCTGTAAGGAACACGTTCATAGGATTGTTCATGTTCAACCATTTTTTAAGGGAAATGTCTTTTACAATTGTTTGTTGTTCACGATTCAACAAACGTCTTATTATGTGGTATTCATTATTTTCAATCAGGAAAGGATATTTTGTAACTTGAAAACCAAGGTTGATACGTTTTTCACTTTCATACACTGGAGGATGAGGAAAATCCGCTTGTAATTCATAGTACTCGGAAGGAGTTCTGGTTGTTTTTGGGTTTCTAAATGTATCATCATTATCACTAGAGTTTTCTAGGTCATTATGTGCAACTTCTAGATCGCCCCATGTTGGATTAACATTGTAGGTAAATATAACTTCATTGATATGCACTATAGTCTCAAAGGCAACATACCCTACCTCCCATGTAGAGAAGTTATGTATTAATGTCTCTTCGTTTTCATGGAATGGAATGTACAAAAACAATTTTTCTCTACAATAGTTTTCATAGACACAATGTTTATTGTATTTGACAAACTGTATAACATAGGGTTTTTTTCTTTTTGATATGGGTGTACCATTTTTTTTGTAATGCGATACGAATTCTGCTAAGCAGATATGCCTAATAGGATATGGACGATGGATGTAATAATTAATAATAGAGCGACATATGACGTCCTCTGAATTGTCAGGTTCTTGTTGCAAAAAAACCGATGGTTTAAGCATAAATGTGCATTTTTCAAGTGGAGATGTGTTTATGAAGACACATTTTCTTGAACTATAAGTGAGAGGAAAAGAAAGGGCAATGTGAACTGCTTGCTGAGAATAAATTTGTTGAATATTAAGCAATGCATTTCCAAGGGTGTGTATCATTTGTATGGCATCAATATGACTTCTTTCATGTTCTTTGCGTATTTTTCTGAATGTAGATGTCATATATTTGTCAATATTCGTCATATACAAGGTGTAGTAGGATGCTACAACATATGAATTCAACACGTACTGTGCATATGTATTTTCTTTCCACATAACTGGCATGTCCTTGGAGAAATTGTTGTTCCAAATATGGGAGAGTTTTCGTTTAAGGAAAAGTATTGGTTGCCTAAGATTTATTTGTATGGCTTAGATGTACTCATCTTCTGATAGATTTACCTGTGTCAAGAAGGCATCAAAGCTCATCATTTCGTCAAATCCTCCTTGTTCTAGAAATGTGAACAAGGATTTAGATTTCTTAACAACAACACTCTCCTCTAAAATAACTGGCTCTATGATTCTTGTAGCTCTCATTGGCATAATGGGAAATTTCTATCTGTAATGCAAGCTTTTTCATTTTCTACAACTTCTTGTATGGTAATGTCTATGGACTTTCGCAAGGTCTGTTTCCAAATGATTTGTATTGCATGGTATGTATTTATCCACAAATTGTTCGATATCTGAATTGTTATCAGATCCATAGACCGGCGCACCCTCTATCCACAACAGTGCGTGGTCATGCTCATTTCCCCTATTCTCGAATTCAGTCACAAAAAAGTAGTCCGATATTTTTCCGAAAAATGTTTCATCATGGCATATCAATTGTCTCAAATAATTTATTCTATGTATATAGTATCGAGTGCATGTCACCGGGTCTTTTCTTATGAGGTAGTCAATGTTGTTTTTTTCCAGTGTATCGATTTTTTTTTTTACGTTTTATGTTACTATGCAGGTCAAAAACGACAGCCACCAATGGATCCCAACAATGCTCTGCACTTGTAAATGTGATGAAAAATGTTGGCGGCCCC
>SNQJ01S0000341.1:26400-40991 GCA_010110895.2 Picea sitchensis | reverse complement strand
CCCAAACAGAGGTCCTGCTCAAATTAAAAAAACAACAAAATCAGCGTTTACTATCAACACAAGTTCACCCAGCAATCGCGAATGAAAGAATAAACCAATCGGAAATTGCTTCCATACCGCTGTCTTTGAGGCCGACCGCCGATTGAAGCCCTTTCCTGGGTCTACTAGCGAATCTGGAGTCGGAGCTTCGTCTACAAATTTCCCTCTGTCGCCTAAGGCTCCGATGGCTCCAAGCAGCGTGAAGAGAATAAAGAAGAGCAGCATAGGCTCTGCCTCGTATATAGGAATTCCCGTCTCCAAGTTTAGCTGTGCCAGGATTCCCTTCCCCGTTATCGCTTCCCCCAGCAGCGACGCCTACAAATCACATCAGCAAACAAACAAAACACGCCATTTTCATCAGTCTACTCGCAGATCTAATTCAATAACAAGAAAAACAGACTAACATTGGGCTGCTTACAGAATGCGTATTTGGATATTGCAATGCATATATCAAACGTTTACAGAATGCGTATGGGTCGTTGTGTGGCGGTTCAAGTCGCGCGTGCATGCGACTGTTCATTAAACGCTCTTCCCCATGCGTGGATGCATGTCGCTCTGTGTAATGCGTGGAGGTTGTGGCGCCGCTCTGTGTTATGCGTGGAGGTCGTGGCATTCATACATATTAATCACTGTACGTGTCAATTATACATGCGCACAGTAAATTTTTAAGTATTCTTAGGTAAATGTAAAAAAGTAAACATGTTAACGGATGTCTTTATAAATGCACGGAAGTTATGAGCAATAAATCTGGTTCATTCATTTTGGAGGACGACTAAGAATATGCCCGCATCTTGAATGCTTATCCATTAGATTAGGGTTAAAAGATCACTAAGATTAAAGATCATTAATTCTGCCCATTGTCAATAGGTATACGCCTATCGGCGTAACAAGATTAAATATTGTTGGAATATTCTTAGTCCTCCCAATAAATCAATGGTTGTGAATTCAAGCACTAACTTCCTCACTACTATAAAACCATCAGTTTACATGTTTATTTTTTTACTTTTACTTAATCAAATTTAAAATTTACTATGATGGCTAGCTGATTGCCACCTCTCAATGATTAACGTTTCATTTTCTAAAGAGCCCAAATTTACCAGCCACGATTTTTACTCCAGCCACGAGTGACTTGTGGCTGTGCTAGTACATATAATTAGTCGACACTCACGATATTGCGCTTTGGTGTGCTCAGCGCTAAGCTCCATCATGGCTGGAAAAGGATAATGTTGGAGGACCTAGGTTTGTACATGGATGAAAGAAAAATACTTAATTTGGAGGATCCAAAAAGTCCGAGATCTTTTTCTTAAACATCCCACACAAATATATCTTTCACGGGCATTTTACCTCTCTCTAACCACTTGATCAACATATTTTTTAAGTTTTTACTTCTCTCTACCCACTTGTTTAACATATTTTTTAAGTTTTATCAATGTAAATCTTAGTATTTTTATTCAACATACATTTATTGTAAAACATTAATGTAAATAAGAATAGTTATAAGTGATAGAAAACTTCAAAAACAAACAACTATATAAAAACCACATCAGTGTAGAGTTATTTGTCTTTCTACTTCTAAACAGACAGTGATATCAGAGCCCAGTTAACTCCATAATTATTTCTTAGCATTTATTTTCCCCATACAATAAGAAAACACCCTTTCCCATCTCTGCCTTTGTAGTGGCGGATCTTCCATAGTCTGCCATATTCTTTCACCAATTCTGTGTGACTAAAATCACCCTCTGTGCATTAGATTCCTCGCCTGGGTAATCCGTCGACCTTTGGTAGGATGCATACATTCAAACGTTAGTAACTTGGTAGCCCATCACCAACTAATTCATTATAGTCACTGGACTTCTACACTAAAACCCTAATACGTCTCTCTCCATTCTTGGTAAACCTCACAACTGACCTCTCTCCACTCTTGGTAAACCTCACGACCTCACATTGGTATCATCATGAAACCCTAATTCTCTCATTCTCGGCCAACTCATCACCTTGACGTAGCCTTAGCGTCGATTGGACCTTGCATTACATCAACCTTGCTGAATTAACCTCACATTTCCTAAACCTCGTCGACTAGACCTCGTATTACCTCAACCTCGCATTCCAGCGTTCCAACGATGTACTGCTCGATGAATGAATCAGAGCGACTATGGCGACCATAGTGGGAGATTTTCCTTGGAGAATTTTTGTTTGCTTTCCCCATCACCGCATTTGCTGATAGATATGGTGCAAAGGAAGCGTCAGATGAAATCGACCAGTCTCTTCACGCGCACTACTTGCTTCTCTCTTTTACAGTTTTGTTGACGCTCAAGCTAGACCTCCAATGGCACCACTCCTCGTGGTTTATATTTCTACCTCTACGGATTTTTCGTATCATTGCGGCTCGAATACGATTCTCTTTGCCAACTTCGTGGTTTATATTCCTACCTCTACGTATTTTTCATATCATTGTGGCTCGAATACGATTCTCTTTGCCAACTCCGGTACCACCTCATGATCAACATTGAGAACCTTGTCATATGGGTATGTGTTGTCATTAATAAACCAACAAAACCCTTAGACACCGACCCTTTCAACATCACCTGCAATCAAGTGAAGTCACCAACTAGAGGGGTTATAAGAACCAAGATTATATAGTGATGAGGGGAACTGAGGCATTGGACATAATCCTACTATGCATTATCCATTCATCTATTGTGCAGTTTTTGTTACCTAATCGTTAATTATCAAACATTCATTCATTCACCATTAACTTAAATGCCCAAAATCGTAACATCATACATCAGTGACATATTCCTAATAATAAACAACTATCATCATTGCGCACTAACAATAAGCATCATAAACATAACACACAAACACATCGTGACAGAAGGTTTTAAGGTGGTTCGCCCCAAACTGGGATATGTCCAGAAGGAATGGCTTCTTATTTTATTCATTGAAATCTCCTTACAGCTAGGCATTGTGCTTACAATAACATGTATCAGATAACATTACCCAAAACTGTTTGAGAGCCTATATCTTGAAACCCTCACTCATAACTCAAAACACTCTCGCTACACAACTCATCACAAAAACTCGACTAACCAAAATAACAGCTCACTCCTCCTCCATCATCAACCCCTTATACACAAAAACCCATTACAATTTATAGCTTTACAATAGGGATAATCCCGTTAAAAGATGGTTACAAAGTGGACAAAATGTCCCCAAAATCCTAACTACTTTCCTCCTTCTGCCTGTTGACTCTTGAACATGCACCAATTGCTTTGTGCGTGTGTTGCTCCTTAACCAATTTTTTAGTTATATGAGTCTTCAATTTGTCAATTGTTTTCTGTAGTATCTGCTTGATCATGCCTTGAGTAGCTTCCCACTCTATTGTAACCTTATAAGCTTCTTCTTCCAATACCTCAAGCCTACTTCTCCTACGTTAGTTGATTTATTTTTGAATATAACTTCCTCTTTTCGGCCATTGCTACTACCACCTCTATTGGAGGGTAGCTCCACATCTTTCGTTGGTTGTGCCCAAACATCTGTGGTTTCTGCATACAACCTAGAGAACTTTGCTTCCATATTCTTGATGTTCTCTATGCTGGTAGTGGTCGTCTTTCCACACTTCTCCGTTTCCTCTAAGGGAGTGCTTAGTATTTGTCTTGCCCGTAAATCGATGATATTTTTTCGAAAGCCTTGAATGGCTTTGGTCAGTTTTGTTACATGATCCTCTAGAGGGGCATCTTCCTCCCTTTTCACTTTTGGAATATTGTTGTAGATGCCCTCAACTAGTTGTTTGACTCTCTGTGTATTTTGTGTTGCCTCATCCCACTCATGCCTGATTCGGTCATATTATTCTTAGAGTATGTTTGTATTTGCAAAAGTCTTGGTTATTGTCAATGAGGTCGATACAATAGGCACTTGAAGTTCCTTTGGCATGTGCGATTGTAACTCAACAAAATTTCTGTAGGAAATTCAGAGATTACTAAGTCAATATGACTTAGTGTCTTTTCTTGCTCCTTCAATTCTTCTATGTGGAACTCTAAGACTCTCATCCCTATATTCATTACACGTCTTTCTTTGGATACAAGAGAGGTCATCGGATTTCCCTCAGTTGTCTCGATTGTATTTTTTTCTTGCACTTGTTGACCGGTTTGTACTATTCCAAGTTGTGTGGTCTCTAAAAATTGTCGCAATGTAGTATTATATGCTTGTATTTCTTCATGCCTTTCCTCATGTTTTCTTGGTGCGTGATCAAATGCCTCATCTATTTCTTCTTTAACCTCGTCAACAATCTTATCCAAATCATCTTTTGTCAGGGATTGAACTGCATTGTGGTTGGTTTCCTTGTGTATGTGGTTGGTTTCCTTGTGTCTACATCTTTGCGCTTTTCTCATGTGTGTGGGGTTGTCTTTGGTGTTTTTCTTCCTCAACCATTTCCTTTTTCCTATTCTTCTCTTTCTTCTTCACTTGATATTTCTTCAGGTTCTCGTCTTTGTGTCTCTGGGTTCTCTAGATCTGTCAATGTTGACAAGATCTTCCAGTTGTCGTCTGAGTCTTCCATAATGTGGCCTATTTCTTCCACAGTTAACCTTTACTGTGTGGAAATCCATTCTTAATTTGGGTCCTTCTTGGATTGCACATACATGAGATGGGGCCTTGCCTTAAAGCACGCAACTATCATGTATGTTTCAACCACATGTGGTGGTATCCATGGTGTTCTCTGAATGCTTGTCTAAATCATTTCCTTATACATATAAAAAGACACATTGTTGTCTAAATTAAGAGCGAGGAATAGTGAAACACATTCCCTTTATCTTTCTCTTATTTACAATCAATTATGAACTGGTTGATGAGGAATGTCGCCCAATTAATCTGTACGCCCTCAATGCACTTCTTTGTTGTCTCTATTGTTGGAGAAATTTCTATTTTCGGCACACTAGTTCATGGGAGTAACACTAGTTCATTGGGAGTTAACTAACTAGTTATATTTTAGAATTTAACACTAGTTCAATGGGAGTTAAATGACTAGCTCTATTTTAGACTTTCTAATCTTAGACCATCACTATTATGCATGCATTCCTAATTATAGGATGTCATTGCCTATCTAAGTGAAGATAACTCACTCATTGATAAGATAATAATATGCCTTGATTCTCATTCTTCATTGTATATATCTCTTCCTTTTCTTGACAAGATTTGTTTGTGTATGCTTTAGCTAGATCTCATGTGCAGGTTTCCATGAAACACTAACATGGTATCAGAGCTACACTGCTTGGAGCAAGCGAGACAAGCTAAAGAATAAGGAAAATCGGAGTTTCGACGAGCTAAATCCGTGGTCATACCTTTCAACAGTTATTTCTCCAAATGTGTAAATGTTTTGAAGAAACGACGCACTTGCGAAGTAAATCAAGTCATTCCACAAGTGGGTTTTCAACCATTTGGCGAGATTCCTCATCGTTTGCTCAGAAAGTAAGCCACAAGACAGCCTCTTGAAATTGATATGAATCCGTGGTGGCACATTTCAATCTTTATTTCTCCAATCATATTAATGTTTTGAGGAAACGGCCGGCGAAAGAAGTAAATCGACCCATTTTGCAAGTGGGTTTTCAACCGTCTCGAGAGTATCTTCACCATTTTCTCAGAAAGTAAGCCATAAGATAGCTTCCCGAAACTGATATGAATTTGTGGTCGTACCTTTCTACAGAGATTGCTCCTAAAATATTAAGTTTTTGAGAAAACGACTCGTGCGAGAAGTAATTGACCCATTCTGGAAGTGGGTTTTCAACCGTTTAGCGAGATTCCTCACCGTTTGCTCAGAAAGTAATTCAGAATATCATCTCTTCAAACTGATACGAATTTTCACTTAAAGTGCCCTTTCTACCGTGATTTCTTAAATTTTCACTTGTAGATTGAGAGTATATTTTTAGGGCTTCTTAGAAATAGTGGGAGAGATGGATAGGACAACTATTATACAGTCAAACTTGGTGGTAATCCTCACATCATACAATTATTTTGATTGGAATCCTAAGGCCGAATTCCAACTCAGAAGGAAAGGATTGTATAATTTGAAGATGGCGACAGAAACAAAACCTACATCTGCGATTGAGAAGATGAGATGGGCGATCTGTAAGGATGAGGCCACATGACTACTTCTTGAGTTAATATCCACTGATTTATGGTTTCATGTTGCCGCATGCAAGACTCCAAACAATATCTAGACCACCTTGGAAGGACTCTTTGGAAAGCAGGATGAGATGTGAGGTCAGATGGTTGAGGTAGAGTTGAATACCTTAGATCCTAAAAGTTTTGATAATATACATGATTTCTTTACTAAATTTAAATTTTTGATTTTGAGCTTGGGTGAATGTGGTATTGACAAGTCTACACAAGAGAGACAACTTAGTCTAAAAATCTTGGCCAAGCTAGGAACAAAATAAGTTGTATATCTCTCTAATTTCCATTCTGGCAGATGTCTTTTTGGAATAAATTGGGAAATGCCTACATTGGTTCAGTTCATTGAGTCTCTTACAGAAGATCAGATAAAACTCATACAGATGGTCCTAATGAATGATCTGAAAGCACATGCACTCACCATGCATGATGGAAAAGGTTCATCCAAAGAGAACGAGAAGGAGGGATATTCCAAACCATTTAATGATTCTTTAGGTTCCAAAGACTCTTCAGATTCCAAGAAGAAGAGTAAGGGAAAGAAGTGCACTCACTGCAATAAACCAAATCATGAAGCATCCACATGCATGAAGAAAGAGATCGATCTTATGGAATAGTCACTTCAATAGAACAACCTTGGAAACTCCATTCCAGAGGGAGTCAAGAAGTAGAAGGAAGAAGATCTTTCCCCTAAGAAAGGTAATAATCATGCTCTAGTTGCAATTCATTCCTCATCTAATTCATTGATTATAGACTCTGGTGCATCCCATCATATGGCAGCAAAAAATGAAGTTTTCTCTTCTTTGAATCCATGCTCAAGACCCCCTATTCTCATGGGGGATGATACTCCAGTAGCAGTAGCAAGAGAAGGGAGAGTGGAACTCCACAATGATAGTTTTTAGAATGTTCTACATGTTCCAAAGCTTTCTATGAATATGCTCTCAGTTTATCAGATCACTAAGAAAGGTTAAAAGGTTGAATTTACATCAAATTCAGTGTCAGTAATTGAGATGGATGACAATTCCATCATTGCAATTGGTGAGGTGGATCAGAAGTCAAGCTTGTATAAATTCACTAAGTTTTCTGACGATGACTCCTCTATTCTACTTACACATAAAGAGATTATTTTGCATGGACCTCCAATGCAACATGCATATACTATTGTTCTTCCATCAGTTTCAGACATCAAAGATGATTCCATACACACATATTCTGTACATGGAAATAAGCAGGTAGTACAGCTACATAAGAAGCCAGTGTCGAAGCTTCAGCAGATGCCCAAGAAGGCATAGACCACACTTTCGGCAACAAGAAGCCTTGTAGGGAATCCATTGGATTCGAGGATGACTCGATCTCAACATGAGGATCCTTCTCATGTACTTTCAGCTTCAGAACTTGTGATGTCCATGCATTTCTATATGGTTCAATCTACTGATCCACAAAACTACAATAGGGTTGTGGGAAATCCATTATGGCAAGAAGCCATGCAAAAGGAGTATGACTCACTCATAAATAATCAGAATTCACATCTGGTTCCACTTCCACCATAAAGGAATATTTTCAGGTGCAGATGGGTCCATGAGATCAACAGGTACTAGGCTAGACAGGTTGTCAAAGGACTTCATCAGATCCACAAAGATTTCTATAACTTCACGAAGACTTTCAGTAATCAAAAGTTTCAGACTTTGTGGGATTGTCTTGCAGTGAAGAACACAATTGCCTAGAAACTCCCATTTTATTCTTTTGATAAATTATATTTTGAGGGGGGGTTTTGTTCCCACGTGGTTTTTCCTCTTTCCTCATTTTTATTCAGTGTTGATGAGTTGCATTGTACATGAGTACCTAAAATGGCCTAGTAGTCGGGACATATTTTTTACTCCATAATGATGTTCAGGGGGGTTGTTGGAGAAATTTCTATTTTCAGCACACTAGTTTAGTGGAAGTAACACTAGTTCATTGGGAGTTAACTAACCAGTTCTATTTTAGACTTTAACACTAGTTCCATGGGAGTTAACTGACTAGTTCTATTTTAGAATTTCTAATCTTAGACCATCATTATTATGCATGCATTTTTAATTATAGGATGTCATTGCCTATATGAGTGAAGATCACTCACTCATTGATAAGATAATAATATGCATTGATTATCATTCTTCATTGTATATCTCTTTTCCTTTTCTTGATAAGCTTTGTTTGTGTATGCTTTAGCTAGATCTCATGTGCAGGTTTCCATGAAACACTGGCATGTATGACTGTTGCTGGAAGTTGATCCCTCCTACACTTAACAATTTAAAAGTTATTTCTTATGTCACAAATCACACTATTGGGTCACATATGCTTGGAACATATAAACCGGGTTGTCCTTGGAATGTATGAAACTTTTATTTCATGCTCTCTGATAGAGTATTCTCATTATTTTTATCTAAAAGTATTAGTGAAGGGTCCTCTCTTTGTGACAATAATCTAATAATGCATACAATTAAGTCTATATCAATTGAGACCGACCTGTTGAGCCATAGGTACCCTCCATGTATGTAGCTCAATAAAACCTTTACATAGGAATTAATCTATGTGTTGATACCAAAGTGTTGTATATCAAATAAGTTCAAAATTAATTCTTTTTGTAACCTTGTTTTCCATATCTATGGTTCTATCACAACCAGATTGGTCTCTTGGTGGATGCACCTCTTCAAATATTTACTTAGAGCCAACTCTGGAAATTTCTTCTCGTTCGTGATGTCGTGGTATGTATATTTTAAACTATGTATCAAACCTAACATGTCTTCCTCTACGATGACTCTTTGTTGGATTTTCTCCTTCACAAGCTTATAATTGGCATATTTATACAAGTTTATTGTCTTTGTTGTATATTTTTGGGTTGGTAGGTACTCTTTGGGAAAGGGGGTCGAACTCGGATGTGACGTTGATGCTCCAAGTGTCTCGACCTGTAACGGTATTTCCGGTGGCTTACTACGTGCTTTACTCGGTGCTTAAGTAGATCATGTTGCTCCCTTAGGTGGTTCCATTGTTATTTACAACTCTTTTTTGTAACTATCTGCTTCGAATCTGTTTGTCTTTCAATTGGCTAGATGCCCGTTTCTTTTGTTGCTCGCTATGGAAGTACAAATAACAATATTTTTTACTTGTTCGACCCTTCAACTGCTTTTATCTACTTTCGAGTTGTTTCATTCACACACAAACTTAAATTTAAACCCACTTGTATTAGAATTTATTTCATTCCTTAGTTCTTCAGTAACTCTGTGTCTTCGACGAATTATTCATTAGATTCTCAAACCTATCAAAATATTGTTCTCAATCTAGATTTAAGGCTACGTGACTCTATTACTTTGTTGTTATGGTATCTCTTATTACATGTCCCATCATGGATTGTCTTAAATTATTTTCCTTCTTCCTTCATCTACTTTTGTCACATTCCAATCTTCCTTCTTGCAAACGCATCATTCATGTTTACTTCATCAAAAATTTTATTATGTTTTCTTCTTTTTTAAACTTTTTCTTTCTTTTTCTACATACAATATAATACACTACGGTACACATTTTGCGTAGTTTGAACTAGTGCGCAGAAGCATGGATGTCCCTGTAAAATTTTAGTCTACTTCCATTAACTATCCCTTCCATAACTTCTCCATTGAACTTCTCCAATTGAACAACACCTACTTCTATACCGAACCTTATAACGTATGGTCCTAACAAATAAATCTAGAGCATCCCTGGGTGCTCCAGAAACTTGATGTCATAAAGTAACACTAAATCACCTCTCTAAAATTTCTTCTTCTTGATATTTCTATCTTTTCAATCTTTCTCGCACACTTTTTCTACCCGTTGATGGAAACTTGCAATGAAATTATCTACTTCTAATTCCATTAATTTTGACAATCTCTTTCCATTGCGCTAGAATCTATGCAATCCGCCATCGAAACAATGCACAGACTTGGTACAATAAACTCCATCGGAATAATAGCCTCTTGTTCATACATCAACCTCAATGGATTGTGTCCTATCAATTTCTTTCTTGTATTCTTATATTTCCATAACACTGCTAACATATTTAAGTCCCAGTCATCTAAACTTACATTACAAACTTTTGTCAGCGCATGTTCCAGAATCTTATTGAATGATTCTACAATGTCATTTGTATGGGGATGGTATGTTGTACTCTTCTGATGATGGATCTAAAATTCCTTTGTTAAAGATGCAATATTCCTATTCATAAAGTGTTTTTCATGATCACTCATAAGTATGGTTGGGCATCAAAACCTTATGACTACATTTTCGAATAAAAATCATGCAACTATCTCCATGTTGTAGTCTCTAACTGAATCTGCCTTGGCCCATTTGGTTAAGTAGTACATCAGAGTAATAATATACCTATCTCATGATCATATTATTGGTGAATTAACAGGCCCAACAAATTCCACTTCGCATTTGTTGAATGCTTGTAAATTCACTTGTGGAACCAAGGGCATTTCATCTCCCCTAGAAGTCTTCCCATGTCTCTGGAAATTTTGCACCTCTAGAAAAATTATTTAGAATCTTTGTGAATGGTAGGCCACCATAATACCACGTGAAAAATATTCTAAGTTGTTGTCTTTCCTGCATAGTACCCTCCTGCAGCCACCTCATGTGCTTCTGACATTACCATATTTTGTTCAGGTTCCAATACACAATCTCACATAATGTTTTTTGCATCCTACTTGTATATATTTACTACTATCAACTGGTATTCTATAGCTTTCACCTCAAGTTCCTTCTTCTATGCCACGGTTAAGTCTGGTGGGGCTAATCCTATGGACACAAACTGAACTACTTCAGCAAAATAGTTATCCACCATATGAGTTGGAAATAAGTGTGCTTCTGGAAAACTATCATCTAGGTTCCCTTCATCTTCTCTTGAAAATATGCATGACAAATGATCTGATATTGAGTTAAAATTTCTTTCTTTCATGATCACCTCAAAGTTGTATTCATGGAAAAATAGGATCCACCTACATATTCTACCCCCAACACTGTCGTGCTCACTGGGTATCTCGGTGCAGAGTGGTATGCATATATTTTGAAGTGCGATCCAAGTAGGTAATGTCTGAAATTATATAAGGTTTATATCATTTCCAAACTTCCTCATTGTGTTTTATTATAGTTATTCACTATAGATAATAAATTCTTGTTGGCAGATTCTATCGTATGGTCTATCTCTCCTTCACCTAATGTTCCAAAACTTTTCCTAATTCTATTAACAATGCATCAACATGTACATCAAATTCTTTTCTCCAGATAGAAAAACCTAAAATTCGCGCAGTGACCATATTTTGTTTTAGTACAGTATCCAAGCTCTTCTAACATTAATCGTCCCACTGATACTTCACTTCCTTCTTTAGTAACTTTTTCATAGGGGTTCTGATCTATGCATATCATTTGATGAAATTTCAATAATATCCTATATGACCCAATGTGGACTTCAATTGTCACACGTAAGTAAGTGGTGGAAAATAAACAATCACGACTATCTTTGTAGGGTACATTATCAATCCATGTTAACACACCACACAAACCTACAAAATTCCAAAAGGCACACCAAAATGCATTTCTTCAGATTCAATGAGGTATGGTATTGCCTACACTTATAGAACATTAAGAGGAAGATCTCAACATGATCCTTCAATATACTTAATATTGTCTAATCATCTAGATACACTTATAAAAACTTATGAATAGATTCTTTGAAGGTTGCGATAACTACTCTAGAAAATATAGATGGTGCATTCTTCAACCAAAATGGCATAACCATGTACTGATAACAACCCCATTCTGTGACAAAGGTCATCTTGTATCAGTCTTCCTGCACAATCTTGATTTGGTGGTATCCTGAGAATCCATCCATAAAAAAATAAGCTTCTTGACCCCCTACATTCTCTAATTCTTCATCTATAAAAGGTGTTAGAAAAGGGCCATGTAAGCATTAATCATTCATCTTTATCAAATCTACGCATATCCTAATTGATCCTCTCTTTTTCTTGAACCACCATTGGACTGATCCACTTTGATTCTTCCATAGGTTCTATAATTGTAGCTTCTAACATTATTTCTATCTCTTCTTTTACCTGAAATTTATATTTCAGGTTCATTCTATAAGGTCTTTTCTTCATAGGTTTTGCATATTCTTTCATCAGAATCTTCATTTCTCTGAATTCTCCAAAAATTCCTTTTATCTCTGAGAACGTCATTGGAAACAAATCTTGGTAGTCGTTTAATAAGTCAACAATATTTTAAATTGTTTCCTCTCTCCAGTAATATCCTATGTGTGAAAACTTGGGTTTTTCTTCCATACTGATGTTCACTTTACATGTTCTTAGGGGCTTGTCATATATAATTGACTCAAGCTAGGGTCCCTCTACTGCACACTTTCCTTCAGTGTGTGAGATCTGTAACTGCCTTCAATATTCCTTGTCTTGGAATTCTTCTGTGACATTATAGCAGTGCAAGACCTCTTCTATTATCATGATGACTCTAGGCACACTATGCAAAGGAAGATATCGGAACAAGTCTTCTGATGCAAAAAATTATTCGTAAGAACTTGCAGTAATGAGTCAATCAAAGCATTATTAATTTCAAAACTATTTTTTCTTCTAAGTTCCTAGTCAACTCTTCCCAATCTCTTGTCCCTCTATGCAATTCTAGTTGTATTTACCAATTCTTAGGAATTGTGTCCAAATTATGTACAAACAAGTAAGTCCATTATTGTCTTGGTACCGATCTCCATTGCACAATACACTTCTTAAGATTATTCGTTGTACAACTTTATTGATCCGGATTATTTTCGGCACGAAATGAGAGCGAAGATATAATAAAGGAATGCACAGAGATATCATAGATATTCAATAATATAACAGAAATGTATCATATATGAAACTATAAACACAAATATACATTAATACATGATTTCTATTAATGAAATAAATGTACAGAGACTGTAAAAATACAGAGTGAAAGAATCGTTAGAATGGTGACAACTTATCTCTGAGAAGAGATGTGACGGCTACTCACATTCGAAAGAAGATGATTACAATGAGGCTCTCAAGGCCTTTTTACAATAAATAGGAATGCCAAAAACCCTAGACATCCAAAAACCTAACCCTAGGAGATGAAGTGCCAAAAGTCATGTGGGCCCCATTTGGGTAAGTTAGTACATCAACTTCCCGAGGTCGTAACGTTTGCATACGATCTCTGTTTTAGGAATATGATAGCCCATTGGAAAGGTATCGTCGAGGAGATTAATTTTGGGGGATTAATTATGTCTTTATATATCATTGATAAGCTATATCCTAAAAAACATTCATTTAGGCCCTCAAAATGGCCCCAGAATTTAAAATTACTAAAAACAGTAAATTGTCAAAATTGCAAGAAAATTGTTTTAAGCTAGTTGGAAAAGGTGGGTGGCCACCGATATCCACCTGCATCAATCCTCCCTCCTTAGAAAGAAATGGTATCCATTGCATTGAGTGACTAGGGGAGAGGAAACAATGTTTGTTGAATCTGAATCTTGGTGAGCTACTTGCCTTGCTGGAGACGTCGCATTACTTGGTTTGTGGAAGGCTATCATGAGCATGTGGGTGGAAGTGGTTGACCTTTTTAACTAGTCTGGATATATGATATTCTTTTGTGAAAAATAAATATTTACAATTTGCTACAATCTTGTCGACCTGCTTCTATTGGATAGAGGGTTCTTGGGCCAAGGATGTAGTGGTTGCAGTATCCTTTTGTTCACCTTTTGAATAGATTGTGAAGAAGCTGAATTTTGTAGTATGAGATACTACCTTGTGACACTTTTAGGTGGAACAATAGTCAGAACTACCTCTAGTATTCTGTAGAGATGACCCCCAGAGAAACAATGACACTGTAGGGTCGAGACTCATAAACAACATGGCGCTTCCACATATATGGTTGGACCAAGAAAACATCACAGATATCCAGTGGGTAAACATCACACAATACCTCATACTTGAAGGGATGGATGCAGTATTACAATAAACACCACTGCCTAACACGAATATCTCATCCTTGGCAAAGCCACCGGATGTTGTATGGCTGCAGGTGTGGTGTTGTTGACAATCCCAACTGTTTGACGACCTCTGCTGAGATGAGGTTCTTCTGGATTTCGCTATCAACAAAAAAATGCACCAAAGTCCCCTTCAACAACATCTATGAATGAAAAAGGTGCTCCCCCTCTTCAAGATCTGTTGGTTCTTCTAGTTGAATTGTTGCGGTTGCGACAATAGTAGTGGGGTCTGCGTCAATGATCTGTCTTTTACCAGTATTTTCATAATCAGATTCTGGATCAGGAGTCGAACCCTGATCCAGAATCTGATTAT
>SNQJ01S0000341.1:12632-24192 GCA_010110895.2 Picea sitchensis | reverse complement strand
ATTATCTAAATTTGCTTTTTAATTTTTATTTAATTTTTTTTTAATTTCAATTCTTTTATTTTTCTTAGTTTTTAATTTATAAAAAAAAAATGAATTATATTTTTTTCAGTCAAGTTCGGAAAAACCATAGTTTAGTGGATGGATTGTCGACGTTTCGGATCCATATCATGATCCATATTTAGGACAAGAATCTTGGGTTATGATTTAAGAGAGACACTTCCTATAAATGCTAAATGGATAGAGGAGAGATTAAAAGTTGGGTGGAGAGAACCTCAATTCATCATTAATTAATTAAGTTTTTTTATAATGTTTTTTTTGTTAAATATTAAAAATAGTGTTATTTAACTACTTTTTTTTTCTATGTATTGAAGTAAAGGTAAACACTATGTTAAAAATGGTGTTTTCCACTATATTTTAAAAGTGTGGAACAATAAATTAATTAAGAAGACACAATTATATGAAAAATCACAACTTCGAAAAAGTAAATGGTAACAAATATTTTTAAGATTGAAAGAAGCATGGAAAAATGACTAAAAACACCGTTGAATAAAAAAATAATTAGAAAAAAATACAATGTAGATGAAAAATAAGCATTTAAAAAAAATGTGGAAACATTGTGGATCGAAAAAATTAAATTATCGAAAAACCACCTAAAAAGGGAGAGGGGGTGCTACTGGTAGCGCCATTTTTAAAAATGGGGTAAAAAATTGGACCCCCCAAAAAACAAGAACTTTGTATATTTCTCGTTAAGTTGGTAACTATGTTAAGTTTCTTTTGTGCATTACCGATAATTTTGTCTGGATGGTTACATAGGAGAGTGGATAATGTGGGAAGATACCGCAGTGAGGCTCCGAGAAGCAAGCTCCTAAATTGATTAAAAAATTGAATTGACGGTAAGTAATAAAGTTTCACGTGTTGTTGATTTTTAATTGAATAGTATACTCTAGGGTTATATTATAGAGTTTGCAATAGATTGTACCCAATATTATAGTATCACAGAGAGATAATTCTCCAAGGGTCCACGTGAAATATTTATGAATGCACTATCTACCTAGATAAAGATGTTGTTGTGTGACAAGAATGTTATGAAGATGGAATATGATTTCTAGGCACCTTAGTGCACATAGGGTGATTGGGGTATGACTATAGGATGGTATGAGAGTGGAAAGAGATGAAAATGATGAATAAGGAACAAGTGAATGGAGGATGATTAGAGAGGAAGATAGTTACTCATACAGAGAGAATAGAGTATTTTTATGTGGGAAAAGGTTTAGGTCTAGTAAGAACAAGACTGTGGTTGAGAGAGAAGATAAGAAACAAGTGTTTGGGAAAAGAGACCCCAGTGTAGTGCTATGAATCGCACCATACACAGAAAGGAAAGAGAAAGAAAAGGATCCTTAGTGTATTCCAATAGAATAAGGAAGTCCATCTCATATCAAAATATGTGTCGAACCCACAACCACATGTGCATCACCAATACCTGAAGCAGAAACCAGAACGTTGTCAAGAGAAATTGTATTTAGTGGAGGAATTCTGAACAATAGTCAAAATAGTGGAACTAGAATAGAAAACTAGAGTCATTTGTCATCACCAAAGGTAAGTACTACACATAATACAATGAAAGGAATAGATAATACACTAAAAACGCCTCAATTCCAGGGAGTGGGATCAGAAGACCCAATTACAGCATTTGTTTGTATGTAGATGATATGGAATGTGAAGAATGTCGATGATGAGGAAACAAACATTAAGTAGTTAGCAATGACATTCAGAGGTAATGCATTATTATGGTACATGAAGTATCAAACTACTACACTGACAGGACAATCAAGAACATTAACAAAAATTGGAAAAGATTTATTAAAGAAATTTCGGAAGATGAAATATGAATCGTAGTACATCAAAAAGTTGAAATAAATTAAGAAAATATAGAATGAGACAGTTTGGGATTACAATAACAGGTTTAAATATGTTATGGGTAGATTAAATTTCTAGATTCTTGATGAAAAACATAGAGAATGGTTTATTGAAGGTTTGTTACCACGCATTCGTTGTCCTCTAATGTAATAGAAGGTCACATCCCAACAAGAAGAATTATAAATTGTGATGAAGTTAGAAGCATCTCCTATAGGAGATGGTGCAGAAATGGCACAGGTTGAGTCACAATTGGTTTCTCTAAGGATTCAGTTGTCGGAAATAATGCAAGAAAAGGAAAAGCGTGAACAAGTTTGGTGTATTACATGTAATACAAAAGGCCATTGTAAGGAAGAATTCCCATAATTTTCTCATTATATGGCTACAGGGGCACCGAACCCATTAGCAGGAAGAGCGGAGTATTGAAAATTGTGTCAGACATGGGGACATAATTTGACTGCTTGTCCATTATTGCAGAAGTACCAGAGTATCCCCAAAATTTGTTCTGTAATTTTTGCAAGTCTGTAGTACATTATGAGAAGGACTGTCGCACATTTGACTTAATGAGAGAACGCACCACACATGCTTTTAGAATCCAAGAAGAAAATGCAATAGAAGAAGGATGATTTCCATAGTATAATATGCTGAGAGGCTTTAATTAGTGTGGGCGAGGAGTATTCAGGAGAGGCCAAGGCCAAGGAGGATTCAATAGAGGAGGAAGAGTACCAATTATTTGTTATAATTTAAATCAACAAGGACAATTGGCAAGAGACTACCTAAATTATTGCAAGACATGCACGTACTGTAGAGAAGTGGACCATGCAATGGAGGATTATTCTCAATTGATAGGGAAATGGAATGCAAGAGGGAACCATAACCATAACCATAAATAGAACAAGAACATGGAGATGATAGTAGTCGAAGCACGTCATGAACAAGATAAGAGACCAGTAGTTATGTGTGGAGGAATGAGAACCAGAGTGAATGCAACAAATAAAGGGAATAACATTCACCAGTGGGTAAGGATAGAAACGTAGCAATTACCAATGTTTTATCCAAGGAAAGAGAAAGAGACTTACCATATATCAAGAAAAGAGTTGATGGGAGAAAAATGGATAGCATCAACTTTGACTACGCCTCCATTGTATGATAGACCACCAATATTTGATATGCCTCTAGTCTATAGCCATACGGAGAACAAAATTGATAAGGTAAGTATTTTGAAGAGATATTTAAGAAGTAGAATGAATAAAATATCGATCTGTAGTACCTAGAGTAGTCAAATAGGTGCATAGTAAGAAGTGAACAGGTAGGTAGTTATGTCTCATTTCGTAGATAGGACCTTAAAAAATGAGCAATATAATTATGGATTTAGGCTCTGATGTAAATATTATACCGATAAATACTTGGGATATGATGGACCAATTGAAGACAATTTGGTCACCAATCCAGTTGAGACTAGAGAACCAACAAAATATCATCCCAATCAAAAGGTTAACAAGAGTAAATGTCAATATTGTTGGAGTGCGCAGTATAGCAGACTTCGAAGTGATCGACATAGTAGATGTAAGTATTCCATATCCAGAACTATTAGAACTTGATTTAAAATTTTATAATCATATTATCATTTTACTAATAAAGAGATATGGTATTCAAGATAGAATACTTGAGGTCATTGTGTTGTTATACCCCACAGAAGGACAAAGGTATGTAGAACCAGTGAAGATAAAACAGTTTGATAATCTATACAATATGATTGCACAAATGGATGATTACCTGAATCCTACAGTTGAAGGCGTACTCAGTTGGATAAATATTATCTCATGTGTGTCATACTCAAAATATTCTCTGGATAATTGGAAACAAAGACTGTATGAAGTTTTGACAAGGAAGTGTGGTCAAATTACCCGCTCATTAAGATGGAGTGGGACCGAAATAGTTGAACCTCCAAGATATTGTGGATTAAAAACTAGTACTTTATCACTCATTTTGAAATACAGATTCCATATCAATAAAGAATCTTAGGCTTATATGTCACAATAAAAGTGAGTTTAGCAAGATGGTGGGCTATGCACAAAGATGGTATAAAACATTGGAAGAACTGTAAAAGGTTACTACAAGTCACATTTGGTACACAAAATGAAAGTATCACAATGAAGTATAGTGGATTAATGATGCATGTGGATATTGGTGGCAACCCACCTTTTCCAATTGGCTAAAAACATTTTTTTGGCAATTTTGGCAATTTACTATTTTTAGCAGTTTTAACTTCCAGGGCCATTTTGAGGGCCTAAATGAATGTATTTCGAGATTGAGATTATCGATAATAGCTAAAAGAATCATTGAGCACCCATAATGAATATCCTCGATGACACCTTTCCAACGGGCTATCATACTCCTAAAACAAAGATCGTATGCAAAAGTTACGACCCAGGGAAGTTGATGTACTAACTTAACTTACCCATATGACTTTTGACGCTTCATCTCCTAGGGTTAGGTTTTTGGATGTCTAGGGTTTTTGGAATTCCTATTTATTGTAAAAATGCCTTCAGAGTGTCATTGTAATCATCTTCTTGTGAATGCGAGTAGCCTTCACATCTCTTCTCAGAGATAAGCTACCACCATTCTAACGAGTCTTTCACTCTCTATTTTTACAGTCTCTCTACATTTATTTCATTAATATAAATCATGTATTACTATNTATATATATATATATATATATATATGTGTGTGTGTATGTGTTCATATCTGATACATTTCTATTATATTATTGAATATATGCAATATCTCTATGCATTTCTTTATTATATCTTCACTCTCATTTCGTGCCGAAAATAATCTAGATCAATGGTATCAGAGAAGGCTTCTCTTGATCGTTTTTCAATCCATGTACTCGACGAGGTCCGAGTATATCAATTTGGGTCTTGAGATTTTCTCTCTTCAAGGAAATCACTCTCACACACCCAAGAAACCCTCAATGGTGGAAGAAAATAAAAACGACGGGGCAGATGATCCTATCAATCTGTTTCTTGAGCAAGCTCTCACGCGAAAGAGGGATGAAATGATGGATTTTTTTTCCCACACCCTTCAACGCCTACCGATAGAAACATGTGCATATTCATAAAAAAACCACTTTGGAAGCACCTCTCCTTTCAAGGTACATGTTAATTTTGATATTCCCATATTTGAAGGTCAGATAGATGTGGATGCCCTAGATGAATGTTTAAATATGCTAGATGGTTATTTCTCTGTTCACAATTTTCTGATAGGGACAATATCACCTTCTCACTTATTAAATATCTCCCCCATGTCAAACATTGGTGGAAAAATTACTCGGAAAAAATTTCCATAGAGGAGTCGGGAATATATGGGGTCCAGCCCACTTGGGATTTGTTTGTGGACGCGGTAAAGGAACAATATTACCCCGTTGGAAACTATGAGGACCAATACATGAGATGGACCACACTGCGGCAAGAGAGGGTCCAAGCAGTTCCGGAGTTGACTAATACCTTCCATACCTTGCGCACCAAGCTAGTTATCAAAGACTCTGAACGATATTTGGTTCTGAAGTACCGTGGGGCCCTACACAGATACATCCAAACTGAAATGGATTTTTTGGATATCTCATCACTCGGTGTTGCTTTCCAATATGATGTTAAAATAGAGAATAAATTTAAGCACCACAACAAATGGGAGTTCGGGTATGCAAATCCACAATAGCCAAAGTATGACAAGGATGACCCTAACAAATATTCTACTGAAAACCAGTCCAAGCCATAGGAAAAGAAGGGTCATGGAAAGAAAAAGAAGGACACTGGAAAATGGTGCAATTTCCACAAAATCCCCTAGCACAAAATCGATGAATGTCTCTCAAAACAATAATTGGTGTCTGAGATCAAAGACAACGAGTCGAACCCTGATTCAGAATCTGATTCTGAATATACTGTTAAAATACAAATCATCGATGCAGACCCGAGTGTTATTGTCGTGACCGTAACAATTCAACCTGAAGAACCAATAGATCCCGAAGAGGGGGAGCTCCTTTTTCATTCACAAATGTGGGTGAAGACGACCCCGCTGCATTTTATTGTTGATAGAAGAATCCAAAAGAACCTCATCTCAGCAAAGGTCGTCAAACAGTTAGGATTGTCAATAACACCACACCCGCAGGCATACAACATCGGGTGTCTTTGCCAAGGACGAGATCTTCGTGTCATCTAGCAGTGTTGATTATCATACGACATCCAACCCTTCAAGGATGATGTATTATGTTATTTTTACCCATTGTATGCCTATGATGTTCTCTTGGGACAACCATATATGTGGAAGCGCCATGTTGTTTATGAGTCTCGACCTTGTAGTGTCATTATTTCTCTGGGGGGTCATCTCTACAAAATAATAGAGGTAGTTCCAAATACTATTACACCTAAAAAGCGTCACAAGGTAGTATCTTATACTACAAAATTCAGCTTCTTCACAATCTGTTCAAAAGGTGAACAAAAGGATACTGCAACCACTACAGCCTCGGCCCAAGAACCTTCTATCCAACAAAAGTAGGTCGACAAGATTGTAGCAAAGTGTAACCATTCCTTCTACACAAAAGAATCTCTTGTATCTAGACTATTTAAAAAGGTCCAACAATTCTATCCAGATGCTCATGATATCCTTCCACAAACAGAGCAACGCGTCGTCTCCAGCAAGGCAAGCAACTTACCAAGATTCAGATTCAGCAAACACTTTTTCCTCTCCCCCAGGAACTCAATGTAATGGATACCATTTCTTTCTAAGGAGGGAGGATTGATCTAGGTGGATATTGGTGGCCACCCACCTTTTCCAACTCGCTGAAAACATTTTTTTGGGGCCATTTTGAGGGCCTAAATGGATATTTTTCTCGATAGAGCTTCTCAATTATATTCAATTAAATTATTGATCCATCAAAATGAATCTCCTCGATGATCCCTTTCCAACGGGCTATCATATGCATAAAACAAATATCGTATGAAAATGTTACGACCCCGAGAAGTTGATGTACTAACTTACCCAAATGGAGCCCACATGACTTTTGGCGCTTCATCTCCTAGGGTTAGGTTTTTGGATGTCTACGGTTTTTGGCATTCCTCGTTATTTTAAAAACGCCTTCATAGCCTCATTGTAATCATCTTCTTGTGAGTGCGATTAGCCATCACATCTCTTCTTAGAGATAAGTTGCCACCATTGTAACGAGTCTTTCACTCTGTATTTTTACAATATATGTACATTTATTTCATTAATAGAAATCGTGTATTACTGTATATATGTGTTTATGGTTGCATATCTGATACATTTCTATTATATTATTGAATATCTTTGATATCTATGTGCATTTCTTTATTATATCTCCACTCTCATTTCGTGTAGAAAATAATCTGGATCAGTGGTATCAGAGCAGGTTGCTCTTGATCGTTTTTCAGTGCATGTCCCCGAAGAGGTCCGAGTATAGAAAGTTGGATCTCGATCTTGTATCTCTTGAAAACAAACACTCTCGCACACCTAAGAAACACTCAATGGTGGAATAAAAGAAAAATGACGGAGCAGACGATCCTATCAATTTGTTGCTTGAGCAAGCTATCATGCGACAGAGGGACGAAATGATGGAAAATTTTTCCCACATCCTTTAATGCATGTTGATAGAAACAAACGCATATTCATAAAAAAAACACTTTGGAAGCACCTCTCCTTTCAAGGTACAAGCTAATTTTGATATTCCAATATTTGAAGGTCAGATAGATGTGGATGCCCTAGACAAATGGTTAAATCTGCTAGATGGTTATTTCTCTATTTACCATTTTTCCAATAGGGAAAAGATCACCTTCTCACTCCTTAAATATCTCTCCCATGTCAAACAATGGTGGGAAGCTTACTGGGAGAAAATTTCCATAGAGGGGTTAGGAATATATGGGGTCGAGCCCACTTGGGATTTTTTTGCGGACGCAGTAAAGGAACAATATTAACCTGTTGGCAAGTATGAGGACCAGTACATGAGATGGACCACACTACAGAAAGAGAGGGGACAAGAAGTTTTTGAGTTCACCAATACCTTTCATACCTTGTGCACCAAGCTGGGTATCAAAGAATCTAAACGACATTTGGTTCTGAAATACTGGGGCCCTACACATATACATCCAAAATGAAATGGATTTTCTGGATATCTCATCACTCAATGTTGCTTATCGATATGTTGTTAAAATCAATCATAAATTTAAACATTAGAAAAAATGGGAGTTTAGGTCTGCAAATCTGCAACAAACAAAGTATGACAAGGACGACCCTAACAAATAGTCTCCCAAAAACCAGTTCAAGCCACAGGAAAAGAAGGGTCATGGGAAGACAAAGAAGGACATCGGAAAATGGTGTGATTTCCATAAAATCCCATGGCACAACACCGATGAATGTCCCTCAAAATATTCATTGGTGTCTGAGATCAAAGACAAGGAGATGAACCCTGATTCATAATTTGATTATGAAATTACTGGTAAAAGATAAATCATCGATGCAGACCCCACTGTTATTGTCGGGACTGCAACAATTCAACCAGAAGAACCAATAGATCCTTAAGAGGGGGATTTCCTTTTTCATTCACATATGTTGGTGAAGGGTACCCCACTGTATTTTATTGTTGATAGCGGAAGCCATAAGAATCTCATCTCAACAAAGGTCGTCAAATAATTGATATTTTCGACAACACCACACCCGCAGCCATACAACATCGGGTGGCTTTGCCAAGGACGAGATATTTGTGTCAGCCAACAGTGTCAATTGTCATACGACATCCATCCCTTCAAGGATGAGGTATTATGTGATGTTTACCCACTAGATGTTTGTGATGTTCTCTTGGGCCAACCATATATGTGGAAGTGCCATGTTGTTTATGAGTCTTGACCTCACAGTGTAATTGTTTCTCTTAGGATTCATCTCTATAGAATACCAGAGGTAGTTCTGACTATTGTTCCACCTGAAAAGTGTCACAACGTAGTATCTCATACTACAAAATTTAGCTTCTTCACAATCTATTCAAAAGGTGAACAAAAGGATACTGCTACCACTACAGCCTCGACCCAAGTACCTTTTATCCAACAGAAGTAGGTCAACAAGATTGTAGAAAAGTTTAAAGTTTCCTTATGCACAAAATAATATAATTTATCCATACTAGTTAAAAAGTTCCAACCCTTCCATCCACATGCTCGTGATAGCCTTCCACAAACCGAGCAACGCGACGTCTCCAGCAAGGCAAGCAAATCACCAAGATTCAGACTCAATAAACGTTATTTCCTCTCCCTCGGGCACTTTACACAATGGATAACATTTCTTTCTAAGGAGGGACGATTTTTCAAGGTGGATATAGGTGGTTGCCCACCTTTTTCCAACTGGCTCAAAACAATTTTCTGGCAATTTTGGCAATTTACTATTTTTAGCAGTTTTAATTTTAGGGGCCATTTTGAGGGCCTAAATGAAGGTATTTTAGGATATATCTTCTCAGTTATAATGAAAGGAATGATTGATCCCTCAAAATCAATCTCCTCAACAATACCTTTCCAACGGACTATCATACTCCTAAAACAAAGATCGCATGCAAAAGTTACAACCCCGAGATGTTGATGTACCAACTTACCCAAACGGGGCCCACATGAATTTTGGCGCTTCATCTCCTAGGGTTAGGTTTTTGGATGTCTAGGGATTTTTGCATTCTTGTTTATTGTAAAAATGCATTCAGAGCCTCATTGTAATCATCTTCTTGTGAATGCGAGTAGTTGGCACATCTCTTCTCAAAGATAAGATGCAACCATTCTAACGAGTCTTTCACTCTGTATTTTTATAGTCTTTGTACATTTATTTCATTAATAGAAATCGTGTATTACTGTATATATGTGTTTATGGTTTAATATATGATATATTTTTGTTATATTATTGAATATCTGCGATATCTCTGTGCATTTCTTTATTATATCTCCGCTCTCATTTCATGCCAAAAATAATTTGGATCAGTGGTATCAGAGTAGGCTTCTCTTGATCCATTTTCAGTGCATGTCCTTGACGATGTCTGAGTATAGAAAGTTGAGCCTAGAGATTATATATCTTGAATACAATCGCTCTCGCATGCCCAATAAACCCTCAATGGTGGAAGAAAATAAAAACGACAGAGCAGACCATATTATCAATTTGTTGCTTGAGAAAGCACTCACGCGATAGAGGGATGAAATCATGGAGAATTTTTCCCACATCCTTCAACCCCTACCAATCGCAACGGGCACATATTCATCAAAAAATGACTTTGGAAGCACCTCTCCTTTCAAGGTACAGGTTAAGTTTGATATTCCCATATTTGAAGGTTAGATAGATGCGGATGCCCTAGACAAATCACTAAATCTGCTAGACGGTTATTTTTCTATTCACCATTTTTTCGATAGGGAAAAGATAACCTTCGCACTCCTTAAATATCTCCCCCGTGTGAATCATTGGTGGGAAACTTAATGGGAGCAAAGTTACATAGAGGAGTCTAGAATATATGGGCTCGAGCCCACTTGGGATTTTTTTGTGGATGCGGTAAAGGAACAGTATTACCCCATTGGAAACTATGAGGACTAGTACATGAGATGGACCACATTGCGGCAAGAGAGGGGCCAAGAATTTTGGAAGTTAACCAATACCTTTCATACCTTGCGCACCAAGATGGGTATAAAAGACTCTGAATGACATTTGGTTCTGAAATACCGTGGGGCCCTACACAGATACATCCAAACTAAAATGGATTTTCTGGATATCTCATCACTCGATGCTTCTTATCGATATGTTGTTAAAATCGAGCATACATTTAAGCACCAGAACAAACGGGAGTTCGGGTATGCAAATCCACAACAACAAAAGTATGACAAAGATGACCCTAAGAAATAGTCTCCTGAAAAACTATTACAAGCCACGGGAAAAGAAGGGTCGCGGGAAGACAAAGAAGGACACTTGAAAATCGTGCAATTTAAACAAAATCCCCTGGTACAACATGTTGGCAAATATTGAACAAGCAACGAATGTGTGTTGATGGTTGTTGTCATTAATGGAAACAGTGGAGACGGCAGGATAAGAAGGATAAAACCCCTTGGGGATTCAGACGTAAAATCTCAGGAGGAACAACATTGAAGAAAACGCGCGCAGCAAGAGCTTACAAAGAAGAAGGAAGAAAGAGATCCAGTGACCGTTGGATTCCATTCAAATTTCCCAAAAGGTCGAAAACCGTTAGATCTGCAGAAGTTATGAGGGAGATAAGCCATCGGAGATTCGGGGATCGAGACTTTGAAATGTCCAATTCACTTGACATCGAAAACCCCGAAATCGCGATATGCAATTTCACGATTTGATCGCAGCCATCGAGCTAGAAGTGATCTCGACCGTTGAATCTTTGCATGGAGTGCGAGTACAATTGTGGTTGTGGAGATGACTCAGTAACCGTTAGATCCAAATGCAAGACCCGATCATCGTCGGATCAAGGATAACCTGTACGCCCTTTAAAGAACAAGGAGAAGTGGGAGTAATCGCGATGTGCAAAATCCCGATCTAATCTGAGCCGTCGAGCTAGAAGTGATCTGGACCGTTGAATCTCTGCATGGAGTATCGGGGA
>SNQJ01S0000340.1:282478-303423 GCA_010110895.2 Picea sitchensis | reverse complement strand
TAAAATTTGTTTTTATTTTTTATTTTTTAATTTTTATTATTAGTTTTTAATTTTTTGTTTTAATTTATGATGTATAAAAATATATATTAATATTTGTATTATATATATTATATTAAAAATAAAATTATTGTTAATTTTTTTTAATAAAACTAAAAAATTAAATAAATTTTAATCATATATTTGAACTATATAATTTTAATTTTAATCCCCCACCCCCAAGGGTTACTGGAGTTTTTAATTTCATAACTTCGCCATACGAAGGAAGAATTTCGCCCGTAAATAGTCAAAATGACCGAACCAAAGTCAATAATGCATCCATGGCATTCACCTCCTCAAATTCATCCCATAATTTCAGTGGCACGTCCCCGGGCGATAAGGACTCATTATTGGCCCAAAAGGCATGCACCAGAAGGATGCTTAATTGGGGGCCTCTGAGGCCAAATTGGGCCGGAAGAGGAAAACCCATTTCAGTTACAAGTATGCAGGCCTATAGCAGCCTGTTAATTCTAGTGTATAGCCCAGAATATTTCCCCAATTTCAATTTTTCCCTAATCAGTCTCACGACCAGCTCCTTCCCGCGTACCTTTCTGGAGCCATATCTTGCTCATACGGAGTCAGATTTGCACCAAACGAAAGGAAGAGGAAAGGTAGAGAATAGAGCTACAGTATGGGAACAAGAAAAATAATTTTTGTGTCTATTTGGTATAGGGGAAAATCCTCTCAAGGTTCAGGTCCAGGGCATCCCTTTGTCGAAACAAGCCCAAATCGAACCCATGCTTTAGTCAACTCATAGGGAAACTTATAGGTAGAAAAAGGGGTGTATAATTAGGTATGAAACGTTCCTGAACAGTGGGAATTTCCTTACATACAATGACCAAATCCAAAATTCCCCTTTCCCTCCTAAGTATCTCTGCAATTTCCCCACAACTTGGCACTTCACCTTAGTGAATCTGGCAGCCATGGATGGTTGAGAACTGTCCTATTTGACCTCATCTATAGCTACAAAACATGGCAGAAATCAAATAGTCTTTGTGATGGCACAAATCCCAAGGAAAATGATGATGTGGCATACTAATTTTGTCATTTTATGAAAAACAACTTTTTGTAATAGGTAGTCTCGCATAATTTACTTTTGGCATGTATACATTGTATTTAAGAGGTCAAATCAGATTTGATTTGATCCCTTTTGGATAATATTCCCTTTTTAGGATAAGTTTACTTTTTGGTAAAAAGACAAAAACACTTTAGGGTTGGTCCACTTATCACTTTTCCAAAAGTCACAAGTGTCTTGTGACCTAACCCTAAGTTGTCATCGCTTCTTTATAAATAAGGGGGATGGAATTGTAAAGAAGGAGAATAAATATAGTAACAAAGCCTTGCTGAAATTTTAAAAATCTCTTTGTGTGTGTGATACTTGTTAAATTTTAGTTGTTGGACATGTCACTTGTTGGTTAAGGGTTGATGGGTAGACGTAAATACTTGTTATGTTAGCTATCTCTAGGAGGGATTGGTTAGCTAGGTGTTTGGTGTTTCTTCCATGGATTTAACTTACTTGCTTTCACTTTCTAACAACTTTGTTTAACTTATTTAACGTGTTTTAGTGCAGATTTTATGAAGTACTCAGTTGTTTTCAGCCTTAGTTAGTGGTCAAGAGTCCTAAGGCCCTTTAGGACAGCCCTTAAATAAGCCTCTTAGCTTGTTTTTCATACTTGTTTTCTTCCTTATTTCATTCATGTACATTTCTGTTATGTTTTCCTTCTATTAACCTTGTTGTCCCAAATAGGAAAATTGACCATTTTGGTCAATTCCTCCCCCTGGGACAACCATCCTAGTTGATTGTTATCTATCTTTGATGTGTAAATTGTTTTTTCATTTGCTTCATTTTTTCCATATAAAATAACTAAATTTATGTTGTTTGCCTACAAGGATACAATCTGATCACCTACTCTACTTCTCCTAAGCGATTGGGGACCATATAAAGACTTGTTTGAGGCAAAGGGGTCAGTAGGAAAGCAAAGAAAAAAAACCAAATCTGATCGGTAAATCCACCCAATCACTCTCATATTCACCTTAAGTTCACTTGCACTCATTCTAAAAATTTTGGCACATATACCCATGTCAATATGCTTTTCTTGTGTAGATAGTTTGATTGGTTTGCTTATAAATTTTTGTTTATAAAATCTGATTTTTACTGTCGCAAATAACCATCACTATTTCAAATTCCAATAAGTAAACTTCCAATCCCCATACAAGGAATTAGTTGGGGCTTTCATGCACTTGGTGGCCTTGCCGATTGCAAAGAGCCTCAACCCATTTCTTTGGGTTGAATGGTATAATCGTTTACTTGTAATTAGTTAATTTTGTCATTTTTCATTGTATATTTCCTCGTACACTAATATATAGGTGGTCATCCCTAAAGGGGCCATGCAAAAATCATCAAGCTAAAAACACTCAGAAAACCGCAAACCACTTAAAAGCAAAGCAGGGGTCCGCCCCATATACACTCAAAACAAAACCTATACTATTTAGCTATATGCGCAAACATATTATTTAGTCGTGGCATATATGTCACATACTAATTTACTATTTTTTGTATAAAGTTTAGATAGATTTCAATTCATTGACTAGGAGGCATGTTTATGAAAGCGAGAAGTGACCTCGCCACGTGGATGGTCTGGTCCTTTATTTCAAGCAATTTCAATTTCATAGAATACTAAGTGTCAAAGCCAGGGAGTCTTCATCAGGAGTCCCTCGGAAGTTGTCTAGTTAGTATAAATTGAGTGGTCTTTCCTTAGTACCACACAGCCAAGGAGTTGAATAGCTCATCTTGGTTGGAATACTACTATGCTTGGGTAAGCTCAGCTAAAACTCTCTTCAGGGGGGTCCTGGGCCTCTTCATTTTCACAGGTATCCTTCTTCCATCCAAGCTGCTCTAAGACCCCAAAAGAACTATTGATGAGAAGTGGCTAATCCCTACTTCTTTGAAATGCATGGGGCACTCTTCAACCTAACCATTGTGGTCTAATAAGACTACTCTACTTATACTGGCTGGAATAGTTTTGGGACATGTTTTCATGATCAGGGAAACCTTTAAAACATTGTGGTGGCCAATGCATGTGTTAATAACTGAAAATTCACCAATAAAATACATTTAAAGTCAAACTTTTTGTTACTCCACCCTTCATCCATGAACATAAATTGTAGTTGTAAATACTCTCCCAAACATAGTTGTAACAGCTTATAAAAATGTTGTCCATTTTCATTTATAGCCCCCCTTTTGATTTAACAATTTTTCGAGATCACTTCCTGGGTCACCCTGGGGGTACCAAACCATTCTGGGCTTGTTTCCCTGCCTTACAATCTTTGAACAACTTGTTTTTCGTAATTTACAGCCATATAAAAAGACTTGGTTGTAGTTTTTAAATTCACGTTTCACCCTTATTTTTCATTTTTTCACTTGAGGCATCCACTGATCTATTGTCCAAGACCCCGGTTTACCCCAGGAACCCATTATGGGCCATTTTACAAGGCTTTAAGGGAGTGAATAGCTCTTTGTTTTCTTTGTTTAGTTTGTTGTCCTAAAAATCAACGAGCTTATTTTCACCCCATTGTCCATAATTTTCACCCCCCAGGCCATTTTGGCCATCCAGGAAGTTGAGGGAGGAGAACTTCCAAGGTGGGTGGTCCTAAGAAATACTTCTCATAAGTCTTTCATCTCTCCTTTTTCCCATTCATTACCGCCTCAGAAAAAGGACCATCTGAGGTGTGGGTTGTCTATGCCTCGTATCGAGCTATCAAAGAGGTTGTAACCAGCTTCATAGGCGGATAGGTTGGAGTTGTCCCAACAAACATATTTTTCTTATAACACCACATCAGAGCTACAAACACCTCATGGTGATCCCCTCATAGGATCACTTCGTAAATGCATTTAGCTCAATTCTATCAGACACGTGGAATTTCACCTCAATCACCTCAAGTCTTCATTCTGTCGAAGATTACATCGAGGTACATCTACTCTAGATGTAGATGTTCCCTATATCCCTTGGTATTCAACCCAGTTATTGTTGAGGTAGAGTCATCTTGATTCTTATCGGGGCTACTCACCTACTCATGAGAGTTTCAAGGCATGATGCAATTCACACATAGGACATATAGCAGCAACTCGAATCTTCATTCCATCGAAGATTACATCTGGGCCTATTACCACATGATCAAGTCCATCTGATCAATCTTGGAATATCAGCATAATGTTGCAATCATCAACACTCCCCTAGGGAAACATTTTCATTCCTTCCAAGCTTGTCCCAGACAGAGGCTTAGTGAAAAACTCAACTATCTTCTCATCTGTGGATATGTGATGGAGCCTCACTACTCCTTCCTGCACCATGTCTCTGATGAATTCCTGCAAGATCCTTCGAAAATCCACCCTGCTTCATATCTTGTGTCACTGGATATGATATATGAATGAGTGCTACAAATATATGCTTCTATGCTTGTCTGGAAATCCTGCTCGATCCCAAGATGAAGTAACACCCCAAGTGCTAGATCTGTCTTCTACACATATAATCCAAAAACTGTATATCCCAGTAGCCATACTTCATCATGGGAGATCAATCATATCTATGTGTACAACATAGGTACCTGCATGTTGTGTTGTAGCCCAATAATATGGTCATGGTACAACCATATACTGGCACAAGGTGATCTCTGCAAAGAAAATGTCTATCTTGTCACACAACTTCCTCAGATGTGTCAACATAAGTGTGTCCATGGACTTCCTATCCATCATGCTAAACCTCTTCAATATCCTCACTGAATATCTCATCCGGTACCAWCCATGCTTTCAATCCCAATATATCTGGTCAATATCCTTCATCTCAAAATATGAAATCAAATCCCTCTATCTGATAGAATCCTTGGACCATGCTTTCGTCTGATGCATGCCCCTTTTCATTATGCAATGTGTCACAAAACTATGCTAGATTATTATTGATCATTGACTCCCTCAGATTTTGACTCCCTCTTAGATTTATCTCTTATAACTTGCCCGATACAAGAAACAAGAACAACAAAATCTCCATGGCATCATCCATGGAAGATATCCTTCCTGGAATCTTCACTGCTAGAGAGGGTGCACTTGTTCCTTTGAATGTACTGAATTCAAAATCACTGCTTGGACAATGTCTTTGTTCCTCTTATTGTACTGAATTCAAAATCACTCCTTGGACAATGTCTCTTATACATCCCCTGCAAACACACTCATGCTTTGTTGGATGATATAACCTGAAAATAATATACAAGTGCATACCTTTGAAATTTGTAGCATTGTTTAGTTTGTCTTGTAATCTGAAAATAGACACCATCTTGATAAGAAGAGGTTAGAAACTAAATAAAAAAGGTTCAATGATTATAACAAGCTAGAAACCCTAAAATTTCAACTTTGACCACAAAAATCAATTTTGACCAAAATTCAACCTTTGACTTTGACTTTGACCAGCAAACCTTTGGCTTTGACTTTGAATTTGACCCAAAAACTCAAACTTGAAGTTTTTTCTAGCTGAGGGAACCAAAGGGTGCACTAGAATACCCAAAAATTAGGTCCAGTGCTTCACTAAAAGTTCCCAAGAATTTAGGTGTAGGGTTTGTTGCAGCTGCAAAATCAGAAACCCTAGTTGTAGCTGCAACTGGTGCTACAACAAGCTTGATAAGGAACTCTCGATCTACTTTCCAGTGTTTATACTGTTTTGAAGGTATTGTGGGCCCATAACCTACTAAAATAATGTTGATGTGCTCGTTTCTAGTTTCCTGAGTGAGAGTGAGTAAACAAATGAGCCAAGATGTCATCTATTTATATTAATATGTCCAATGAATTTTCTCATTGGGCCGACCTGACTTTCTGGTGATTTATTTTTTGTTTATCTTTTTCCTGTGAAGTTGACTTGTCTTCCTGGAGGATAATACCTTAATATTATATATTCTACTGAGCCGACATGTCTTCTAGTATTTTCACACTTTTGTTTAGGGTTTCTCTTACTTTCGGAATATTTTATTCTAGTCAAAGGTTACATATGTAGGTTAATACCTCATGCAGCTACCATAATATCAACACATAATTCTCAAAAGCATGCCAAAATTGATGCATAAACTGCTCCCATGTGTGGATAGAGGCAGTCAACAAAGTCTCACACCATCTCTTAACCCAACATGCAATAAGGAGAGTGAACAACCTACAAATGAAACTTCATTAGTAATATTTTGGGAATAAAAAAAGTTCTAGAATTTAAAAGCATGTTCAAGATATTCATTATCACTAAATAAAAATGTAAAATATTGTTGATTAAAAAATAATATACATTCAAAAAAAGAATTCATGAGAAGAGGACCCAGAATCTTCAAAGATTAAAATACAACATATGCAGAAACATTGCATGGAAATAAATAACAATTACAGGGAAAATATTATGATTCTCACATCCATCATAGTATCATAATTTCGATCACATTCATGAGAAGGAAAAACAAAGGCCCATAATTGAAAGAACTTTAAAAGAGTTTTTTCATTCAAAATAAAAGAGAATATGATAGAAAAATTTTAAATATATTCTGCTCAAAAACTCAAAGTTCAAGATATCATTAAAGTTTAACCTCGAAATAGTTCTCTAGGATTTTAAAAAAATAATAAAAGTCTTTAATAGTCTAAAAATAAAATAAATTCATCCAAACGAACTGGGATTGGGCTCCTGTGGACCATAAAATGAAAGTTGAACAGGTTTGAACCTAAAAATAAGAAAAAGAAAAGCGATCAAAAATTGGTTATGCTTTCTCAAGCATTATAAGACGCAACTAGATGATTCATAAGCAAGAAGAGAAAAAGAATAGGGAAAGATGTGATCAATTAACTCACTCTTTGTAGATTTTAACCTTGTACAATATTTACTGCAAACAAATTTTCAGTAAAAGAACCGAAAATATATAATGGCAAATACAAACATTATATAGATATTTTTCCCTTGGAAACCCAAATCGGGAAAACCAACATATTCTATATTCATTCATAATGATATATTTTTTACAATACAATATACATATCGGATCCAGTGGCATCCAAAACTCTAACCCAACGACTTGGATTAGTCAACAAACCTAATTCCTTCACCGAAAATAGAAAACCATCGTCAAAAAGCCATGTGCCGAAAAACCTCCCAACAATGGACATGAACATCGAGGCAACACAAAAAAACGAGGCAAAAATGTGACATGTTTCTCGAGGAAAAACAAAATCTCGGGGGGCGCTGCCCCCGAACCCCTGTGCGAGGAGATGTCACCCCCCGAGGGTTCCTACTCATGCAAATAATATAACACATACCCAACAATATCCCACTTGTTGTTTTCTTTGCATACAGGGGGTTACAGAGTTACATAGTCAACAATCCAGGGCAGCAATGCCCATGGATCCTCTACACCAAGAAAACTTCTCAGTGCTCACAGATTTTGTTAATGAATATGCAACATTAATCAAAGTTTCCACCTTCATCAACAACACTTCCTTTTCTCCAACCATGTCTCTCATAAAGTGATATTGAATATCAATATGCTTTGTCCTTGAATGATAAGCCAGGTTCTTTGCCAGAAAAATTGCACTCTCACTGTCATAATCTACCTTACAGCTTGTTGTACCAACCCAATACCTGAACACAATATTTGTAACCATATTGCTTCCTTACTTGCATGAGTGGATGCCATGTATTCAACTTATGTATTTGAAAGCACCATTACATCCTGTCTTTTGCTCATCCAACTTATTGCTCCTCCAAACAGCTTAAACACATACCCACCTGTAGATCTCCTACGATCCAGATCTTCATCCCAGTCTACATCCACAAAGCCATGTATATACAATACTTTGTCCAATCATGGTCTTCCTTGGTATAACAATCCATAGCTAGCAGTGCCACACAAATACCTRAAAACCCTCTTTACTATTGTCCAATGCTCCTTCCTTGGTTTTGACATATACCTACTCAAAAATCCCATTGCATGTGCAATGTCCAGTCTAGTACAGACCATTGCATACATCAAACTTCTAACTGCACTCGCATATGGAAAAYGAGACATGTCCTCCTCCTCTTCCTRTGTCTTGGAACACTAATCCACAGATAACTTTACACCAAAAGGAATAAGAACCTTAATCAATTTACATTCCTACATATTAAACCTCTGCAATATTGTCTCGACATATTTTCTCTTATTTAACCARAGTTTCCTCTTTTTTCGAGCTCTTTTAATTTCCATGCCCAGAATGAAATTTGAAGCACCGATATCCTTCATGTCAAATTTAGAGGACAACTGAGTTTTCACATCCTGAATAATCTCCTTGTTGTTTCCTATCAACAACATGTCACCCACATACAAGACCAAATAAATCAAATGATCGCCAATTAATTTAAAATACACACAATCATCCTCTTTGCTTCTTGTGAAACCAAATCCCAACATGTAAGTATCAAATTTTTTATACCACATCCTTGGTGATTGTTTTAAACCATATAGGGAAGTTTCCAGGTTGCATACCATCTCCTTCTTTCCCTTCACAGCAAATCCTTCTGACTGCTTCATATAGATTTCTTCTTCCATATCCCCATGTAGGAATGTTGTCTTCACATCCATCTATTTTACTTCAAAATAAAATGCAGCAGCAACAGATAACATAAATATTATAGAGGTTAACTTGGCAACAGGGGAAAAATCTCACCAAAATCAATTCTGTCAACCTGGGAATAACCCTTTGCTATTAACCGAGCTTTGTATTTCTCCACTTTTCCTTCTTCATTCAGCTTCTTTTTAAATACCCATTTGTTGCCAATGGTATTTCTTCTAGTCGGAAACTCCACTAGATCCCAAGCCTCATTCTTATCCAAGGCTTCCATTTCTTCATCCATGGCCTTTTTCCAGAGATTCTCATCCTCTAAATCCACTACCTCCCTGAAAGTTCTAGGATCATCATCAGTAATATACAAAGAAAAAATTGAACATAAATCAGATGGATTATACCTTTCTGGTAGACTTGTTTATCGAACTGATATCCTCAATACTGGAGTATGAGGATCTTCTTCTTCTAATTCTTGTTCTTTTGTAGAGTTTGATTCATCATCCTATAAATCAAACTCTATTTTCTCTGGTTCTTCCTTACTTGGTAGGACTTCTTGTTTAACAACATCCTTCGTTTCCCTAAATACCACATCTCAGCTATACAATACCTTCTTATTTTCTGGGTTCCAAAGCTTATAACCTTTGAGACCATCTTTATATCAAATAAAGATACACTTTTCAGCCTTCTTATGCTTACTCATGTTATCCTTTGGAACATGAACATATGCATCATAGCCAAATACCTTGATATCTGTGAGAGAAGGTTTCTTACCAGTCGATACCTCTTGTGGAGTCGTGTCATCCAATGCTGATGAGGGTGATCTGTTGACCACGTAACATGCATTACCCACTGCCTCTACCCAGAATTATTTCCCTAACCTGGCACCACTGAGCATGCACCTTACTTTTTCCATCAGCATCATGTTCATCCTTTCTAYGACTCCATTTTGTTGAGGTGTATATGGAGTAGTCTTCTGCCTTGTTATACCACACTTCTTATAGAATTCTTCAAATTCATTCCCACAAAACTCTCTGCCATTATCTATCCTCATCACCTTAATTCTTTTCTCTGTTTGATTCTCAACAAGAGCCTTAAACTATTTAAACCTATCAAAGTCTTCAGATTTATTCCTGAGGAAATATATCCAGGTATTCCTAAAGAAGTTATTTATAAATGAGACATAGTACACAGATTTTCCCAATGAAGGGACTGATACAGGTCCAAAAACATCACTGTGAACTAGCTGTAAAATTTCTTCTGCCCTCATTGCACCAGAGGGGAATCTTGCATGATTTTTCTTCTCATATACACAATCTTCACAGAAATCAAAATCCAAAGAGCATATAGACATACCTTCAACCATACCTTTATTGTGTAGTAGTCAAACACGCTTCTCTCTTATATGCCCTAGTTTTTTATGCCACGGCATAACCTTTTCTCCAGAGACTGTAGGAGTTCTTTATTATTCAAATCCAATATTATGAACAATGAAACTATTACACCCATCACTAATAGTGCTTCCTTGCATCTTATATAGAGTTCCAAACCGAACTCCCTTCAGCAACACCATTGCTCCTCGAACCATCACGCAGGTTTCATTTTCAAATATTGTTTTTACTCCTGCATCGTCCATTTTTCTTACAGAAATCAAATTTATATCCAAATGTTAAGAACCAAAGACTGAATACAAAAGAACCACAATAGATATACAAGAACAATATTCAAAATCTCCTTTATTACTATCAAACCCTTGAGGTAGGGCAACACTGTACAATGAATCCTATTATGGAAGGGATCATCTCATGTTCACTTGTCTCTTCGAGGGGGAATCCTCCTATTGAGATACCACTCCAAATACAATAATTATCTTCATGTCTCTTTACATTTTTTGAACCTCTTTATATAGTGCTACCATCACCTAAGAATGTTCTAGAGGAGGAATCTTCTAGAAGTAGAACCTTCTAAGAAGTCCTCTTACCTTCATTATATCTAACTACTGATTTATTATATCTAACTACCATAGTAGGCCTTATTTAATAATATAGAGGACCTAGTCCACCTTACAATGAATGGCCCCCCACTATTATCATTATGGGTCCTCTGGTCCCCCCTACTATCTCTCTAGCTAGCTAACATTCCATCCCCCTTATGAAAGAGTTGTCCTCAATGCTTGATGTACAACCATATACCAGGGTCCCATGGATAATTATGGACCATAATGTTGAAGAAGACTGGAGAGCCAAGGTCCCATGTAGAAAGGAAAGCCACCATGCTGAAGTAGTCTAATTGCCATTATAAGCATGAGTCTCATGTCTAAGTGCTCATGTGAACTCCCCGTGGAAGATTTTGGAACCCAATAACCAACTCAAAATGATGCTCCAAAGACTGACACCTATCATGTGGATCCAAATAAGGAGATCCATCCACATAATGGAAAAGGGTCATAGCGGAATCTGGAAGGAATAATACCACTGTAGAATATGTAGGATGGACACTGGTAATAATCATTGGCTCCTGATTTGTTACATTGATGCTCTCTACAAAAGGTGGATTAGAGTCATCAAATAAAATATGAAAGTGGTTGTCATCCCAGAAATGACAACTATCAATATACCAATCATCGCAATCGGCCTCCAAATCATACAAAACATATATTTCTTGATTATATTCACCCATGATGTTTGTCATAAGAAATCTCTCGTGCATACTATCCAATGAATCTTGAATACTACAAAAACTATCACTGAGGTTGTTTGTAAAGCCATCTACAAATTCATCCAATGTGTCATACAATTGGAATTTGAATGCTTCAGTATTTTGTAGAATTTATTTGAGGGTTTGAGAGGAAATATCATCTGATCACCCTATGAAATCTTCAGTCCCGCAGCCGTCATGAAAAAACACAAAAATAGAACAATAAATTACAACAGAAAAACATGACTTTTTCCAGAAAAACCCTGAAAACCTGTTGAATTTAAAATGCTCATAGATTCACTTACCAAACTCTGCCTCGGCTGATTTGTTTTTGAATTTGGGTGAAATTGTGAAAGGAACTTAGATCTATAATTTTGGGGGGAAAATTCGGCGTCCATCTGCTATAGAAAATAAAATAAAAATCACGTCGTCGTCTGTGGAAAAAACCCTGAAAAATTTTGCAGATTTTAAAACTTCAATATCTTGACTTCCCGGACTCCGTTTCGAACGATTTTGTTTTTCAACTTAGGTGTTTTTTTGAGAGGAAATCAGATATACAACCGGTTTCTGAAAATTTTGCACAAAAATATACCAGAAATTTATGGAATGTTGTGGCCCTCTTTTTTCATCTCCGAAAAACATTCTGCAAAAATAAAAAAATATGTGTCCATAATGTTTGCCAAGGAAAGTGCTCTGATACCACTTGTTAAGAACCAAATAATGAATAAAAAATCACCACAATAGATATACAAGAACAATATGAAAAATCTCTTTTATTACTATCAAACCCTTGAGGTAGGGCAACATCGTACAATGAATCATATTATGGAAGGGATCCTCTCGTGTTCACTTGCCTCTTCAAGGGGGAATCCTCCTATTGAGCTACTGCTCCAAATACAATAATTCTCTTCATGTCTATTTACATTGCTTGAACCCCTTTATATAGTGCTACCATCACCTAAGAACATTCTAGAGGAGGAATCTTCTAGAAGTAGAACCTTCTAAGAAGTTCTCTTACATTTATTATATTTAACTACCCATTTATTATATCTAACTACCATAGTGGGCTTTATTTAATAATATAGTAGACCTAGTTCACCTTACATTGAATGGCCCCCACTATTATCATTATGGTCCCTCTGGGCCCCCCCACTACCTCTCTAGCTACCTAACACCAAACATGGAATGTGCAAAACACCAGGAAGTGTTCTAATCCTTCCATCTATGAGCCTCGACTTGAATTTTCCTCATCCTATGATTCTGGTTTTCGAATCATCACCTAAGAAAAAATTACCTCCATCATACCTTTCATATTCACAGAACCACTCCCTATGGGAAGTCATATGAAAGGATGCACCTGAGTCAACCAACCATGCCTCATGGTCTGCATGTGTTCTTGAAGAAGCCAATTATGCATCCCCTCCTTCTTCCTTGGAGGTCTTTTCTTTTGTAGAAGGATATTCTTCAGATCCCTTCTTTCTCTCAACTTTGGATCTACACTGCTTCTTATAGTTCCCTTCTTTTCCACATCTCCAACATACCTTTACAAACTTTCCAAGAGACTTAGATCTACCCTTAGAATTAGATCTCCCACTTGAGAACTTAAATCTATTTATTTCCTAGGAGCGTCCTCTTGCAAATAATTTGTATGTGCTCTGTCTGTCCATGTTCTTTCCTCTCATCTCCTCCGACAATAAGGATGAGACCACTTCATCAAACTTCAAGGCAGTTGTATTACTAGTTATGGCCACAACCAAACTATCCCAGGAGTCTGGTAAAGAACATAGTAAACCGATACACTTATCTTCATATGAAATTTTAATCTCAACAGATACTAACTAACTTACCATAGTATTGAAGGAATTCAAATGCTCTGCCACTAAGTCTCTATCTCTCATCCTCAGATTATATAGCTTCCTTCTCAASAATAGTTTATTTACTAGGGACTTAAACTGATACAA
Source organism: Picea sitchensis (assembly GCA_010110895.2). Lineage (NCBI taxonomy): Eukaryota > Viridiplantae > Streptophyta > Pinopsida > Pinales > Pinaceae > Picea > Picea sitchensis. The sequence continues at coordinate 290,118 of SNQJ01S0000340.1, read as the reverse complement.
ATTCCCCAACTTATCCCATAAATCCTTGGCTATAGCTTCCTCTGACACATTTAGTAATACCGAATATGAGAGACACRGTCRGATTGTCCTCTTTTCCTTTCGATCCAAATTTTTCCATTCATATGTTGAATTTCCTGCAGGTACAGTACCTAGATCCACCGCGATCCACTAATCTTTGTCCTCCAATAGATCTTCCATCTTGAACTTACACAACTTAAAATGTTTCCCACTAAACTTCTCGATCTCCATTTTCGAATTGCTCGCCATTTCTTTTCACCTGAAAATCAATACCACAGATCTCCCACTGTAACAAGTCTTATCACAGTCCCAAGCCAAACCCTTGACCACAAAGGCACCCCCCTAAAGCCAACAAATCTCTTATACCAAATGTATATTTTAACCTTGTACAATATTTACTGCAAACAGATTTCCAATAAAAGAACAGAAAAGATATAATGGAAAATACAAATGTTACACAGGGATTTTTCCCCTGGAAACCCAAACCGGGAAAACCGACATATTCTATATTCATTCATAGTGATACATTGTTTAAAATACGATATACATATAGGATCCAACGACATCCAAAACATTAACCCAATGAACTGGATTAATCAACAACCCTAATTCCTTAACCGAAAATATAAAACCATCAGCAAAAAACCATGTGCCAAAAAAATGCCCAACAATGGGCGTGAATATTAAGGCAACACGAAAAACGAGTCAAAAATATGGCAATGTTTCCCGAGGCAAAAGAATATAACACATATCCAACACTCTTATGGATTTCTCTCCTTCTATTTATTGGTCAATGTTCCTTTTGTATTCTCCTTTGTTGTAGTTACATGACCGGTACCAACTACTTATGGATCTAGTTCACTTATCTTGATTGAGGCATTCTTTAACCAATTTTCAATGTAATCTCTCATAGGCACAACGGTTATCTCATGCCTTACTCTTATTTCAAATAGCTTGCTTTCAATATATCTAAATTCAATTGAAATGTGATGTAGTGTATCTTCAATATCCTATTTTTTATTAACATAGCTAACCAACCAACTTTCAACTTCTTGCTTTGTATATTCAATAAAGCTATTAAATTTTCCTGTTGACACAGCTTTCAATATTTCAATATGTTCTTCAAACTTCTCTCTTTTCATAAACATAGAATTTAATATTAATTTTGAGTCTTGAACCTCTCCAGTTGTTCCATCCAAGTCTAACTCAACCAAATTCAAATATAACTCCCCTTTTTTTACACTTAAAGTGTCACAATCAGCAAATATTTCATTTAAAGTATGTATCCTCTTAATCTAGCATGCTTTTAATTTTTTGATATGAGTAGGGGATGGAAAATATTCTTCTTTTATTTTTAATTAAGTCATACTTGAAACTTTTAAAATGAATATAGTAACAGTCTCTTTATAGAATCCCTCATCATTCTCCAAATCGGCCTGAAGGAATTGCTTAAATTTGTAATGTTGGACCCCAAAGAAACAAATCTATATGAAAGTTCCCATGCCTCAAGAATTAAAAACATCTATTTCTTAATATTCTCTCCAATGTACCTTCTGACTGCAGCTAACAAGCTTGATGTTCCTCTCAATTTTGAACTGGACTCTAGTGTTTTATCAAGGATTTTCCATGGTTTCATTTTTGCAATTGGATTGGAAAACATTGGAGGTGACATTTTATCACTTTCTAATTCTGTAATTATCTCTTTCAAAGTGGAATTTTCATTCCCCATTTCATCAATAGAAATTTTAAGGGATTCTCATGTAACTTTGTGAATTTGTGCAATTCCGAAAGGTGCGTCCCTTTTGAGATCATATGTTGAACTAGAGTTTCCCTGAAAATTTTTGTTTTTTGGATGAATTATTTCAAAGACTATTTTTTTTGAATATTTATCAAACAAAGGATTATGGAAGGTAATGGACTCTTCTTCAAAAAGAATTGGTTGTTGTGTGACCAGTTTTGTTGCAAGTTCCTATCTTTCTTAAAGTCTTTCTTCATCATCTGGGAATTCTATATATTCAATGTTGGCATTCAAATCCATGTCTTCAAGAACATCTTCATATTCAAGTGAGACCTCCTCTATTTCTTATTGACTAGTTTTCCTTTTTCTTTTACTTGATACAATAAGTTTGTGAGGTCATTCCAAATTTCCTTTAGGAGGGTTTTGGTCTCCAATATCACCATAATCATTGACTGGAGAATTTTTTTGTTCTTGTGTTGTTGATTGAGAATTTTATTTGTGTGACCCTTTTATCTGAGATATATTAGGATAACGAGTACTCCTTTCATTAATTACTCTTCTATTGATGATATTGTTCATTAGTACTAATAAAAGTATCAATATATTTAACAGGAAATGCCTCAGGGTTTTTTCTTCATCTTCCTCTTCTCGAAATAAAAAAGTGTTTTCATATGAAACACTAAAACCCATAGATAACATGTGATTCATGAAAAATTGATTAGGGTCAAACCCTTGAATTTCATCTGCCACCTTTAAATAACTGCATATTCATCAATGTTTGCATCATTCTTTAATGTTATTTCACAAATTTTCCATGGCATGGAGATGAATTTATTTTTCTTTATTTCATGGAACAAATGAGCCCAAAATCTATATTGTCTACAAACTTCAACTACAAATATCTTGTCTAGTACATAATATGAAAGGTAAAGAATCCTTTCTCGAGAACAATAAATCTTGACAATGTTGTAATGGTCCATCGCTTTGAAACTTCCATTTATGTCCACAAATGTTGCATATTCTAAAGAAAGTATTGAGTTACGAAGTCCAAATATGAGTTTCTTGAAAGAAGAAACAAATGGATTATAAACTTCATAAAAATGGTGCATGGATTTATGCTTCCATAAAGCAAAGTACCATGCATGAACTGGATCAGTTTTACAATTAACGTGTCTGCATAAATTCAATCCTTTGAAGACATGGCAGTTTGTAATAGAAAATATTAAATATGATGACATATATACTTTCCTATTCTTTTTTAAATTTGATAGTTGAAAGGATATTTCGCCAGAAATGATTTTTCGCCCAGTCAAAGATTGTTTTCTTGTGAATAGAAAACTATAGAACATATAGAGCTAAGAAAGGAAAGGTAATAGTTGATTCTCATCCGACTACCCTAGCAAAGAGAAATTTCATTTCTCAATAGGGGTTTTTAAGTAGACTAACCTATATAGCTAAAAACTATTCTAGCATGAGTGTTGGGTCTTCAAGATATTCTCGTACAATCTTGACTCCACTGCTACTTGACTTAAATAAATATTTGGACTCATCACCTTTAAAATTCATTGTTGGCTCTGGTAGCCTAAATGTTTTCTTGAAAGTTGAAGGTGATAGAGAAATAGGGATTTATCATTGTAATTGAACAATCCTTTGACCTTTGTTGAATTTATCTATACACCACATAACAAGCTCTTTAGCATCAAAAACTTTTGGAACACCGTCTTCTCTGGCAACTCCTGATGTCCAAATTTCATTGGAACTTCTCTCTGTTGGTGGCAATATTTGTAATATTTGTACACTCTAGACCAGTGAATTTTTTTATCTTATCGACTGAATGTATTGAGGGTATCTCCATAGAAACTTTATTTCCTTCTAGATGTCATGTTTAACAAAGTTGGTGGATTGATGTATTGTAACTTTATAACGTTACTTTCAAAGTAAACCCTCTTACAACAATATATCTTGAATCTCTTCTTTAGAAAGTACAATCAATATGAGTTAAACTTGTATTAATTCCCAATTTCCTCAAGAAGGTTTCCATTAATAATGGCCTTTTAGTACTTTAACCACTTGTTACTTTCCATAGGATTTTCATTTAATATTTCTTGGAGAATGTGGCAAGAACGGATAAGGATTTACGATGGAGTGGTGAAGGATCAGATGTATATGAAGAAATAGTGGAGTGTGCCCAAACCTATGAACCCGTGGTAAAATTTCAAGAAATGACTATGTATTTAAAAGAGGATGGACAGGCGGATGGGGAGAAAAAATAAATTTTAATAATTATGATACGACCTCAAATCTTGTAGTGAAGTGTTGAAAAATCAGCTAAGTATAAAGAAGTGGATGTCCAGATGGAAAAATCACAGTGAGAATAAGATAATTCGAATGAGTGAGTGATCCAGGAGGATCTAAAAGGCCCAAAATTCAAAGTCCTCAAATCTCAGAAAAAATAGCACCAATTCAATGATCTCATGGAGATCTTTCCAATGGCACAAACGACACCTCAAACAAAGTTTGGATGAAGAATATATGAGCATTCAAATGACGTTAGCATCCATGCAGGTGTTGTCAGCAATCAACCATGCAGGGGTGATTCAATCATAACATCATAATGACATCAGCATGCCAATGTGGCACCACCCTGGGGTCGACACGTGGCATGCACAGTTGGCATGTTCGGTGGCCACATGAGCCAATTAGAAGGTGACATGTGGCACCCTAGTAGGTTCCACGTGGCACCACCCAAGGATTTCCATGTGGCCTCCTGACAGAGAAATATGCAGTAGCTAACTTTATAAAAGTGGCAAATGACAGGGAACCATGTGGCCCAATCACATATCACCATGTGGCACCCCAGAAATGCCCAATTAGGGCCAAGGGACAAAAATTAAAAATTTGAAAAGAGGTCAAGCCCCGGACCGGCTGGTAGCCAACCCCTAGAAATTATAAGTAACATTCACATCCCTATGAAAATTCATGGCAAGGTATTTAAAAATGGCTAACAACCCAGAAATATTTACACCCATCACATCATGGATTTTAGTGCCAAATCCAAATGACAACCAACTAAATCTGGTGGGAGTTGGACTATACAATGAATAGTTTTTAAAAGTGGTGGTTGGTTTATTTTAATATGGTTGTTAGAACTATATTGTATATAAGTTATAACAAGAAGCCAAAAGGGGAGCCTATGGGTTTGACCCCGGGTCTCCCCTTTAACAAATCCTAATTTTACATCCACTTGCCAACGGACCAAGCCATAGACTTGGTAAACTCTGCCCATCAAATTTATTTTAACCCACACATTTTCCATTGTCGGGGGAGGATGCGTATTTTTTGTATGATAGCACACATTTTTATGCAAGTATAGGAATTTATTGCAGGCTGCAGTGGCATGCATTACAAGGCAATGAGCCCAGGAGGGGCCTGCAATGAGTAGTGACAGAATTTGACATATGAGTAGACATTTTTGCACTATTTCTCACCACGAGTCCATTGGTGTAGTCATATTTTTCATATAGGTAATAGATATTCGTGACATTTTAAGTTTTGAGGTATATCCATGTATTTATGCCAATTTTTGTTGAGATAATATAAAGGCCTCTCCACTTCAAAGTGGTCTCAGAGACGTAATCCATTTTTGGGATGAACTTTGTTATCAAGCTGTGTGTTATTGTCATATTTCTCATCATTTCTTCATAGTTGTGCCTTCTTTATTTATGTTGCACGTAAGTTTTATTTATGTTCTTTAATGCAATTCATTTAATGGTCAACAAATAAAAGATCATGGATCATGTTGGTATCAGAGCGGTGTTCTTTGAATTGAATTACAAGTATGAATGCTTACTAGGGCCAAGCTCAAAGCATGTGAAGGAAAACTTAAGAATTTAAACCTAGAGATTGGACGTGCAACTCGAAGAAGGGAGATGGAGGATGAAGAACTTCATGTAGAGAATGAGAAGGCTTTTCACATAGATTTCTACTGGATGTCAGGCATGGTATAAAAATTGTTTGTGGATTACAAGAAGAGAGCGGTAAAGAAGGAGAAGAAGAAGAAAGCTAAAGCAGAGGATGATGTTGCAGAAGACCAAGGAAATGGAGGAGACCCTCCTGAGCCTCCATATCCATCTTTAAGTTAAATCTCTTTTTACTCTTCCTCTCATTCTCATGATACTAATTTTCATCAGAATGCTTAGAAAAATCCATTATTGAAATTAGATTTCAAATTCAATTTTCCCATGTTTAATGGAGAAACAAATGTAGATAAGATAAATAATTGGATCAGAGAGATCAAAGTTTACTTTCATGTATAGCAGATCGAAAAGGAAGAGGAAAAGATCTAGTTGGCTTCTCTTCGAATGGAAGGCACAACCCTTGTATGGTGGGAGAGAAAACGTTAGAAAGGTAGAAAACATAATGGTAAACTCTTTTCTTCATGGTCTGAATTTACATATGCATTAAAAAAGCAATTTTATCCATTGGATCATGTTCAAAAGGCCATGATGGAATGGAAAAATTTAAGACAAGGTAAAAGTCAGAGTGTTCATAGTTTCACATAGGAGCTTAGGAAACAAACACTTGCATTAAATATGCCTTTAGATTCTCATGAAACTTTTATGAAGTATATCGGTGCACTTCATAGTTACATTGTAACAACTAGATTTTCACAAACCACATTTTCATAACACGGATTATTCTATGAGGACACTTGTGTGCAAGTGATCCAACTAAACATGGTACATTATTATTATTTGATTTGGTTTATGATTTTATGTTATGATTGAGTATTGAAATTTTGATATGTTATTTTTATTGATGTATAGCATTGACTAGTATTGTGATGAGGTTTCCTGAGTGTGAAGGAAACATGTTGTTATGAGGATGTTGATGGCATCGACAGAACACCTTGGACTCCAGATTGAGTCAGGGAGTGGACTATTGACTTTGAATATGAGTACTTGATTTTATCACGCATGTGTTATGATGATGATTTTAGTGGTGGATTTCATGTATAAGAATTATTAATATTATTTTTGTTAGTGGATGTGGGCATAGTGACACTCGCTAATCCGACTCACATATGGAGTAAAGGGGTCATACACATATATCAAATAGATGAGGGAGAGGTGTGGCAGAGTCCTCATCACAACCTACCAGCACTCCTGTCGTGACCTAAAATGAAGGTTAACGACTACCTTGTTCCAAAGAGGTTCACGATGTCATGAGAGCAGACTGAGACAATCGCTCACGAGGATTTCTGAGGGGTACGCAATAAGGCGGATTCCTTATTCCTTAGTAATCCCTTAGTCTCACACAAGGTCGATGAGTGGAGTATTGACTCTAAGCGTCAAACAACTTCCAAACTAAATCAATTGGTGAGTGGCACCCTTGGAGCACAGAGGTGCGTCTTGAAGGGCATGTCACATGAATAAATTAATGAGTTAATAGAAATCTAGAAGACCTTAGAGAATAAAACAATTAGTTAGAACTAATAGAAAAGAGAATATGAGTTTATATAATTTTATATTAATTTATGAAAGGGAACATGATAAAAACCAAAGTTTAAATATTTATGCATGAACAAGTTATAGAAACGAATTAAGGGAAAATTAGACTAATAAAAACTAGTAAATGGAGAATAAGAATAAAAATTAAAACACATGTGCATTATGTGTGCATGAAATTAATAAAAGGATTTTTAATTAAAATGAATTATTTCATGAGAGAATGCAAGATACCAGATATATAAAATATGCAGAACAGAAACGAAATGCTAGAAATGACAGAATAACAGTAAAATACCCAGCATAATCTTCACAATACACAGAAATGATATACGAAATAGCAACAGAAATAGCACTTGAATCAGATAGCAATGTTC
>SNQJ01S0000340.1:233652-253011 GCA_010110895.2 Picea sitchensis | reverse complement strand
GTACATACTTGGTACATGGTTGGATGCACTTGTTTATGGTACAGGTTGATTACAGGTTGTTTGGTATAGGTTGGTGCATGGTTGATGCACTTGTTTATGGTACAGGTTGATTACAGGTTGAGGTACATGTTGATTCATGGTTGATGCATGGTTCAGGTTTATTGGTATAGGTTTATAGTGGTATATCGCACATTGATAGTGTGACAGTGGTTCCATCATTCTAAGTCTACTTCAGGGCGGTTGGACAGGGCAAGGATAGGTGGTTGTAGTCGGAGAACATAGGGGGTTGTAACCTCCTTTTGGTTGTATCCAGAGAATAGGGGAGTTGGAGCTTCCCTCAAGTTGCAGCCTAAGAAACAAGGGGGTTGGAGCCTCCTTCCAGTTGCAACTGGAAAACAAAGGAAGTTGGTGCTTCCAATGAATGTAATTCTTCAAGACATATAAGAAAAATCATTATGTGGTTTTCTCCCGCTTTGGGTTTCCATGTAAAACACTGGTGTATTATGTATGTGTATGATTATTCATTTGTTCATTTCTTATTTACTCTGTAGTTATTGGATTATAATGCTACATTGATATAACACTTGGATTATATGGTTAAAAATGATTAAATTGTTCTATTACTGATTCAACCCCCCTCTCAGTAATCCAACAACATATTTATTTTATGTTATTTTCAATGCCCTCCTTTCTTTCATAGACATGCCATTTGGAAACTAGCCAGATTTCAGATAAAAGAAAATATCCTTGTACCATTATGATGTAGATGATGATGACCCTACTAAAATTGATATATCCCCATTTATTGCAACAATCCATATCATTGGTTTACATAGTCCTTGTCCTCTTACTGTCTTTAGAGGCTTGATCCAATATCATATTCTTGAATTTTTTCCAACCAATTTTCCCATTTTCCTTCTCTCAATTGTTGATTAAGGAGCATTTTCATGAGAGAATTTGGGACATAAGATATGAGGTGAAATAAGAGAATATAAGTCTTGAGATGTGTCGCCACTTTGACCAAAGAAATATCATTCTTTTCTATCTCCAAATATTTTAATTCATAGTCATGCAGAGTCTTACTCATGAAGTTTATTTACAATTCTTCACCTTTCATATTTCTGTGTCAGTATTGAGGCAATTGTTTCTTCGAAGGAAAATCAATATATTATAAAATCTTGATTAAAATTAGGGTTGACCAATACTGGAGAAATAATGATTGTCTATTTGATTCTGGTGAATGTTTCTTGTATTTTAGGAGTCCATTCAAACTTTTGGTATTTTTTCACTTCTTTAATTCTTTCTGGATCAATATAAATCCCCTCCTTACTAACTAGATGCCCCAAAAAAATTCCCTCTAATACAAAAAACAAACATTTCTTCGGATTCAGAGATATGCCATACAATATACAATGCTCAAAGACTTCCCTCAAATGTTTAAAATGTTCTTCTCTAATCTTTGAGTGAATGGTAAAATCATTATAATAGTCATCCATGAACTTTCCAATCAAATATTTAAATGCATGATCCATTGCTCTCTAGAAAGTTGCTCCAACATTATTTAATCCAAAAGGCATACAAATATAGGCATATGTTTCCCAAGGTGTGATCAAAAACAATTTTGGTATGTCTTTTTTCAGCAACCAATACCTCATTGTATCTAGAAAAAACATCAAGCATGGACATCAATGTTGAACCAGTCACTTGTTGTAGCAACATCTCCAATTTTGGGAGTGGATAATTGTCTTTGATGCTTGATCTATTTGAATCTATGAAATCTACAAAGAGGTGAATTTATCCACTCTTCTGTCTGACTATTATTGGATTTGATATCCATTATGAATGTCTCATTGGAACAATTATTCCAACCTTCTTTAATTTTTCCAATTCAATATTTACTAAATGATTCAACTTTGGACTGATTATTCTTAATTTTTTCTTGACAAGTTTTGCTCCTTTTAGGGGTATGACGTGTTGAAAAATGGATTTTTCATATTCTTTGAGATCATCGTAAGTCCAAGAAAAAATATCATTAAACTCTTTAAACAAGGAAGTATATTTCTCAACTTCATCTTTTGTGCAACTGGTACCAAGATTTACATATTTGGGAGAGTCATGAGTTCCAATGTTTATCTTGTGTATTTCCTACGCTTTTCTGACAGATGTCTCTTCCTTTGGATCATGATTTTTTGTTTTATCATCTCTCATGAAGAGATATTCTGAACCGATACAATCTTTTGAGATACATACATGATTAGGATTCTTATAAGCATCATTTGAATCAACAAGGAAATCTTTTATATGTTCATTATTTTCAAAAACTTGCAAGTACTCTTAATTGTCAAGTAATGAGGGCCTGAAAATTCTCTTGACATTAAATGTATTTTTATTATGGGAATCATATGGATTGAATAAGGATGCAACAACCTGGGATGAAAGAGATATTGAATGAATTGAAAGACTCCATAAGTTTATTTACTCTTTTTTCATAATGCTTGAGCCTTTCTTTCTTAATCTTGTATTTCCTTTTAATATGATTTATGACCAATTCAAAATCATCGGTTACTATCAAATTATCATATTTCATTTGTAATTCCATATTCATCCCTTGTATCAGTGCTTCATATTCTACCTCATTATTTGTACAAGGAAACTCAAGTCTGATAGCATGTGGATGAATAATTGACTGAGGACTTTTGAAAACAATTCCTTCTCGACTTCCAGATATGGAGTAGGTATCATCAAATGACATGTTCCAAAATCATTTAAAATAATTCTCATCCTTTTTCTCTTGAGGGATGATTTGCTCTGGGCTTAGGAAAGCATAATTACCAATTCTTGCATCAATATAATTTTTCATCATTTCATGTTCTTTATTCCTAAACAATAAAGGCTTTATGGTTTCTCTAGGAACTATGGCCATTAATCCATATTTGTTAGGAAGCATAATGCAACTTCCATCATTCATGATATAACCTCCAATCATTGAAGACCGATATCTTCCCAAAACAACTCCATATGTTGGAGGAAAATCTACCACTATGATGGTAAAGACTATTGTGATGTGTGGTGATGTAGTTATCCATTCACAAAAAAAATTAATATCACCATAATTCAGGACCTTTCTTGAATCAATTGTACAAATGCTTTCCCCAGTCTCATAATATTTAGCACATACCATTTCGAGTGACTCCATAACTGAAAAGGGAATGATGTTATTGGTTTCTCTAGTATCAACCAGACAATTATGCAATACAACATCATGGTTTTCTATAGTTATATAAAATGGTGGAACATTGTCCCTTGGTTTAACTAATGAAAAATTGTGTTGTTGCTTGGAATTGGTAACGACAGTTTCTATTCTATTGCTTGTTTCATCAAGAATCTTCAAAATATTTTCCCTCTGTTGTGGAATTTTCACTACTTCCATGAAGGGAGGAGTTATTATTAACTTATTCAAAATGTCAATCACATTGTAGGTCATCTGTTGTGGATTATTTGTCTAACTTGCAACTATTTGTTGTTTTGTTGTTTCTGCAACACCTGCTTTTGTTTTTTTCTTTTTCTTTTTCAACGACTTCTTTTGTTTTAAATATATTTACTTGTGATCTCGTTTGTACAACATTTTCTTATGAAATTCCAGGCTCTTATTGTTCATAAAAAAACATAAAAGGATGATTTCCCTTCATTTGTTTGTATAGATTCAAGAATTTCATCTTGAATAATATCATCTTCTTGATCAAAATTGCCAAATTTTCTTCTTCAAAAATTTATTCCAATATGGCAGCATTAGGGTTTGGCACTCTAGGTGTTATTGGCCTATTCTCTTCATTTTTGTCATATCTTTCATTTCTCATTCTTGTATATTCGACATGGTTTCTTCTTTACTCATGGGCATGAATTCTTGGGTTTTTGTTTATAGGAACAAAATTTTCACCTCTTCTTAATCATGTTAGTTCATTCTGCATTTGTCAAATGATTTGATTTGAGCTATTTCCATTATTTGCTTCATTTCTCGAGTTGTTATTGGATCATTTCTTATATTAGGAATGACACTCTGGATAATGCCTCCACCAACTCCTTTATTTAAAAAAAAATAGATGTGGATGGTCCTTGATGCGATATCGCAAGAGTGTTCATTTTCCTTTGAAATCTCCCAAGGATGATCTTGGGATCAACGTTTGTTTCCAACATGAATTCCTCCATCTTGGTTTCTTTTTGAATAGTTGCATCTAAATTGTTTGTTCATGAAGATATAATGGAAAAAATTACATTGGTGGACATTGTTTTCTTATAACAACCAAAGATAATAGGGGCATTTGGTCGTTTCTCCTTGGGAATTGGATTCAATTTCTTGAAAAATATTAAATTAAAGTCTTTGATTCTTTCACCTTTTTTCAATTGAATTTGAGTGAATTGAGTAAGAAATATATGGTATGCAATTGGGGGGTGCATACATAGTCAAAAACATGTTCTCCAAATCATCAATTGATAAAATTGATTGAGGTGGAAGAGATAGGTACCACTCATACGATCTTCCTATCAAAGTATGCAAGGATACTCTTACCATGACATCATCATGTTCTATCAAATGGATATCACATATCACAAATAATTGGTCTGGGTATCTTTTCATATCTACACTTCCATCTCCTGAGAAACTTGGTAGCACGCCTTCAGGAAGGGTAGGCAACGAATGTTGTCCCCCTTTCAAATTAAGAGGACTTGTTATGGGTCTTCTTCTTCTTGGTATTCTTTGTCTCTCTTATTGATTCTATGGGACTTTGTTTCTTTCTTCTCTATCTCCCATTATTAGGGATATTTTTGTTTCTATTATGGAAGTTTCACCAACTTCAGGAATTGAATTTGTTTACTCTTTCTTCTTGTTATTGGTCCTTTATATCATTCCATTTTTTTCTTGAATTCAAGCTCTTCGTCTTTATCTTATTGCAATTTCTCTTTCTTCTTCACGGGTGAGGGTCTCCCATGATATCTTGAGCTCTTCTCTACTCCTTTCTATTGTTAATACCAAATCGTATAACTGATGCAGAATGCTTGTTTGATTTCCTAATCCAACTTGTAACTAGGGTTGATTAGGTTCAAGCTGAGTCATGAAAAATTCTGGTCTGTGATACCGGCCTTTTGTTCTCTTCAATATGGTCAAAAATAATGTTGATGTTTAGATATATTAAATTACAAACAAAAACATCACGAGGATAAAATATCCCCCTGCATTTTTATAGAGGTGGTACTCCTCTGTATTTTCTTAAAGATAAATCTTGAATATCTTAGGACCAAAGTATCAAAAAGGGAGAATACTAAATAGCAAACCCCAATATTTATCACTCAATAAAAATTTAAAATATTTCTCATTGAAAAATAATATACACTCACAAAAATAATTCCTCGGAAGAGGACTAGGAATCTTCAAATATTAAAATACAACATATGAAGAAAAATTGCATGGAAATAAATAACAATTACAGGAAAAATAATATGATTTTCAAATCCATCACAGTACCATAATTTCAATCACATTCATGAGAAGAAAAAACAAAGGCCCATAATTGAGAGAAATTTAAAAGATTTGTTTCATTCAAAATAAAAGATAATATGAAAGAAAACTTTAAATATTTTATGCTCAAAAACTCAAAGTTCAAGATATTATTAAAGTTTAACCTCGAAATAGTTCTCTTGGATTTTCAAAAAACAATAATAGTATTTAATAGACTCAAAATAAAATGCATTCATCCAAACAGACTAGGATTGGGCTCCAGTGGACCATAAAATGAAATTTGAACAGGGTTGAACCTGAAAAGAAGAAAAAGAGAAGCGATCAGAAATCAATTATGCTTTCTCAAGCACAACAAGACACAACTGGATTATTCTTGAATGAAAAGATAAAAAGAATAGGGAAAGGATGTGATATGTTAACTCACTGTAATGGATTTCTCTAACTCTATATGTGGGTCGATGTTCCTTTTGTATTCTCCTTTGTTGCAGTTACATGACCAGTACCAACTACTTCTGGGTCTAGTTCACTTATCTTTATTAAGGCATTCTTTAACAAATTTTCAATGTAATCTCTCATAGGCGCAATGGTTATCTCATGCATTATTCTTATATCAAATAGTGTGCTTTCAAGATCTCTAAAGTCAATTGAAAGTTTATGTAGTGTATCTTCAACATCCTCATTTTTAATAACATAGCTAACTAGCCAACTTTCAACTTCTTGCTTTGTATATTCAATAAAGCTATTAAATTTTTATGCTAACACAGCTTTCAATATTTTGATATGTTCTTCAAACTGATCTCTTGTCATAAGCATAGAATTTAATATTAATTTTAGGTCTTTAACCTCTCCAGTAGTTCCATCCAAGTCTAACTCAACCAACTTCAAATATAACTCCCCTTTTTTTACACTTAAAGTTTCACAATCAGCCAATATTTCCTTTAAAGTATTTATCCTCTTAATCTAACATGATTTTTAATTGTTTTATACGAGTAGGGGATGGAAAATATTCTTCTTCTTCTTTTAATTCATTCATACTTGAAACTTTTAAAATGAATGTAGTAATAGCCTCTTTATAGAATCCCTCGTCATTCTCCAAATCGTCCTAAAGGTATTTTCTTAGATTTGTAATTATGGACCCCAAAGAAACAAAGATATTTGAAATTTCCCATGCCTCGAGAATTCGAGACAAATGTTTCTTAATATTTTTTCTAATGTACCTTATGACTACAGCTAACAAGGTTGACGTTCCTCTCAATTTTGAACTGGACTCTGGTGTTTTATCAAGGATTTTCCATGGCTACATTGTTTCAATTGGGATGGAAAACATTGGAGGTGGAATTATAGCACTTTATAATTCCTTAATTCTCTCTTTGAAAGTGGAATTATCACTCTTCTTTTCATCAATAGACATTTTAAGGGCTTCTCATGTAACTTCGTGAATTCATGCAATTCTTGAAGGTTGGACCCCTTTGAGATCATATGTTGAACTAGAGTTTCCTTGAACCTTTTTGTTTTTCGAATGAATTCATTCAAAGACTAATTTCTTTGAATCTTTATCAAATAGATCATTCTACAAGGTGATGGATTCTTCTTCAAAAAGAACTCGTTGTTGTGGGACCAATTATGCTACAATTTCTTGGCTTTATTGAATTGTTTGTTCATCATCTGGGAATTATGTATCTTCAATGTTGGCATCCAAATCCATGTCTTCAAGAACATATTCATATTTAGTTGTGACCTCATTTACTTCTTTCTTATTAGTTTGCCTTTTTCTTTAACTTGTTACATGAATTTTTTGAGGTCGTTTCAAATTTCCTTTAGGAGGGTTTTGGTCTCCTCCATCATTAGAATCATTAACTAAACAAATATTTTATTCTTGTGCTACTGATTGAGATTTTTTTTGTGACCTGCTTCTCTAAGATATATTATGAGAATGAGTACTCATTTCATTAATAACTTTTCCATGTTGTCGATATGGTTCATTGGTATTGATAACAATATCAATATCTTCAATGAGAAATGCCTCAGGGTTTTTAATCTTTGTCTTCCTCTTCTCTAAATAGGAAAGTGTTTTCATATGAAACACTAAAACCCACATTCACCATGTGATTCATGAAAAATTGGTTAGGGTCAAACCCTTGAATTCCATTTTCCACCTTTAAATTATACTGGTCAAATAGAACTGCATAATCATCAATGTTTACAACATTCTTTAATGTTATTTCACCAATTTTCCATGGCATGGGGATGAATTTATTTTTCTTTCTTCCATGGAAGAAATGATCCCAAAATCTATATTGTCTACAAACTTCAACTACAAATATCTTGTCTGGTATATAATACGAAAGGTAAAGAGGCCTTTCTCGAGAAGAATAAATCATGACAATGTTGCAATGGTCCATCACTTCAAAACTTTCCTTTTTGTCCATAAATGTTGCAGCTTCTAAAGAAATTCTTGAGGTACTATGTCCAAATATGAGTTTCTTTAAAGAAGAAACAAATGAATTATAAACTTCATAAAAATGGTGCATGGAGTTTTTCTTCTATAAAGCAGGGTACCATGTATGAACTAGATCACTTTTACAATTTACCTGTCTACATAATTTCAATCCTTTGAAGACATGGAAGTATGTAATAGTGAAGATTAAATATGATGACATGTATAATTTCCTATTCTTTTTTAAATTTGATAATTGAAAGGATATTTCTCGAGAAATGATTTTTGCTCAGTCAAAGACTACTTTCTCGTGAATAGAAAAATATAGAACATACAAATATAAGATTGGAATGGTAGTAGTTGATTCTTTTCAAGCTACCCTATCAAAGAGACATGCCATTTCTCAATAGGGGTTTTTAAGTAGAATAATTTGGATGGCTAACAAATCTTCTTGAATGATTTTCGGGTCTTCAATATATTCTCGTAGAAGATCAAGTCCACCATTTCTTGACTTCAATAAATATTTGACTTCATCACCTTTAAAATTCATTGTTGGCTCTAGTAGCTTGAAATGTTTCTTGAAAGTTGAAGGTGGCAGAGAAATAGGGGAATCTCCTTGTAATTGAACGATCCTCTAACCTTTGTCAAAATTATCTATACACCATATAATTATCTCCTTAGCAACAAAACATTATGGAACACAACCTTCTTTGGAAATTCTTGATGTTCAAATTTCATTGGAACTTCTCTCTCCTGGCAGAAATGTAGAGTAATATTTGTACGCTCTGGACCAGTGAAATTTTGTATCTTCTCGACTAAATGTATTGAGAGTATCTTTGCAAAAAAATTATTTCCTTATAACTTTCATGTTTAACAAAGTTGGTGGATCGATGTATTGTAAATTTAGAATATTACTTTTAAAGTAAACCCTTTTACAACAATATATCTTGAATCTCTTCTTTCGAAAGAACAATTAATATGAGTTAAACTTGTATTAATGGTGAATTGCCTCGAGAAGTTTATCATTAATAACATCCTTTTAGTATTTTAATCGCTTGTTACTTTTCGTAGGATTTTCATTTAATATTTCTTAGATAATGTGGGAATAATGGATGAGGATTTACTGAGGAGCGGTAGAGGATTGGATGTATATGAAGAAATAGTGGAATGCACCCAAACTGACGAAACTATGGTAAAACTTCAAGAAATGAATAAGTATCAAAAAGTGAGCAGATGGACAAACAGGGAGAAAAAAAGAGTTTAAAATGATTGTGATACGACCATCGATTCCACGGTGAAGTGTTGAAAAATCGACTAAGTATCAAGAATCAGATGGACATATGGAAAATTCATGGTGAGAATGAGATAAGTTGGATGAGTGAGTTGAATTCATGGTGAAATATTATAAAACATTATAAGTATGGTACAAATTTAGGATCGTGGATCATGGTGGTACATAATGGTAATGACGGAATATCAGACTATGTGATGAACCCGCAATAGACTCAAAATAATCTAATTTTTGGTGAAAAGTGGATACAACGGAATGTGACAAGTGCATTTTGGAGGAGGAATAACTTTGTACAAGGATGAAAATGACTTAATATCCTTGACAAAACAAAAAAAAATCTAAGTGTGGGAAATATACAAGAGAAAACTAAAGAAATACATAAAACACTTTTGGGTCAACAACTGGCTCTAAATGTGGGATGATAATCCCCTATGGGTTATCAAGAATATAGAATATCAACCATTGGGAAATGGAGTTAGTAAAACAAAAKAAAACAAAGGTTTTAAAAATATGCACAAGGAAAAGAAAATTATGTACTGGATGAGACTGAAAATTTTCAAGAGATTATATTTTTGAGATGTTGCTCATTGACTAGTGAAATTTTCACTATCCCTTTCATATCTTTGAGAAACAAGAGAAACACTTCATCTCTTTTGAAAGTTCATTTTGTTTCCCTTCATTTTGTCATTTTACATTTTGAATTTCTTTTACATTTATGAAAATGAGCATGTGAGTGTTACAAACAATAGTCGAAGAGACTCCTGAGTAGTTATTCTCACCTAAGGCATTTCATAATGATATTCATTTAAAACTATTATTCACTTGACTTGTTCTTGTCTTCTATTCCTAAAAATGTTTCTGGGAATTTCTAGTATTATTATACTGATTAATATCATCACATCTTATTCTTATCTATCTCAGCTTCCCAACATGCTCTTCCAGGTCCAATTTTGACTCATGTAGCTTTAGATATGATCGTCTAAACATGCATAGCCCCTTTTCTGATTAAATTCAATCTTTTTTCTATTTTCTGCATTTTCTAAGAATTTCCTCCCTTAATTTCCTAAGAAAACCATCTTATTCTTCTCTATTTTTTCTTTATGATGAGCTATATCGGGCCTGATTTTTTTCCATGTAGCTCCAGATATGGTTTTCTAAAGTTTTCACAATCAATTTTTCCCCCAAATTCATGACCTTCTTTTTTTCATGTTTTTTGGGGTTCTCTGTCACTATTCTGGCCTGAAATATTCTTCTAATATATTCTTCTCTTTGATTCCTTTCTAACAAGGTATCACGGGCTCGATTTTGACACATGTAACTCAAGATGTATTTGTTTGAAATTTGGTGCTCAACAACCCTTGATCTGCTTGTGGGTGAATCTGGGTCGTCGATTTTCAACCTAAAAATAATTGTACCACATGTATGAGGAAAATCAAGACTAAGTGGTTTAAATAGTTTTTAGCCCCCTTACCTGATTTGTATAAGAACCTAGAGGATGCATAGGACCTAGGGGCTGTGTTGTAATTTTGGCCAATTATCGTACTTAAAAATAGGAATAAAAATAAAAATAAATGAAATAGGAAAATAATAAAATTAATTAAAATGACCAACATGAAATCACAATTAATAAATAAAAATTAATAAAATCACCCCTAGCCCACATGAAAATAAAAAAACAATAATAAAATATTCCCCACCACCCACGTGAAATCATTTATTACAATAAAAATCCCTAAACTCTAAGTCAAAAATAAACAAATAAAGAATAAAAGTATGGTAAATCAAACCCAATCGGATTTCGATGAGTGCATGTTTCCAAAAAAATAATATTAAAATAATGGTAATTTTGATGGCACCCCATGGCATAAAAAATAATATTAAAATAATATGTGGTTCGATGGTTTACCATGGCATAAAAATAATATTAAAATAATACATGGTATGATGGCTTACCATCTAAGTCTGATGGTCAGAATGGTAAGTGGAAGAGTTGACTCCATTCTTCGATGGGTAACCACTCGGATGGCTTACCATCAAAGTTTGATGGTCGGAGTGTGGACTTAAGGAGTGAGCTTACCACTCCGATGGATTGGGAAATATTATAATAATACATGCATGTTCCGATGGTATAAGGTTTTGAGATGTAAATGCAAGTAAATCCAAGTAAAGAATCCAATGGGATAGTAACTTCTTTCGATAGTTAAGCTTGAGTCCCSATGAGATAGGTTTGAAACATTAATAACATATCCATATAGTTCCCAAAGGTATTCGGTAGGAGGGGTTTCCATGAGGATAGTTGGTGTGTCTTAATGGTAATTTCCAATGGAATTTACCATGAAGCGAAGGTGAGGACCAATGGGAAGAATCTTGGAGACAAGTCCCATGAAGTATTACGTTGAATTTTAATGAGTGAAAGGAAAAGATGAAAAAATTAAATTAAATGAAACCAAAATGAAATCAAATAAGAAAAATAAAATGAAAATATACAACTTAGGACTTAGGGGATAAATGGGACAAATAAAATTAAAATGAAAACTTAAAAAAAAAATGAATATTCATATATACATTAAAAAAATTCAAATTGTTTCTAATTTTATGGGGTATGAAAAATAATGAGAATGTACATATTATACATTAGGGTTTTATGAAAAACACCATGTAACAAATAGTTTATTTGTGTAAAACAAATTTGATCCATGTAAAAACATTTTTAAAGTGGACTTGATTTGCCCCATGTAAAAAATAAATATCTACTGTAACTTTAGGGAAAATCATGGGCAAATACCATGTGTTTCTGTTCTAAGACTTTTGCGACCATTATTGTGATAACGGCTATAAAAATCATCTCCTCAATGTTTTCAAGGATAACGATTATAAAAAAACATCAAGTGATTAAAGCCTTTCGAAATGCCACTAAAACACCTAGAAATAAAGAACAAACAAATAATGATGAGTCCAAGGTTTTCTTACCCTACATACAAGGGACAACAGACAAGCTTGTTAGGATTTTGAAGAAGAAAAGCATTGGGGAAACTTTCAAACCCTTAAACACTTTTAGGAATTCCCTTAGGTCATTCAAAGACCATGTTGATCACATCGAACATAAGTGTGTTTATATGATCCTGTGCTCGTGTGGTAAACAATACATAGGAGAAACGAGTCTCTCCTTTAGAATTAGGATTCAATAACATGTCGCTAACATCAAACACAATCACACTTGTCCCTCAGCCTTGGCAGAACATTCAAACAAAACTAAACATCACATTTGTATTGAAGATGCCAAAATTATTGCCAAGATAGATCACTATCACAATAGGAAATTTAGAGAATCCATTGAAATTGAAAAACAACCTAACAATCTAAAAAGAGATCATGGATGGAAAATTAGTCAAAATTGGATCCCAACACTAACCACAATGACTCATTCTAGAAATTAATTAAAAAATAATATTTTTTAGGTTTTTATATTTCTTGATTTCATTTTTAATAAGTCGGCTCTGAATAAATGATATTTTTAGGTTTTATATTTCTTGATTTCATTTTTAATAAGTTGGCTCTTCATAATAACTTTTCTAGTATTTACTTACACTTGTTATATCATTTTTCCTTCATATATCATAATACTTTTCCTGATGATGGACCACACTGGTTTGGTCTGAAACGTCGAATATAAAAAACCAATGCGATGAATCCAAAAGAACTATACCATCAATTACCATGTTATTTTTCAAAACCAAAGGTAAAATACAAATGGAAATAAATAAATACAAAATTAATAAATAACAAATAAAAAGAAATAAAGAAAAGTAAAATATACTAATTATGTACAAAAATAAAAAATAAAATACAAATTAGGAATATAAGACCAAGTTGCACAAGAGTCATGGTTCCACACCAGTTAGGATTCCACACCTAGGGACCCAAAAAATAAGAGTAAGGTATTCCATGTAGATTTTGAGTAACCAGGTGTCAAGGTGGTAGCTAGGTCATATGGTGATCACGAACACTCATATTTTGATGCAATGAATGGACAATGACCAAGGGGGGAAATAAAACATGTCAGGTGACAACTCAATGTCACAAATAGTGACTCATATGATAAAAGGAGATCGATGTTAATCGGACATAGGACACATGTCGATCCATTCAAGTTGAATATCTCAGGGGGCAGACTTGCTAATATCACAAACTGAAGGAATGTGATCAGATCAAGGAATAGGTTCTTGCATCGGGCCACAATGCAGGATACCGATTACAACAAATAACAAGAAAGCATTAGATGATGACATGAAAAGTTTCTATAACCAAGAATCTCAATAGGTCTTCGGATTTGGTTTTTGGAGAGAAGGAAGGCCAAAAGAAGAAACTAGTAGAGATCGATATGAAAAATCTCATGCCTTTCAGACATCAGTAAAATCACAAGGGACTTCACTTGGTCTTCTTGATGAGACAACTCAAATGAAGGGAGTATGATAGGATTTCGTCCTTCAATATTTGGAATAGTCTTAGGACAATGCACACTCAGCACTCTTAATGGGGATTCCCAATAAAGTACATATGATGAGTGCATGGGACAAGATTGCGGGAAAGGTGGGTCTAATAGCCTTGCAAGCTTTGGACCTCGAGGCAGCAGTAAGAAAAGGTGAAAATTCTTCCCGATAAGAGGGAGCCTGGTAAGGATCAAGGTCCTTGACAAGTATCAAGGTTCTGAGCCCATCAATGTAATGATGATAGAAACAAATATAGTTTATTTTTGGGAAAGACAAGGTTTATTCCATAAGGTTAACTATTGGCTTCAAAAAACAAAAAATATTTGCATAGAGAGAGGTCTAGGAAAGAGGAAGAATATTAATGGATTCCACACATGCATCTCAAGGTTGGAGCGATCACGTAAATGAAGTGGCCTTGCAAACTTGCTCTTACAACCACTGAAAATATGATATCAATTATGCGATTAAAAGGACACTTGTCAATACACCATAAACATTATATTCCTTTCCTTCAAGAAGACTTATAATTGAGTATTGGGTTTGATTAAAGATAATCATGGGTGGTTGTAGATAAGTTTCTCTAAGGTCGCATGTGTCAATTCTCAAATTCAAAGGAATGATTAGTGATTTGGTGATTCAATTCAAGAGTTTGGAATTAGGAGTATGATAAATGCATGAGAGCATAAATATGAACACATTAAGCACAACATGCAAGCAAGAGGATGCATAATTTAAGTTATCCATTCAGAAAATCCTCAAAAAAAAAATCAAGAAAACCATCAATCAAGATCAAACCCCCAACTCCCTCAATATAGACAAATAATCAACATTAGGTTCCAGCAGTAGGGGATTAGGCATTAGGGTTTAAATTTTAGTAGGGGGGGGATTTTCTTTCTCTTTTAAAATAAAAAGTAAAGGGGGTTTGTTGTGGCCTCAACAGACACCCTTCAAGAATCAATGCACAACATATCATTTCCTAGGGGAAAATATACTTGGAGCTAAAACTCAGATTTGATTTTAAAGATACTTTT
Organism: Picea sitchensis; assembly: GCA_010110895.2. Taxonomy (NCBI): domain Eukaryota; kingdom Viridiplantae; phylum Streptophyta; class Pinopsida; order Pinales; family Pinaceae; genus Picea; species Picea sitchensis. The sequence goes on along the minus strand of SNQJ01S0000340.1, from coordinate 238,247 downwards.
CAAAACAAAGTATTTTAATAAATGCTCAATAATTTCTTACATCTCCATATGATTAGGAAAACTCTCAGCCTAAAGGGGCAATTTCCCTTTGTTGTATCAGACAATTAGGTTTAGTGAATGAATGAATTTGGGAAGAAAACACATACACATAGAAAGGTATTTTATGAAAATAAATCTCGTAGGTTTTATTATGGAGAAAATATGATGATTAAATTAGAATTCAACAGTTTAGACAACAATGTATCTAGATTTATGTAGGCATGTAATTAATGTTGGAATATACACACCAATGTTAAGAGGGGGGGTGAATTAGCATTGAACATATTTTAGACACCTCTTCTTTTTACCTTCTTAATCAATCACAAGAAATGTAGAGAATTATCCATATTAGTAAAGATCAACACCAAGACACAGTACACAAATATTTTATGTGGAAAACCAACAAGGGATAAAAACCACATAATGTTTTATTAAATTTATCAAGAGTTATATTCTTTGTAAGATTCAACCTGTGAGGTACACCAATCCCTCCAATAAGCACCCACTTACAAATTTTCAAGAATCAACTTGATAAACACCAACCTGTTGATCTATTAAGGACACCAATCCTCATTGTAATAACCTACTTACAGTTTGCATACACCAATCTTCCAAGCACCAATTCTCTCCCTTGCACCACCCCTCCATGTTGAAATAAACATGTTTTTTATTCATCTTCCTTGCACCACCCAACCACCATGAGATGCTCCTCTTTCATTATTTATGTTGTTCTTCTCAACCTCGGTTTTGCGGTCTCATAACTCTTCTTTACATCGCTTTTGTCTCACGCACCCAAACTCCACAAGAGCATACATATTTATATAAAATATGTATCCATATTTCCAAAGAATACGGAATCATCTTTAGATCTCCACAAAACCAAGCTGCAACACTCCTTAACAAACTTGTACACATCCCTTCTTTTTCACGCTTGATTTGTTCAAAGAATAAGCTCGACGTATAACTACCATCATATATGTTCCTGGACTCAATATCATTTGTTGATTTACTTCATTGTCCATCAAAATGCACAATACACTTTCATCACTCAAAAATCGTCCAATCTATCCTTGATCAAATCTCAATCGTCGATCTTATTTAGCACATCAGGACCACATGTAACCACATCGCATTGTCATCGTCCAATATGAACCTCCATTCAATCACAACCATCAATTTGCTTAACTATATTCAAGAACATACCATGCATTCATAATACATATCCTTTGGATCTTCTTCTAAAATCAATTATGGTCATTTATTTGTTATCTACCCATCAAAACACACAATGTAACCAAAATTCATAGTAGTCATTCGATATGGACCTCGAATTAATCTTGACCGTTGATATCATTCACCGCGGGTTTAAGGCCTATGGTTTCATACTTTTGTGGCCTCTATAATGAACCTTCCCATTCCGCCGCATTCACTTTGCACTCATACTTAGAAACCTTTCTAAGTATTTCATCATGGATCTATCGAGACATCATGAGTCACTGGATATCCTACCCTCTGGATCATTTTATCTATGACACATGGAAAACTCTTGGGCCATTCAATCTATGACACCTGGCGACCTTTTGGGTCATCTGATTGATTGTTCTTGGCCCATAGTCATTTCTTGATACTTAGTCATTTCTCAATATTTCACTGCAGCTCATGTGTCTCTGACATTTACCCAACCTACTTTTCAACTCTATCTGTCCCATTGATTCTCAACACTTAGTCTATTTTTTAAATTCTACCGCATGTCCATGGGTCTGTGGGTTCATCCTCAATTCATTTCTTCTCTACATCTTTGTCCAACCAATTCTTGAAAGTTAGTTGATTTTTGAACTCCTTCCACAGGTCTCTTAAACTTAGTCTATTTATTTATATATTGTTGTCTAACTTAATCTATGTACTTATTCAATTTTCAATATCTCACAATGGGTCCACAATTTTTCTCTCATTCTTCACATACTTATGATTCTCCACCATGCTCACTATCTCCACGAAGTCTTGATACTTAGTCATTTTTCAATATTTCTTGTGTTGATGATGCAGATGAGGTGGCTTCAATGAGGACTTATTTTGATGTGGAACTTATCTAACTGGATATGTGGCACCGATGAGGTTTCTATCATGGTGCTGACATGGTTGGGTTGGCCCACCGAGTGTTGGGTGCCAATATTTTGATCTTAAACGTTGATTTTCGGATGATAAATGATTAGTATTTAATCTGCTAAAAATTAATCCTTCGCACATGGTTCTATGGCTTTCCCACTCATATTCAAACTTCATAGAATTTCCTTTCCATTTAAACCTTCCAAAATCATTTTCTCTTTTATATGTGGGATATTAGATTTTTCCTTGATCTTCCTCTGTACCCCCCAAATTTATGCAATCCAATATTTATCTACCAAAAAAACCTTTTATGTGGTTATATTTCATATTGTGATCTCTTTGCTACAAATCTCTTCACCTCCTCATGCCTTTGTATAGATTAAGCATTGAATGGTGATCTGAAAAGATCTTTTAAATGACAATGGTTGAGTTATCTTGCATGAGTTAAATTCCCATTTAGGAAATTAATGAAAAAAAGAAGAATGAAAGAGGAAACATGACAACCATGAAGCAATGTATAGATATGAACATAAGCATGAAGAAGAGAAAACCATAAAACACCAAAGTGATAACAGTGTTCAGCAATATCGCCTACGTCTCCGGGCCTTTTGTCCTAGTGGGATTTCTTATTTCTCTTCAAATATTTTCAAGTACATAATGAAAGATCCAATGGATTACAAAAATGAGTTGGTTGTGTTCTACCATATATCAAGAACCCATCAAAACTGATGTCATTGAAAACAGATTGATGCAGACCCCTGACCCTCGGGCCAAGATCTGCACAGGATCGTTCCAAATCTTCCCCTGAATCTGATTGACTCTTGGATTTCCCCTCAGGGAATACTTCACACACACAAAAAAATGTATTCCATAGGTCCTTCTGAGTTATGCCTATGTGATCAAACACCGGCATTAACTCCACAACCAACCAATAAATGTTATCGCCTTTTTCCCTTTCGGCTTTTTAGATTTCACGATTTTGTGAATCCTGATGTTGAGCCCCTTACAAAAGCCAGATATAAATGAAAGTATGCTTCTAGATATTACATTAATATCCTCTCTTTAATTTTTCAAAAACATTTCAAAACGTGTAAAATGTGTTTTGCGCTCCTCCAGCTGTCTTCCGCCTTCATGCTCGCTTGGTTGGCTACTTACGATGCTCATGCATCATACTCCCTCGCTTGAAAATTTTCATGAATTCCTCTTCATGAGCTCTTGCACGGTCTATCCATTCTTATGAATTTATGCTTCATCTTCCCAACTAGCATATTCAACTGGATGTCCCTTCCATTTGACCAAGTATTCAAAATACTCTTTTCTCTTGGTCTTTTTGCTAATCCTCTTATCAATTATGCTTTCCATCTGTGGCTTTTCGGCTAGAGGCATTTGTTTTGTCCATTGAATCTCTTTATGTTCCTTCTCTGCTCCTTCAGCTCTGTAAGGGTACAAATCTGCAACGTTGAATATCGGTGAGATTCCGATCCCATTGGATAATTCAATCTCATATGCGTTTGCCCCAAATTTCCTTATCACCTTGCAGGGTCCAATATTTTTCATCTTCAATTTGTTATATGTTCCCCTTGGGAACCTTTCCTTCCTCAGATGCACAAGAATCAAATCACCAACTTCAAATTGATGTTCTCACCTGTGTTGATCTTCCCTCCTCTTGTATTCTTGACTTGAACTCTGCAATCGCTCTTTGACTCAGCTGTGAAGCTCCTTCATCCCTTCTGCAAAGTCTTCTGCACTAGCACTCCTGAATTCATCTTGTTCTGAATCTTTCAATTCAGAAACTCCCCTTGGCTGCATTCCATATACAATCTGAAATGGACTCTACCCTATGCTTATGTTAAGAGAATCATTATAAGCAAATTCTACCTATGGCAGAATGTGATCCCACTGACTATGGTGTTCAGTCACTAAGCTTCTTAACAAATCTCCCAATCTTTTGTTCATGACCTCTGTCTGTCCATCTGTTTGAGGATGATATGTTGAACTAAAAGACAAACTTGTCCCCATCTTTTTCCAAAAGGTCCTCTAGAAATGTCCAATGAACTTGGTATCCCGATCAGAAACAATACTCCTTGGCAAGCTATGAAGTCTAACAACTTCCTTGAAAAACAAGTTCGCAATATGAGTTGCGTCACTAGCTTTCTGGCATGGTATGAAATGTGCCATCTTTGAAAATTTGTCGACCACCACAAAGATTGAATCACATCCTCTTTGTTTTCTTGGCAGTCCCAATATAAAATCCATGCTCACTGCATCCCATGGCCTTTCTGGTATGGGTAATGGTTGATATAACCTTGTGTTCTGCCTTTTCCCTTTTGTGTGCTAACAAATATTGCATTTGTCTACAAATTTCTTAACATATGTCCTCATCCCTAGCCAAAAATATGAGCCATTCAACTTTGAGAACGTCTTATCATGACCGAAGTGTTCGGCCAGTC
>SNQJ01S0000340.1:157813-200603 GCA_010110895.2 Picea sitchensis | reverse complement strand
GCCAAAAGGGGAGGCCCACGGGCTTGACCTTGGGACCTCCCCCCTTATCAAACGCCTTAATATATGTGTCATATACCAACGGCCCCACATTGTAAATAATGCCTACGTTATTACTTAAAAGGTACATCCGCCCAGAGCTCAAGAGGGAGGTGCACGTGGTACGGGTGGGCATGTTGTTCGAGGTGAGTACATCAACATTTATTGCAGGTTGCAGGGCATGAAAATCGAGACAAAATTATTCTTGGGCCTAGGAGTGCCATAGTCGGATCGAGACGTGGAGACAGTCATTTTTGGGTAATTCGATGCCACGAATTCAGTGGTGCTCTCTATTTTTTGATCTGAGCAATACTTCTGCAGCTTGATTTCAGAATGAGGTATACTTATGTATTTTAACAAATTATTTTGCTGAGTTAATGAAAAATCCTACCCATTTGAGAGCAGGACTCAGAGATGTATTCCACCAGGGACGAACTCCATTATCAAGTTTTTGTGTTCAGATTTGATGCTTATGTCTCTTCATTATTGATGTTTTCCTTCTTTAATGGTGCACTTTAATTTATGTTCATTTAATGCAATTCTTTATAATTCACTCGATGAAAATATACTGGATCAGTAGCGGAGGTCATGAATGATAAAACTGAGGTCGAACAAAGGGTGAATAAATCCCTTAAGGAAAAGGATGAGGCTAAACGGATAGCATAGAAAACCTAAGTAGTTGTCCAAAAATTATACAAGTCTATACCCAAAGTCCCCATAGTAATAGAAGCTACTATGGAGGAACAAGTGTTAAACATCGGTGAAGTCATCAAGGGCTTCAGAGTGCATATTGAGGATTTACAGTTGCGAAGCATTCCAAGAATGCCACCAGAAGTACAAGAAGGAAGGGAGAGAATGGCGACAACAACAGTCACCAATATCAATAAAGTAGAGGACAATTGTGTCAAACTCTACAAGGAGAGCGCACAAATATGGACAAAGTTAGCAGAAGATCCTAAGATGAAGGCGGTAGAATCCCAATTAAGAGAAGCACAAGAAAGAGCATAACAAGCTTCGGATAATATAACTACTCTTCCACCTATGGAACGTATGAAAACAATTTTGGCTCATAGGCAATCATACTTGGAAGTAGAGAAGTTGAGGGATCAACAAAATATCCTTCAACAGTGATTGGAACCACTGCAAGAAGAAGTAGCGAGGATAATAGGGGAGTTGGCCACTTTGCAGGGAAAGGTTAAAAAGGCAGCCATTGAAGCAAAAGAGAAACTGACAAGCTTGACTGCATAGGGGGGCGAGGAGATAGCAACAACAAAGGATATGATAATCAAGGAAGTGGGCGTAGTGAAGGTAGCCTCCCAAAATTTCATTGCAGCATGGAAGAGAAAGAAACAGGCCTAAGTGGCTCAGGACAAGCCACAGGTGAGTGTTGGGGGCCTGTTGGACAGGCAGTTTTGGAACAATTTTTTGGGAATAATCCTAAGTATGGAAAAAGTGCACAACATAGGTGTGTAGGAGGAGAAGGAAGATGAGGGAGTGTGCAGCTGAGGAGAATCCAAGAAAACAATGAACAACAGAGCCACATCCACAAGTACAATGCACAGTGAGAGATAATAAAGCAGAATAAAGAAGAAAAAGAGAAGAAAACGGGCGAAAAGTAAGGATGACAACTCAGCAGGCTAAATATGGAAGGATGTGCAAAAGCAGGAAAGAACGACCAGACCAAGTGTAAAAGAAACATGCAGATGGAAAAGAAAGAGAAAACAGTCGAACAACCAGTGAGCTGAAGTTGTCATGCAATAGGATTTTAATCCCTAATCCTTATGTATAAATATGTAATAGGTTGGGAGAATAGGGGTTCCTTTGATTGTTATTCTTTTGGGGGTTTTCAGTGTGATAATTATCGAGCGGCCTTGTGGAGTCTGTTCCAAGTTGTTGAGGGTTATTTTATGTAAGAAGAGTGATAGGATAGTTGGTAAAAGAGAGAAATCAATATCTAAATGTAAGAGAAGATGCAGAGAGAGAGAGAGAGAGGCTTTCACTATAGAGAGGCTAGGCTAGTAGGAGAGAAACATACCATAATACATCTTTGTAAAGTGCAATGCGCAAGCCTGAAGCACTTAATGAAAGAATAATAAAGATTTTGGTCGTTGTGGACGTAGCCTAGAGTTGGGTGAACCATGTTAAATCATGGGTCGTTTGTCTTTTATGTGTTTGCTTATGAATTATGTCTAGATGCATAGTAGAATATATTTTCCTTATGTTTAAATCATGGTGCAATATTCATAATTGTTACAGTAATGAGTTATACAGTAATTTGGAATAGAATGATAGTATGAATCTTAATCACTAAGTAGTTAATAAGGAACAAGGATAGAATCACATGCACAGAAATTGTAAGGAATAATGAACATCATGGTCACCTCCCATTCCCCCACTACTGTAGAAACATGGTTCTCGCAGTNGTAGGAGAGAAACATACCATAATACATCTTTGTAAAGTGCAATGCGCAAGCCTGAAGCACTTAATGAAAGAATAATAAAGATTTTGGTCGTTGTGGACGTAGCCTAGAGTTGGGTGAACCATGTTAAATCATGGGTCGTTTGTATTTTATGTGTTTGCTTATGAATTATGTCTAGATGCATAGTAGAATATATTTTCCTTATGTTTAAATCATGGTGCAATATTCATAATTGTTACAGTAATGAGTTATACAGTAATTTGAAATAGAATGATAGTATGAATCTTAATCACTAAGTAGTTAATAAGGAACAAGGATAGAATCACATGCACAGAAATTGTAAGGAATAATGAACATCATGGTCACCTCCCATTCCCCCACTACTGTAGAAACATGGTTCTCGCAGTCCCAATAGATACCGCGTGTGAGACCTCATTTGCACAATCAGGTGATGTCAAAAGGGTCAGTGTCTAGTGGGTTTTGTTGGTTAAAGATAGCTCGAATCCAAGGTCTTACAAACTGTGCGTAGCGCCAAGACATAGTCATGTTCTTGCACATAGACTCATCCATAATTTTCACGCACAGAGTCTCATCAACGCACGAAGGCATACAACATTTAGTCTCCCTTTGAAATCAATGGAAACACATTTTCAACAATATCCCCCGTTTTCATTGATGGAAACACTTAGTTTTCTTGGTACTCCTCTGCTTCCTACAAATATCCCCCTTTCTCTATACTCTCCCTCTTTGATGTCAAGGGAAAAGGGATATTCCCCCCCTTACAATGTATTTTGTATTCTATGTTCTGCAATCAACAAATTTATTGTTTCTTTGTTTCTCCCCATGATCATGTGCCCTTTTATCATACTATATCACCTCTTGGGCTTCTTTCCATGGACCCTCAGTGATTGGATGGCATAGATACCGCCCCTAATTTTTTCCGAGATGCTCGAAGACTTCTCTAGGAAGAGGTTTAGTAAATATATCTACAATATGTTCCTTTGCAGCCACATAATTTAATTAAACAATTTGTTTGGCAACTTGTTCTCTTAGAAAATGGTACTTGATGGGTATGTGTTTTGTTTTTGAATGCATGACAAGATTCTTAGAAATTATTACTGCATATTATCACATAATATGGAGATTGGTTTTCCGTATTCAACCTAGATATATTGTAATTTATGCTTCATCTAGAGGACTTGTGCACAACAGACAGTTTTTGCAATGTATTATGCTTCTATAGTAGACAGAGAGAGTGACGATTGTTTTTTACTCAACCAGGACACAAGCAATTTTCTAAGAAGAACGCACATCCACTTGTGTTTTTTCGGTCATCTATATAGTCTACCCAATAAACATCAGTGTATGTTGTTAATCTAAATTCTTCACCTTTTGGATACCATAATCCATAATCCAAAGTACTCTTCAAATATCTAAAAATTCTCTTAACTACATGTACATGAATTTCCTTTAGTGGAGATTGAAACCTTGCAACTACTCCAATTGATTGCATGACATCTGGTCTTGAGGTTGTAACATATAACAAGATGCCAATCATATATCTGTACACTTTTTGGTCTACTTCCATGGATTCGTCATCTTTTCTTAGCTTGCTTCCTGTAATCATAGGTATACTCAGTGGCTTACAGTATTCCATTTTAAATTTCTTGAGCATATCCTTAATGTATTTTGTCTGAGATATGAAGATACCTTTCTTGGATTAAGAAATTTGCAATCCTAAGAAGAATGATAATTCTCCAAGCATTGACATTTCAAACTCCTTCTGCATTTCTTTAGAAAATCTTTTACTCAATTTATCAGTGCTACTTCCACAAATTATATCATCCACATAAACAACAATAATTACCGTGTTGGTATCTTCTATTTTGATGTAGACGGTGTTGTCTGCATCTCCTCTTGATGTAGATGGTGTTGTCTGCAGGTCCTCTTTTAAATCCTTGTTGTTGTAAATGTTTGTCCAGCCTTGAGTACCAAGATCTAGGAGATTTCTTTAATATATAAAGAGATTTGTTGAGTTTTCATACATAATCTCTATTATCTGATAATTGGAATCCTCCAGGTTGCTCAATATATAATTCTTCTATATTTCCATTTAGGAATGTCGACTTGGTGTCCATCTGATCAATTTTGAAGTCTTTGTGGCAAGAAAATGCCAAGAACATTATGATTGCCTCCAGTCTTTCTACAAGGGAAAATGTTTCTTCAAAGTAAATTCCCTCAATTTGAGCATATACTTTGCATACCCATCTTTATTTTTTTTCTTACTAACTGTCCATTCTCATTCTTTTTATTCCTAAAGACTCATTTAGTACCTATTACATTCTTATTCTTGGGTCTAGGAACAAGTTCCCAAGTTTGATTCTTTTCAATTTGGTCCAACTCTTCATTCATGGAATTAACCCAATGCTCATCTTTGCTCACTTATTCAAAGATGATAGGCTCTATTGTGGATAGTACGAAAAAAATAACTTGTTCAGGAGAACTATTCATTCTTCTCCTTTTTTGAGGTCCTGCACTTTTACTTCCAAGAATTTGATTTTTGAGGAAGTTTCTTTAGTACATACCTTGAAGGTATTCTAGTGTCTCTTCTTTTTGTCTCCTTTTCTTCATCTTTTCGTTGGACCTTCCTTTGTTGGTGTACTTCTTGTTGTTCTTCTTCTTTTTGTTCTTCCTCTATTTGTTCTTCTTCATCTTCCTCTTCATGTTGTCCTTCTTCCAAATATTCATCTTCTTCTCTACATTTTTTATTGTTTTGAATTTTGATTTGATCGATGTGACCTTTCATCATCTAATTTTACATTTCCACTCATTACTATCTTGTCTATCCTTAAATTTTAGCATATGTAGGCCTTATTTTCGGATGAGTATCCTAGAAAGTTTCCTTCATCTGTTCTGGAATTAAATTTTCCCAAATTTTTGCTTCATTTTCTTTGTAACATATGCTTCCAATACCTTAAATTAATTCAGATATTCACGGTCTATTTACAACTCTATATATGGTGTTTCATCGAATTTTTTCAGTAATCTATTTAGGATATGAACAACATTAGGTACCACTTCTTTCCAAAAAATATCTTTGGAGTCCGCATTCATAGTTTTTGTCCATCTTGCGGTTCTATTATTTTTCCTCTCTGCGATGCCATTCTATTGTGGTGTCCTAGCTGCTAAAAATTGTCTTTCGATTCCATGCTTCTCACAAAATTTCTCAAATTAATTTGGTAAAATCACACATCCATTTAATGCGATTGGCAAGCACTTGATTTTAGATTCAAATTTCATTTTCCATTTCTTTAACACCTTAAAATTTTTCTAAAATCTTTGATTTTCTTTAGAAAGGAAACTCATGTCGTTCTAGTATAATCAATCATCAATGAATGGTATAAAATAATTCTCACCTTCCAAGATTTTAGTTATGGTTTTTTCTAAGTAATCCTCTATTTAGGATATGAACAACATTAGGTACCACTTCTTTCCAAAAAATATGTAATACTTTGGAGTCATTCAACATGGTTTTGTCCATCTCTTGCACGGTTCTATTTTTCCTCTCTGCGATGCCATTCTATTGTGGTGTCCTAGCTGCTAAAAATTGTCTTTCGATTCCATGCTTCTCACAAAATTTCTCAAATTCATTTGAGGTAAAATCACATCCATTGTCTGATTGTAAGCACTTGATTTTAAGATCAATTTCATTTTCAACCATTTCTTTAAACACCTTAAATTTTTCAAATGCTTCTGATTTTTTCTTTAGAAAGGCAACTCATGTCGTTCTAGTATAATCAATCATCAATGAATGGTATAAAATAATTCTCACCTTCCAAGATTTTAGTTATGGTTGGCCCACAAAGGTCCTTATGAATTAACTACAAGGGCTTTGAGGTTGAATTCTCCTTTGTCTTGAAGGTGACTCTGGTATGATTTCCATCTTGGAATTGCTTGCAAACAACATCTGAGGGTTTTACAATTGGGGGCATATCTCTTACAACCTACTTCTTGCTGATTTTTACCAAATTATCAAAGTGAAGGTGTCCCATTATCCTATGCCATAGCTATCTTTGATCAGCTTGTCCCATGCAACATTTCTCTCCCTTTATTTCTTCTAAATTGTATATGTTTTTAGGAGATATGAATGTTGTAGCAACTAGTCTTCCTGATTTTTTACTTCTTATTTCACATTTTTTAGAGTCAAAGGCGAGAATGTGTCCTTGGTCACACATTTGACTAACACTGAGAAGATTGTGCTTCATATTTTCAATCAGTAACACATTTTCTTCTTTGGCTTTCTCATTTCCAAGGTTGATTTTTCCCTTTCCACTTATTTTGGCAGAACCATCATTTCCAAAGGTGGCATTGCCTCCTTTTTTCTCTTTTAAGAGATAAGAAACTACTTTGATCCCCTAGCATATGTTTTGAACATCCACTGTTAACATACCACTTATTTGTTTTTCTTTGTGCATGTAAATCTAGGTTGATTTCTTCGTTCTCTTATTGGTCTAATTTTCTTCTCCACATGCTTGTGTTATCTTCCTCATGTTTATCAAGGAAAAATATTTCATGTTTTGTTTGGTGGGTTCCGACCTACTTTTGCATTCATGTGCTTTATGTCCAAAGTTGTTACACTTGTAACATTCAAAGTTGAAGTTCATTAGTGGAGAAAATGAGTTATAATCTGTGTCATCAAACCCCTTAGATGTTTTGTTTTTGTTTCTCATAGAATTATTCTTGGGAATCTTGTAAGCATATTTATTTCTCAAATTTCTTTCATTGGCCCTATAGTAAATGGATTTGTATCCAAAATTATGAAAATAGAAACAATAACCAAGAAACATATTTTGATACCTTATTGAGGGAGGTCTTCTTTGTTGAACAATTCCTTTGAAATCATTTTTGTTGTAGAAAGGAGAAGGTTTCTACTGAACATGTTTATCATGTCTATTGTCTTCTACATTTTTAGAAGTGGTTCCACTGTAGTTGAAACCCTTAATCACATTATAATAGATTTGAGTTGTCTCCTTGTTTTCAGGTATCACGTGGTTTTCACTTTCATCAATATTTTTCTGACTACCAAGTGGTGATCTTTGGATACTAAGAATATCTTCTAGGACTGTTGAACACTTTTCTAAATTCATATTTGTGTTCATTTGTGAAACTATTTTGTTCAATTCCTTTCTTATATGTACAATTTCAAATTCTTTCTTGTGACAAATGTCTTCCATTTCTTTGAGCTTATTTGTTAGAACTTCTTCATTTTTTCTAGCCTCTTCTAGTTGTCTTTTTAGACTGATAATCTCAATTTCACCATTGGTCTCATAATGATCCCTTTTGGATTATGTTAATTGTTCCTTGAGTGATGCATTTTTCATTCTGAGTTTCTTCAGTTATTGTAGATCACATATTAGTTCTCCTTCAATATTTATCTCTCCTTCATCATCTGAATCTTCATGATTTATGCCTTCATTATTTGATAGTTCATATTGATCATTTATGGCCATGAATAAAACATATTTTGAGTTGTTATCATATTCATCAGATGAGATGGTTTCATCATCGGCATACATTTTTTTCTTTTTCTTGTAGTGTTTTATTTTCTCATCATTTTTGTTATTCATGTGGTAGCGTTTGTTTCTTTTGAAACCAAAGTCTTGTTCATTATTAGTTTTATGAGGACACTTAGCATAAAAATGTCCTACTCTACCACAATTAAAACATTTGAAAGGGAGATTATTTTTGTACTTTCCAAATCCTTTGTTCAACTTCTTGGTGAAGTTTGCTTCTTCTACATCTAATTATTCTTCATCGAAATCACTTGATTGGTATCCTTTTGAGCTTGTCCCTTTTTATGCTTTCAATGTTGCTTCATGCTTTGATGGTTTTTCTTGTTCATTACACATTTCATAGGATATTAAAATTCCATGCAGCTCGTCCATTTTCAAATTATTTAGATTGCTAGATTCTTCTATAGATGAAACCTTAGGATCAAATCTTAGAGGAAGTGATATTAGTACCTTTTGAACAACTACAGATTATTGGATCCCTTCACCAAGTCCTCTAATGGTATTTATAATTCCATCTACTCTGAGGAAGTATGCTACAATATCTTCATCTTCTTTCATTTTTAATCCTTCAAATTGTGATCGATGTGTTTGTAACTTGGTCTGATTCACTTTGTCATCTCCTTCATAGATGTTCTTCAGCTTGTCCCACCAAATATCTTTACCAGATTCACAATGCATGAATTTAACAAACTCAGAGCCTGAAAGACCAGATAATATGGAATTCATTGCTTTGGAATTACTTTCATTTAGATTTCTTCCATTTTCATTTGTTGGGCGAGTGGTTAGTGCTTTGTATCCATTCACTACTAATTTCCATACTTCAAATCATTGTGCCATAACGAATACTCTCATTCTAATGCTCCAAAAGGAATAATTGATTCCATCAAATAGTGGTGCTCCATTATTCGAGATATTTTCTTGTTTTTCCATGTCTGTTATAAAGATATTCCTTCCAGTGGTTAAATTTTCTGAAGGAACCTTGCTATGATACAAATTGTTAGAATATACACCAATAATATAGCCACCATTTTTTTTTACCTTCTTAATTAATCAGTACATAATCAATCACAAGTAATGCGAAGAATTAACCATATCAGTAGAGATCAACACTAAGACACAGTACACAAATATTTTACATGGAAACCTAATAAGGGAGAAAAACCATTGAATGTTTTCTTAAATTGATCAAGAGTTACATTCTTCGCAGGATTTAACTTGTGAGGAACACCAATCCTTCCAGTAAGCATGCACTTACAACTTTTCAAGAATCAACTTGACATGCACCAACCTATTGATCTGTTAAGGACACCAATCCTCACTGTGATCACCTACTCACAATTTGCAAACACCAATATGTCAGGCACCAACCTGAAGATGAGGACACCAATCCTTACTATAAGAACCTAATTACAATTTGCATACACCAATCTGCCAGGCACAAACCTGTTACGAATATGAGGAAACCAATTCTCTCCCTTGCACCACCCTTCCACCCTAAAATAAACATGTTTTTTATTAATATTCCTTGCACCACCCAACCACCCTAAGACGTTCCTCTTCCATTCTCCATGTTTCTCTTCTCACCCTCGATTATGCGATCTCATAACTCTTCCTTACATCCCTTCTGTCTCATGCACCCAAAATCCACAAGAGTGTAGATATTTATATAAGATATATACCCAAAGATTTGTCCACATATCCAAAGAATATGAGGTCGGCTCTAGATCTCCACAAAAATAGGTTGCAACGTTCCTTAACAAACCTATACATATCCCTTCATTTCCACACTTGATTTGTTCAAATAATAAGCTCGATGTACAGCTACCATCGGATATGTTCCTAGATTCGATATCATCCGTCAATTTACTTCATTGTCCATCAAAATGCACAATACACCCTTAGCACTCAAAAACCATCCAATCTATCCTTTATCAGATCTCAATTTTCGATCTTCTTTAGCACATCGGGACCACATGTAACCACACCACATAGTCTTCATCTGATTTGAACCTTCGTTCAATCAAAACCATCAATCTACTTAACTGTCTTCAAGAACATACCATACATTCACAACACACGGCCATCAGATATTATTCTCAAATCAATCATGGTCGTTGATCCATTCTCTACCCATCAAAACATGCAATGTAACCACAATGCACAACAGTCAACTGATCTGGACCTCAGATTAATTTCAACTATTGATCTCATTCACTACGGGTCTAAGGCATATGGTTTCATACTTTTGCATCCTCCAAAATGAACCTTTATGTTCTATTGCATTCACTTTGCACCCATACTTAGAAAATTTTCTAAGTATTTCATCATGGATCTATCAAGACATCATGAGTCGTCAGATATCCTACCATCTAGGACATTCGATCTATGACATGTGGTGACCTCCTAGGTCATCCGATCTATGACATGTGGCGACCTTCTGGGTCATATGATCGATTGTTCTTGGTCTATAGTCATTTCCTAATACTTATCCATTTATCGATGTTTCACTACAGGTCACAGGTCTATGACATTTCCCCAATCTACTTGTCGACTCTTTCCATCGGACCAATTCTCAACTAATCCAGGAGGATCTCTACAACCGAGTAAAATTGAATTTCTTAAATTTTGATGTAAATGTACTCATGTTGAAGAGATCGACGTGAGCTTTCCAATGACACTTGAATGAGGTCAAACAGACGTCATATGAGAAAGTAATGGTGTTCTAAAGTTTTGGACAAACAGGCAAAAAAAGGCTAACAGGGTTGACACGTGGCATCACTAGAGATAGGACACATGGAAGTACAAACATGACACATGGAAGTACAGAAAATACACATGGAAGTACATACATGATAGGTGGTTGTATGGATGTTGACATGGTATGATGACTTGACCATACAGATGTTGGTGTGGCATGCTAATTGGACCGTACAGATGCAAACATGTGTGATGATTGGATTGTATGGATGTTGACATGGCATACTAACTGGACCGTACAAATGATGATGTGGAATGATAATTGGGATGTATAGACATTGATTTGGAAAGATGAAGTGCTAGGGTGACTTGGCGTTGATTAGCATGGCATAGTTACATGGCCACCACATGGGCCAATCATAGGTTGCCACGTGGCAGCCCCAATTTTCCCAAAAGGGCCTTATCAACTCTGAAACAATCAAGTGGGTGGATCGAACCCCCAAACTTGTTGGCAATGGCCCAATGTTATATAGTTGGGCTATGGGTGGAGCTTGATATAGATAACAGAAAATATTTATTCAAAGTGATTTAGTTGGAACTAAATGCCAAAGAGGAAGTCTGTAGGCTTGATCCTGTGACCTCTGCCCAATGACCAACATATTTAACCATTGCGCCCATCATATGACTTGGGATAGAAAAAAATATATTTTGTTTTTGTTATTCAAATATTCCAATACCCCGAAAAATCCCAGCGGGTGTGGGATTGAACCCGTGACCTTCAATATTTATTCACATGGTTTTATCATTGCACCATAGGCCCGAATTTGAATAGTTTTTGCAGTGAGGTTTGTTTTATGCAAAAATATTTCCTACATAAACTTTGAAGAAATGGTTTTGTAAGCTAAATTTTGGAAAACCAAGAGTGGGGGGAGGTTTTTTCTAAGCTATTAAACCATTGCAGTAGACCAAAGACTTGTAATTTAAAAATTCTTGCTGGGAATTTATTATTATACAAAATTATTTCCTATATAATTGAAGGACCAAGCATTTTCAAGCCTTTTTTAGTGTAGGAAAAGAGGGGGAATTTGTTCTCATCTATTTTGCAGTCTTCCTAGAGAGGTCGAAGATGTTTTATTGTAGGTTGGAGATCCATTTGTAATGTAATAAATACTTTGAAGTGATTCTCATTATATTAATGGAACGCTTGTGCGGTTGAAGGAGACCCAGATATGTACCCCAAGATGGGTGAAATTCGTTATCAACCTTCTTGTCTTGTCTCTTTATTCTTTCTGATCCAAAAATGGATAGAACCTATACAACACTTGATCTGAAAATATCACTAAGTTCAACACCACTTTCTTATTCCAAAATCTTTTATTGACAGTGCTTATAGCATGGAAGTGATTTATCTTACTCAAAACAAACACTTTAATTGATGATCATAAACTTGCATAATTCATCTTACATAAGCAAATGTAGAATCACTTTATTAATGCTCAAATGTTTCAAGTACAATAAAAGAAATTTACAATACAAGCGATGAATATGCCCTTCAAATGTGTTGCTCTGATGCAGAAAAGAACATCACCCTTGCATTCCTCTCAAAAAATTGAGAAAAATGAGTATAAAATCGGCTATATTTTGCTTATAGTGCCCCGAACTCCCCTTGACATGAAAAATAATACGACGACCTTTTTTAGAAATTGCTCAAATGCAGAAACAGAGTGCACCATTGAATTCCTGGCGAAAAATCATGTAAAAATGATATAAAATACTTGAAATTTTGTCAAGGTGACCCACGACATACTTTATGGTGTAGCCGTGTACCCTTCGTACTCTTGGCATGCTTTACAAGACTAAAATATTTGCATAAATATGTGTGTACAATGCCTTGGTGTGTGTGCCATTAAATAGGCCACCCCTCTTAACTTTCTCTACATCAAACTTTACATAAATTTAAATATAATATATGTCGCCATATGGTTAAGTGACAATGTGTGGTGCGATGGTTGTGGGAGCTTTGTTAATACTTTGATAGTCAGGGAGGTCATCAGGTCGATTCCTCCGGACTCCATAATTTTTACACAACATAACCATTCTTGGCCAATGGGAGGTCTCCAAGTGGCTGCCTATCATTGGCCCTCCTATGCCATGTGTCATTACATCATTAGACCACTTGGATGCCTGGAGTTATTTGCCTACTCAACTTGCCAATTGTCATGCCACGTCACCATGGAGCTGCCACTTTTCAACTTGTGATCCTTCCATGTGTCTCTCTCTAAGCCTTCCACGTGTCTCTTCAAGGTTAACTTTTGCCTTGGTTGACCTGAACTTTGACCAGCCATAAATTTTACATACATACTCTGTTTAAGATGGTTTTTGTGTTGTTGGAAAGATGACGACGAGCTCTTCGCAATGATGTCATTTTCTCAAACTTTTGATACAGTCAAATTTTGAGCTTTTCTAACCATTTATGGATCCCTGTGAGTGTTCTGGATCCTCCTGGACCTCTGTGAGCATTCCTGGATCCTCTTGGATCATTCCTCCCCACTGGGAAGGTTTTTTACCACCAAAAGGTTTTCATTCAAACATTAAATGAGGGAGATGCCTCTCCGCTTGACCTGTGTCTCTTCCCCCTGCTTGGACCACTTGACTCATTATAATCAGCTGAATAACAAGGATAAAGGATAAAATAATGTTTCTAACGTAATAAATCACTCTTAGACTTCCACATCTATCTACATTCATATTTTCCACTATTGGCCATGCACAACATATCAGCATTAGTAGCGAATATATAGATGCTACTGACAATGAATTAACAACATTCCTTCTCTTCTTAGCAAAATCCCTATCACTTATCAGCTTCGTAAATATTGCATGCAAGTGACCTTCATGTGGCAATTTTGGAGAATTTTGAAACACTTCATGACTAGGAGATAACTTGACTATTTCATTATTATATTACAAATCATATCCTTCACTTGCTTTTGTAGACATCATAGATACATTATTGCTTGCATTCACAACACCTACAACTATGATTTGTGTCTCATCATCTGAATCAGATCTCAAATCTTGTTGGACTGTGACAACATCATTTTTATTTCCTTTGCCTCTATACTTTTTAGGCCTTAAATCATGATGCAGCGTCCAACAATGATCTTCATCATGTCTGATTTTCTTGCAATGAGTACATGTGAGATTTGCTTCTTCCTTCTTTACTGTATCTACCTATTTCTATTTCCCCTTGTTATTACTTCCCTTCTGCTAAGAAAAATCCTTGGAGAAACCATCTTTAGCATCCTTCCCACTGGACTCAAGATGCACAACTTGAACACATACTTCATCAAGATTAGTGGGATTTAACAAAATAAGAGTATGGCAAATGTAACTTTGAAAAGCATGAATGTATTTCAGAAGGGTTTCTGTAGAATGTAATGAAATATTTAAAGCCAATGAATTCTTCCTAAACTCCTCAGTAAAATCCTGCACACTCTGTCATTTTCCTTGCCTTGGATATTTCCATTCCATAATTGTCTTTTGTCGATATGCCAAAGGATAAAATTGTTTCATTAATGCAGCTTTAAATTTTGACCAAGAAGAGAGAATATTATCGCTCTTTTGGATACCTTCTTGAAGGTTACCTTCCCACCAAATCAACAGTGTACCTTCAAGGCAAAGAGAGGTCAATTGAATCTTTACCTCATCTTCATCAATATGTTGAACATGGGAGTAAACTTCCATTTGTCGAATCCAATTGTCTAACTTCTTTGCATTAGACTCGCCATTATACATAGGCAAGTTAAACTTGACATCCAACTTTAAAAATGGCTTCTTTGAAGCAATTTTCTTACGAGGAGATGAGGGTGGAGAAGTGAAAGGAGATGAAGGAGGTGAAGAAGGCAGTCTTGAAGGAGGTGGAGAAGTAGGCCTTGAAGGAGGTGAAGAAGGCAGTCTTGAAGGAGCTGGAGAAGTAGGCCTTGAAGGAGGTGGAGAAGGGGGAAGATCATCTTCTTTCTTAACTTGTCTATAAATTTCTCCTTTTCGTAATCCCCTCTCACTGTAGAGCTCTTCCACCATTGCCTTCATCTGATTAAAGGCATTGAAGAAATCATCTTCAAATTCATAATGACCTATTTTCCTTGGTGAAGCCATCTCTTCTCTTTGAGTGAATCTCCTTGAACCATTCTTTGGAATATAACTCTCAAGTTTTCCTTGACCATGCTTGTGTTTAGCCCTTGTAAGCATTCACATGTCAAACCAACTCTGATACCACATGATTTGAAAATCGATAGAATGTATACAACAGTTAATCTGAAAATATCACAAAGTTCAACACCACTTTCTTATTCCAAAATCTTTTATGAACAATTTTTATAGCATGGAAGTGATTTATCTTACTCAAAACAAACATTTTAACTAATGATCATAAACTTGCATAATCCATCTTACATAAGAAAATGTGAAATCACTTTATTAATGCTCAAATGTTTCAAGTACAATAAAAGGAATTTACAATCAAAGAGTTGAAGATACCCTTCAAATATGCTTATCTGACACAGAAAATAACATCACCCTTGCATTCCTCTCGAAAAAATGAGAAAACTGAGTATAAATTCAACTATATTTTGCTTATAGTGCCCCAGACTCCCCTTGGCACGCAAAATAATACAATGACCTCTTTACAAAATGTTCAAATGCAAAAACGGAGTGCATCGTTGAATTCATGATGAACAAACATACAAAAATGATATAATATACTTGAAATTCTGTCAAGGTGACCCTCAACATGCTTTACGGTGTAGCCATGTACCATTCATACTATTGGTATGCTTTACGAGACTAAAATATCTGCATAAAAATGTGTGTACAATGCATTGGGGTGTGTGCCATTAAATAGGCCACCCCTCTGAACTTCCCCCACATCAAACTTTACATAAATTTAAATATAATATATGCCACCATATGGTTAAGTGACGAAGTGTGGTGCAATGGTTGTGGGAGCTTTGTTAAGACTTTGGTAGTCATGGAGGTCATGGGGTCGATTTCCCCAGACTCCATAAGTTTTACACAACATAACCATTATTGGCCAATGGGAGGTCACCACATGGCGGCCTCTCATTGGTCCTCCTATGCATAATGCCACGTGTCATTACATCATTGGACCACTTGGATGCCTTGAGGTACTTGCCAACTCAACTTGCCAATTGTCATGCCATGTCACCCTACATGTGCCACATCACCCTAGAGTTTCCACTTGTCAATATATGAGCCTGTCACGTGTCTCTCTATGAGCCTGTCACGTGTCTCTCTATAAGCCTGCCATGTGTCCCTTCAAGGTTAACTTTTGCCTTGGTTGACCTAAACTTTGACCAACCATAACTTTTTCATACAGAGTCTGTTTAAGATTATTTTTTTGTCATTGGAAAGATGACGACGAGCTCTTCACAATGATGTCATTTTCTCAAACTTTTGAGACGGCCGAATTTTGAGCTTTTCTGACCCTTTCTAGATCCTAGTGAGCATTTTGGATCCTCCCGAATCACTTTCTATCATGCATTTCTTCAATTTAGCTTTTCAATTATTCTTTTAAACTTTATAATTTAAGTTAAGACAATTTATGCTTAAATTGTTTGCAAATCAGTCAATGGATTTTGGATCAAGTTTGGTATCAGAGCTGGTTTGATAGGATTTGCAGTTTAAAGAGATGGTTGCAAAAGGACAATCATGGGTAAATCTTTGAAGCAAGAAAGACTTAAGGAACTTGAAGAGATTAACCAGCAGATTCAGAAAGAGAATTTTGAATTGAGAAGGTTACTACGAGTCTTTGAGGATGAGAAGCAAAAGTTGTAGCTTGAATTGCAAGCCAAGGATAAAATTTTAGCAAAGCTTCAGAAAGTTGAAAGAGTGGAGGACGAAGAAGAGTCTATCATGCCAAGAAGATCATCTTCTACTATAGATTCACAATTTATCAATGAGGTATGCATTGTAAGTGAGTCATCATTTTGTTATGGTATTGGTTTTAGGCTACTAACCAAGATGGGTTATGATGGAAAGGGTCTTGGAATTAATGGCCAAGGAATGGATAATCCCATAGAGGTTGTGGAAATACCTCGCTATGCAAGTTTGGGATATGGAAAAGGAGAAGTTGAAGAATGCTCCAAGGTTGTTGAAGCATGAAATGATTCAAGAGAAGAGTCTAAGTCATTACAGAAATACCTTATACAAAGCAAAGACACATCACTTGATGAGAGTGAAAAAGAATGCAAGGCATCTTGAATGAGAGGTGAATATCTCGAAAGAGTGAAGATAGTTTCTTCCCTACATACTTGCAACAAGAACCACCATGAAAGGTATAATAAACTGGATTATTCTAATGTATTCTTTGACTATAACAAGAATGGAAATGAGAAACATAGTTTATGGAAGTATCCATGTATGTTTTGTGGATTACATAACCATTGTGTTGCCAAATGTTGGAAGAGAAAGTCCTTGTACAGGAAGGTAATTTCTACTAGGAAGGAGGAAAGACGTAAAGACCACACTCCAAGACTGAATGTGGAGCATGACAAGAAGGACTTGTGGTCAAAGAATTATTGCACTCATTGCAATATGAGTGGTTATTTGATTGACAGATGTTGGAAACTTCATCCACAACTTCATCTAAAGCAGGGCAAGAAATTTGTCCATGCACCCACTAAGAAAGAGGTAGCAGATGAAAGAGTTGGTCAAGCACCAACAATCCAAGAGGAGAAACCCAAAAAGGAGAATCCATTAGCCGATTTTGATAAGAAATGGATAACATGTCTCCAAAGTTGTTTGCTTCCATTGTTGTAAACCTCACATATTGTGTATGAGACCACTAGAATGGAAAATTGTACAAGCGATCACTTGTTATAACATCACTTATATGCAACATAGTGGTTTTATGCTTTTGAAAGTGTACAAATCAGAGAAACAAGTCAAACCATGTATGTAGACTTTTGGCGGACCAAAAGTTTCTTTTGTGGGGAGGTTTGATCCAGGAGGATCTCTACAACCGAGTAAAATAAAAGTTCTCAAATTCTTATGTAAATGTACTTATGTAGAAGATCTCGATAAGATCTTTCCAATGATGCTTGAACGATGTCAAAAGATGTTGTATGAGAAAGTTATGGTGTTCTGAATTTTTGGCCAAACATGCCAAAAAAAAAGGTTGATAGGGTTGACACGTGGCATCACCAAAGATAGGACACGTGGAAGTATGAACATGACATGTGGAAGTATGGACATGACATGTGGAAGTATGGACTTGACATGTGGCTATGCAGATTCTAATGTGGCATGATCACTGGACCGTACGGATGATGACTTGGCATGTTGATTGGACCAACGAATGCTGACGTGGTGCACTGACTTGATCGTACGAATGTTGATGTGGCATGCTGACTGGACCATATGGATGATGAAGTGGCATGCTGACTAGACTATATGGACACTGATGTGGTAGGATGACATGGTGTCGATTAGCATGGCATAGTTACGTGGCCACCATGTGGGCCAATTAGAGGCTTCCACATGGCAATACCAATTTTCCCAAGAGGGCCTTATCAACTCCGAAATGGCTAGGCGGGTGGATTGAACCCCCAACTTCGTTGACAACGGCCCAATGTTCTACTGTTGGGTGTAATACTCCATCTTGATCCCCGAATTGTAAATATATTGTACATGTGGTACTTAGGCTGGTGAGTCGGTATGTTTGGGCCAGAGTGCCAATAAAGATGATCAAAGGTTAGAGAGCCTATATTATAAATTGTACATATGTACTAATTAATAAAAAATAACACCACAGTTGCAAACCAAGGGACGAAAAGAGTATGGGGGGGTAAGACTCCACTAGTGAGAAAGGGAGATAAGTGCTAGGTAAAGGGAGCTTAAGCCAAGGAGGTTAAGAAAGTTTAGTATAACAATTCCCCAAGCCTTTATATTATTATATTATATAATAATATAATATAAAAAGGACATATGCATATTTAAAAGGGGATTTTTTTTTAATTCTCCATTCATTCACTCTATTCTTACCATTATGATTACAAGAGTTTCTCTAGGGGAAGATGGTGACCCAGAGTACGAAGTTACCCATGGATCATGAGTGGACCTGGGTTTGTGATACACTTATCCTTGGGTTGTATCGGAGAAGGCTAGTGCCCTGGAGGGAGAAGTGTGTGGATAGGTTCCTTAGTATAAGGCCTAGAGGGTACCTGGAGACCTTTGAGGGTAGTTGAAACCCCTGGAGCCATAGTTCTCTAAGTCTTCCTAGTCGGCCTGTGTTGGAGCCCTGGAAGGGCAGGAGTGCAACCTGAGCGACCACAGTGCGGAGAGGGGCACACTACCTTGGGTTGTGCAGGTCGATGGGGAATGAGAGACTATAGGTGGTGTTATCTCCCAAATAAATTTAAAATTTTTTGAGTCCTAGGTGATAGGTAAGGTCTTCTTTAGCTTTAATACCTTGTCAAGTGGACCTATCTTTTGGTTTCAGTCAGTCAAGGATAGTCACTCTGCTAATGACTATGAGGTTATGAAGGTTTTTATCCTAATTCAAGATGTGTCTAAATCCATTTGAAAAGTTTGAGTCACGAGATTTTCATGTATAACATGTGATCCTACAAGTCTTTTATGGTCATGATTAGTCATCATTGTTAAACTGATTGTTTTTTGAGCTCAAAAGATCTTAAGTACTCATCCAATACGAGTTTGCAGCATTTGGCGCTTGTTTCACACTTGGAGCTACAAATTCCTGAGTTGTTAGCGCACATCATCATTTTAACACTCGGCATGCTCCAAACTTCCGTGCAAAGCTTTGTTTCATCATTCATATTCATGAACTTGTTGAGATCACTTAAGTGAATGATTTGAAGGATCAGAACACTTCAGCATCAGTTTAAAGTTTCCCCCCAAATCACTCAGCTAGCTATCTATTTCGCATTTGCTTAGGAAGAGTTTGCATGTGAAGCAATCATCTTTATTTTGCTCCTGTAAACTCACTCTTTATCTCCAAAAGTGTTATAGGAACTTGATCCTTTGCAGATGGATCCTAAAGTTGATACACCTAGAAAGAGGTCGAGGTATCTCTATAGATTTGAACCCATAGGAATCAGTTTGATCGAGAAAAATCCCGATCACTTGGATGAATTCAAGCGTTTGGGGTGTCTGAGGTTTTGCCAAATTG
This sequence comes from Picea sitchensis, assembly GCA_010110895.2. Lineage (NCBI taxonomy): Eukaryota > Viridiplantae > Streptophyta > Pinopsida > Pinales > Pinaceae > Picea > Picea sitchensis. The sequence goes on along the minus strand of SNQJ01S0000340.1, from coordinate 180,666 downwards.
GATGGCCACCATTTGGAGGTCAGTCATGACTTTGTAAGGAATTACAAGGAGGGGAAGACCCAAGTTGGCCCTATGGAGATTAATTTGACAATGGCCCTGATAACAGAGGTGACATAGATACCCAGTGGTGTCAGGATATGTTGAAACTCGAGCATAAGGGAGCAAATTTAGTCAAAGGGATACCCAGGTAGTGGTTTTTGAAAGCCTACAACAAACTTCTTCTCATCATATAAAGGTATTTCATTTGCGAAGGGAGATACAACAAGGTTTTACAATATCATTTTAAGTTACTTCTACATTTTACTGGGAAAAGAGAAATTGATTTAGCATACTTTCTCTTTATGAGTCTACAAAGGATGATATTGCTAGCTCAGAAGAAACCTGATAAACTAGAGAAGGCAATCTTCCACCATGCCCTAATCAAGTTGATAGTCACTGAACAGTTGAAGAAAGAATGCAAATTCTGGCCTACTTTCTTGTTTGTTTCCAACTACCAAATTGACATAATGCAAATTCTGGCCTACTTTCTTGTTTGTTTCCAACTACCAAATTGACATACCTGCTTCCTTTTCAAAACCTAAGACAAGTATGTGGGAGTTTGAAGATTACAATCAGAACACTTGCAAATACAAGGCTACACAATGTGCAGGCTATCAATGCAACCTACAGGAGCTTCATCATTTATATTTGCTCATACCCTGTTTTGGTTCTTTACTTAAGGGTATGATATGATTCACTTGAAGACACATGTTATCATACCTCTTTTATCAGTGGTACATTGGCAAAGTTATATGCATTACATTCTCACAAGTTCTTGTACTCGTTTTATAAATTTGAAGTCTTATGGATGTATATGAAGGCTACATTGTGAAAGGGAGGTGTAAATGCAAAGATAATGGTATGAAGTTTGAGTAATACCATTAATATCAGTAAAATACAGTGTTATGGGTTCAAGATCAACTAGGCTCCTAGCCTTCAAGTCAAGGTTCAAGCGAATTTTCAAGTATTTTGGCCAAAGCAGTTTCCTACAGAAGTTTGTAGTGCTTGTCAGCTATTTTTCATGTATCGCACTACAAACCAATTGATCTTCAACGAGTAAGAGGGAAAGTCACATTTGAATTCCTTTTTGGTCAAAGAAGAAGGTGACTCGAAGTCCAACTGTTATTGAAGACTCTAGAAGATGATTGTCATCCTTCAGCAAGCATGTGGAGCTTTCGAAGACTTAGTTAGGATGTGGATTTGATTCCATGAAAATAGGATCTAGATCCTAAGATTTTGTAATAGATTAGATCAAGCAATTATGTAGCTATTCGATCCATACTTAGAGGATATCAGTTAAGTTGTAAAGGTTATTTAAGCCCATTGAAGCTACATTGTAAAAGGTTCAACTTTGGAGACTTGACTTAGCTTTTGTATGAAAGACCTTTTTGAGTACATATTGGAATATAAGCCTCTTTTGTTGTAGATGTTCAGACCTTCATCTTCTTTCATTTCTGTACCTGTGGGTGAATATTATATTCATGGTTTCCATGTTTATCTAATCACTGATAACTGTCATCTTATCTTTACATTGATAAACTAGAATTACAAGTACTCTTACATGTTATAGTTGGCCATTCATGTATGCTTCTGTATGTATGTTTGTATAATAAGTATTCTTCATCATTTACATCTTTATATAAACCTTTTGAACAAGTATAGTTGAAAGCCTTATTTGTCTGAGTGTATTCATATGTGTCTCGAGTGAGTGAGATCATATCAAGTCATTCAATTTGATCCAATTTATACCCTTATTTACACATTTGATTAAGTTACCAAGCTCACTTGATTTGCAACCTAGAGTGACTCTTGGAGTGATAACAGGTGGGAGTGTTGTTGAGGTTTGGTAGCTTGGCCTAGACCTTGTAGGGTACTGATTGTGGACTGTAGTTGGCTAACAAGATTTTTCCTTGATGGAGTAACAACCCCAATTCAGGGTGACTCACTACAGAGAGATTACAAGTAGTGTGGTGTATGGATGGGGGGAATGTTGGAGGCAATGTCTTCATAAAAGATAAGTGTCATGTTTATTTGTTGTTATACTTTGTAATTATGTGTAATTAAGTTTTAATTTGTTGTGTTCCTTTAGTATCTCTATGTACATATACATTTCCGAATTGTTATGTGTTTTGCATAATTTTGCATGTGAAATTGCATGATGGAGCAGGTATCTCACATGGTATAGGTTGGTTGTGTTTATGGTGATATCAAAGGGAAATTGATGGAATATCCCAGTGCCCCGCCATCCTAGCACCCACCGAGGTGTCTACAAAGTGGTATCAGAACTCCAACACTCGACCTGCATGGGCCAAATACACAACGCAGAGGAGAAATGTTTTTAGTATGTCTACAAACTATTTGAAGTCGCTCAAAGTAGTGTAGCTCCTTGGACCCTGATGATTGCATGACTTGTAGAAAATGGGTTTACCTATAAAACCCTAAAACTATTCATGGAAATTCCATTATGGTATTGGCACACCAGTTCGTCATGTATTCATGGTAAAATTCACAAAATGCAATTTATTCCCACAGATCTCAAACTTTGGCATCACTGAGTCTCCAGTGGTATCCGTGAGGAGGTGATAACATTATGCACGTAGGGTTCACTGAAGGAGGTCCTGAATTCCCTTTATTTTATAAACCCAAAATGCTTCCGGCTAGACTTGTATATGTATTCTTTTCTACTACAAGAGTGCCTACACAAAAGGGCGATCTCAGAGGCCAAAAGAGTCCAAACCCACATGAGTGAATCTGGACATTTTCTTGGCCAACAAGCTCCTGGTTTTGTATGCCAAGTATAGGATGATTAAAGATGTTTGTGAAGTGTTTGACAATATGCCTCACGGAGACAGGTTTTGCTTAATATGGGCAATATGATGAGTCTTTGCAGCTCTTTAGTGGCATGAATCATCTAGGCATGGAACCCAACTCAATGACGCTTGCAAGTATTATCTTTGTGTGTGCCTATTTAGGAGCTCTGAAGCAGGGATATACTCAGAAGGGAATAGTGGATCATAGACGCCATTTGTTTGATAATATTCCTGAAGGAACGTCATCTTATGGACTGCCATGATTTCAAGATATGTTCAAAGTGGAATTTGTGAGGAAACCCAGAAACTGTTTGCCGAAATGGAAGAAAATGACGTGCAGCCGAATGAATTTACTTTAGCTACTGTTGTTAAGGCTTGAGCTAACCTAGCAGACTTAGAATGTGGGTATATAGAGTTGTCAAGCCAAGTGTTTGATAAAATGCATGCACGAGATACAGTGTCATGGACTACGTTGATTTCAGGCTATGTGCAAAATGGTTATGGTGAGAAGGCCCTGTAGCTATTTTGTGAAATGCATAAGGTTGGGTTTAAGCTAGACAAGTTTACATTTGGTAGTGTTCTTAGTGCGTGTGCCAGCGTCGAAGATATGGAACCGGGAAAACGGGTTCAAGCCCAATTTATTGGAGTTGGAATTGAGTGTGACGTATTTATTGGGAGTGCCCCGGTGGATATGTACGCTAAATATGGAAGAGTAGAGGATGCACTCTATGGGTTTGACAGAATGCCTCAGAGATACGTTATCTCCTGGACAGACAGCTATGATTGTCGGATATGCGCAAATGGTTGTGTTCTCAAAGCACTGTGGCTCTTTCATGACATGTGACTGGCGAGTGCAAAGCCAAACAAGAAGACCTTTCCATGTGTCCTCTCAGCCTGTGCATCTTTGGCTGTTCTGCAACATGGTAATGAAATTCATGCCCAGACGATCAGAAATGGCTTGAAGTTGTACGTTTTTTTTTAATAATGCTCTTATAGACATGCATGCCACATTTGGTGGTTTAGATGATGTGCGGTGGATGTTTGATAAAATGTCTCACAGAGATGTTGTTTCTTGGGATGTAGCAATCATGGGTTATGGCATGCATGGCCATGGTGATGAGGCTGTTACACTCTTTTCTATTATGCAACGGATAGATGTTATTCTAGGTGACTCTGTGTTACGTTGGGATCCGTGCCTCCATCCCAAGCTGTGATGGTAGTCAGCAATACTTATGGTCGTGTAAAGTCTCGGAGACAATCCGCAGGGAAATTTAAGTTTTTCTTTTCCTCTGAATCAGGCAATAGAAACTGGTCAAAGCAAAGAAATTCAGGAAAGATTGGTGTTTCTTTTATAAAATACAGGCATCGCTCTAAAAATTCTGACAAATGATCCCAGGATTAAGGCAAGTGCATATTTTGAACCTGACATTGGAACAGATGCACCAGATGCAGTGATCTCATTCAAAGTATTACCAGGGTCTGTTACAGTGCAGGGGGTAGTAGACAGAGGATATTTATGGTTGAAGGAGTTTCCCAAGCGCTGGCTGATTGTACTTCTTTGTTACTTTTCCTTTCTTCTTTGCAACATGGATCATGTAAACATGAGTATTTTCATCCTTCCCATGTCTAGAGAGTTTAATTGGAGCCCAGCAACTGTTGGCTTGGTGCAGTCTTCCTTTTTCTGGGGTTACCTGCTTACTCAGATTGCTGGAGGTATATGGGCAGATAAAGTTGGTGGCAAGCATGTATTGGGATTGGGAGTATTTTTGTGGTCAATTGCCACTATTCTCACACCAATAGCTGCAAGAGTTGGATTTCCTTTCTTGCTCCTTGTTCGTGCATTTATGGGGATTGGCGAGGGTGTTGTTATGCCTGCTATGAATAACAGACTTTCAAGGTGGATCCCTGTGAAAGAAGAAGTAGAGCATTAGCACTAATTTATAGTGGGATGTACCTTGGTTCTGTTGATGGGTTGGCTTTCTCTCCTTTGTTGATCCACAAGTTTAGTTGTTCTCGGTGTTCTATTCTTTTGGTTCCCTTGGAGCCATATGGTTTGCCACTTAGCAATGGAATGCACAGATTTCCTGCCAGAGACCTAGTGCGTCCTGGCAGAGAGAAGGGGATCAAAGGAACAGTGAACTAAAGAACCTGTTAAAACTATTCCATTGAAATTACTGTTGTCAAAGGCACCAGTTTGGGCACTGATGGTTTCCCACTTTTGTCACAATTGTGGGACATTCATTCTTCTCACATGGATGCCAACATACTACAATCAGGTTTTAAAATTTAACCTGACGGAATCTGGAATATTTTGTGTTTACCTTGGCCCACAATGGCTTGATTGCAAATTTGGGAGGGTGGATAGCTGACAAACTTGTGAGTAAAGGAGTATCAATCACAACAGTTCAGAAGATTATCCTCATGTATCCAGTGCAAGCGGAAACAAAACAGAGCTAGCAAAACTCAAGGTCTTTGGAGAAGGTCCAAAACTGCTGAAGATATTGTCACAAACTAATTTTACAGGATTAACTGGTCCAGTGAAATTTGATAAGAAGGGGACTTACTTGGTTCTACTTTGAGATCATCAATATTGTTGGAACAGGGTATCACAAGGTCAGTTATTGGGAAAATCAATCATGGCTATTTGTTATGCCTCCAGAATAAGAGGTTCATGATATGTGGGGAACACCCTTAATGACATCTGGCCGTGCCATATACATGCTGAAAAAATTGTTAGTGCTGTTGAAGAGATCAAAGACTCAAGGTCTGACAAAGCTAAATTTATGGCACATGGGCTGAAACAATGGATCTACAGTCCTTGTTCACAGAGTATATGTGTGTAAGGGCTGGGAGAAACATACCCGAAGCAATTTGCCATCATCCAAATTTCCTGGAAATGCAAAATGCAGAAAAATATTAGATTTGGGAAAATCAATCAAGGCTATTTGTTATGCCTCCAGAAATAAGAGGTTCATGATATGTGGGGAATACCCTTAATGACATCTGACCGTGCCATACACATGCTGAAAAAATTGTTAGTGCTGTTGAAGAGATCAAAGACTCAAGGTCTGACAAAGCTAAATTTATGGCACATGGGCTGAAGCAAGGGATCTACAGTCCTTGTTCACAGAGTATATGTGTGTAAGGGCTGGGAGAAAGATACCTGAAGCAATTTGCCATCATCCAACTTTCCTGGAAATGTAAAAAGCAGAAAAAATATTAGATTCAAATATATGGCTTGGCTATGATTGTTTGGTGGCAGGTCCTCTTGGCAGTGAGGAGAAGTGGTTATTTGCCACATGTTAACATATACAAAATTTTCCAAGTGAAGATAAGACTAAGGATTGCAAAATATTATTAGTGGATCATAATGATATTAAGGATCTTCCTCAGGAATTTAGGATTAAATATCATTTATGGGGACAATAGATATGTTGATGATTTCCATGGGCTTCTATTCAATACCATTGGCATTGATTCCTGGGAAGAAAAAATTATCTCTATATGTGTCAGAGAAAGATGATGTAACAAAAGAGAATGTTGACAGTTATTTTGAAGTCGCATTTCAAGTACTAAGTCTTGTTTCTTCTCCAAGACTGGCAAAGGATATCGATGTGGGAAGGAATAAAATGGCCTGAGGGTCTTGATGGAGGATTTCTCAATGATTTAAAATGTCCTCTTGAGTGCTTAGAAAAGTTGTGTTGGTTTTTGAAGTTTTTGACTGGTCAGATATATTAAAGAGTTAGAAGCACAAGTGAGTTTCTCGGGGTAAACTCTGCACTTCATGGTAATATAATGGCTTTGGAAAACCTGTCAAAAACAAATGTCAGCAGAAAGTAGTAAATTTCATTAAGGTTTTTCCATTTAAGCCTAGCATTGTGGTATTGTGTACATTGCTTGATGCCTGCAGAATTTATGGCAATACAGAGCTAGGGGAGCATGCAGCAGAGTGCCTTCTTGAGCATAACCCAGAGGACATGGTAAAATATATAATCTTAACAAACATCTATGCTGTCATCAGCAGTTGGGATGAAGAAATAAAGGTTAGAAAAAATATGAAAGATGAAGGATTGATAAAAGATCCAAGGGGTAGCTAGATTGAAGTCAAGAACAAGGTGCAGATATTTGTTGCAGGAGATACATCTCAGCCATAGATAAAGGAGATATTTATGAAGTTAAAAGAAATATTTAAGTAGATAAACATGGTAAGCTATGATGATTTTTGAGAATACACCTATGAGGAATTTGGTCTCATGGAATGCAATGATTTATGGATATGCTTAGAATGACTGTCTTTACGAGGCCCTAAGGTTGTTTGAACTTTGAACAAAAATTCTTATGATGGGTATGAAGCCAAACGAGGTTACCTTCTTTGGTGCTCTCTGTGCATGTTGAAATGCAGGTCTAGTGGAGGATCGTTGGCAATGCTTCCATTGCATGAACAGAGATTTTTGCCTCACACTTGAAATGGAGAATTATTACTGTATGGTGAACATTCTTGGGCATGCTGGGAAGCTAGATGAGGCACTACACTTCAAAAAAAAAATGCCAATAAACACTGATACTATTGTGTGGGGTTCTCTACTTGGTGCTTGTAGAATCCACAACAATGTAAAGCTAGTAGAAAGTGTTGCAGAATGTCTTTTTGGGGTTAGAACCTGAAAATTCTACGCATTACATGCTACTTTCAAATAGGCACTCAGCTGCAGGCAGGTGCCATGACATTGAGAAAGTGACAAAGATAATGGATGATAGAAAGGTTAAAAAAAATCTCCTTGTTGTAGCTGGATCAAGGTTAGGAACCTGTTGTATGGATTCCTCATGTTGTAACATAATCAAATTTTTATAACAAATGTTTTAAGTTTCAAATATAATCCAAAATTTATATACGAATTTTGGATTAAATTAAATAAATTTACTTTTTAATAAAATTAACTTATTATTTATTAGTTTTGAATAAATATAAATTTTAGTAGATTGATTTTATTGTTTTAAAGCTTTGATTTTATAGTTATAAACTAATAAGATGCATGTTTTATGCAGATCATGCCCTCCTTTTTGATCCAACGACTTACAATTAATTGTGGCCCCTCTGCGTGCTCGATGGATAACAAAAGGGATGGAGGGTGCAAAACTTTACCATGGTTAAACTCCTTTTGACATGGCACCCATCCATTGATTGTGTCCCCCAAGATATGTGGTTAGTCTAACCACACTCAAAACCCCGTAATCAACATATAATCAACATGTGTCTGGATGACGACTACAAGCAGGAAATAATTGCACAATGTCGTCAAAGTTAATCTCTTCCATGTGTAATCTAAGATGACTAAGGACCTGTTCAGTGAAAGGTCAAATCTAAGCACACGAGGAAAACTCCAGTTAACATCAAGTTGCAGTGTACGAAATCTTACCACCCATAGAAGATTGAGATTTCACAATAATTGAAGATCATTAATCATGACAGGATGGTGACGCATGTACTTCCATCCGTGACACATCAGGAATCTTTATAGCCAACCAAAATACTACAGAAATGATTATTAATTATGAGAAACAATTTTTATTCTATAAAAAATCAGTTTGGACATGGTCATAACAAAATTTCAAAATGTATGTGAAGGAGAGAAGAGTTCATATTTGTTCTAATTCAAATATGGTTTATGATTGATAACATGATCTTGACTGAGATTTCTTGGGAAAGGATAATATTGAATAGTCATTTTTCCTAAGAAATCTCTATCAAGAAAAATGTTAAAGAGATAGATCATGGAGACAATTCCAATTTTTTTAGGAAAGGCTCAACATGCATGAAAATAAGGAAATCAAACAAATTCTCATTTGGTTATAAAGGGATAAAAGAAGAGGGGAGGGGAGGGGAGGAGGTTAGGAGATTTTAGCAGCAGGACTGTGTCTTTTGTATAAAGCCCATAGGGAAATTGTAATTTCCTCTGGCATGATGAATTAATTCAAGGATTCATGGCCCATTCTCAGCCAAGCCTTGTCTTTTCTTTCATTTTTTTGTTTTAAGTTTCTTTAAATTTCCATCTCTGTTCTTCTAATTTAGTCTGCAATTTAAAGTTAGATTTGTATATGATAAAAAACATTAATTTGGTACAACCACCATTATTGTTCATCAAATATTGATTGCAGGTAATTTTTGGAGTGTTTTATTAATGAATTCATTATCATGCTCAACTCAGGCACTCTTTATTTTGTTGGATTCAATTAAATGCTCATCAAATCCATTTCCTTCATCTCAGATTAATAGAGACAGTTTTTGCCCTCTACATTTTCTGAGATTTTTGTTTTCTCATCTTCTTCCACCTTTTGTTATCAACAATTATGTTTTGTTCAGTGAGACTCCACACCCAATGGATTAAGCCTCTGCTCTGAGAGGATTACAATCTCTTTATTTCCACTTTACTACTATTTTTATCCTTAACCCTGTCCACCCTGTTTTATACCCAAAGCTAGCAATTTGAGCTTAAATTGTTAGAATTGTTGCTTAGTGATAGTAAGCATCCCACTGTTCTAGATCTGATGAGGGAGCCCCCTCTGGTCCAAGAGCCAGCTTGTGACCTAAAGATTGGTTTAAATATGTCTTGGCATGGTTTCTAAACAACCAGGAACCATCTTGTAGATTTTTAATGACAAAAATTAGCAAGCTAAAAATTTTGTCAAACATTTAGCAACCTAGAGATAATTGTCTTTCATGAACTTCTGAAATGTCCCAAACCTATATTCAGAAATTACCATAAGCAAAAATACACATTGCTAAGCAAATATGTAGTGGAAATAAACACAATGGACAACAACCCATAAAACTTAGAAATTTAGGCAAATGTCAGGGAAAACCCCAATGTGGGGAAACCCAACAAGAGAGAGAGAGAGAGAGAGAGAGAGAGAGAGAGAGAGATCTTATTATTTAGCTTCAAGAAAGTATATTACAACAAAAAAATCACATTTCCATCCAAGAGAAATACCTCACAACACCAAACAGGCCCCCACAATTTTCTGCCTTGGAAAATGTGCCCAAATTCGTATAGTTGTACAACCTCCTCTTAATCTGTGCCTCGAAAATTGTGTCCAACTGAGTGTTGTACGGACTACACAGTGCCAAAAATTGTCTTGATTCTCGTGCCAAAGGATGCCTCAAAAATCGTGCCCCTCTTCCTGTTGTACGAACTGTACGGATCCGTACAGTACGACCCAACACATAAAAAAAGGGAACAACACTACACACAGAAAATTGCCTTGGGATTTGTGCCCTCCTCCTTGGGAAATGTGCCCTCCAAGCTGCTCACTTTCCTCTCTCAAGCTTACTCAAAAATCTCTCTTGCTTCTACTCTCAATGTATCTTGCACACTACCCAATGCATTCTTTTATAATTCTGAAAATGACATTTTCCCTCCAAAGTGTCTTCTCACCTTCCCCAACCCTAAATCCAAAGGCCAAGATTAGATCTTGCATTTTTCAAGATCAAGGGTCATGATCCATTCCCTCCAAAATGAATCACTTGAAATATTAAAGTGATTTCACTTTCAGTATTGATCGGACTAGCCACAATGTTGTCAATAAACTATCAACGTTTCAGACCCAAATCATGATCCATCTTCAGGACATTGAGTCTGGGTTAAAATGATGGGAAGAGCTGGTATTAAATACTGGAAGTGAGGGGAAACCTAGGTGTTTGCTAGGCTTTCAGTAAAATTATTTATTAAAATTAAAATTAATTCTATGTTTAAGTTGTTTAGGGTTTCCTATTTTTATTTTAGGTTTAATATTTATTCTAAATTATTATTAATTCAATGTTTTAATTAACTATGTTCTAGGTATTATATTAATTAAAGAGTAGGGTTTAATTATTAGGTATTATGTAAATTATTAAGTTTTTCAGGGTTTACCATTTTTTTTTATTATTATACTGGGGGAATTGGCAACTCGCGGTTCTCGTACTCATGTGACACGGGATCGATACTTGTCTGCTACCACTATAACCTCAGGTGCGCCACACAACCAGCAAGCATGAAGCACAAGTAAATCGGGGTGAGAATCGAACTTGAGACCTCCTTTACATATTTCCTTCCATTTACATGACACTTGCCAATCGGTCTACACCTCTGTGGGCTACCATTATGTTATTAAGGTTGAGGTTTGTTCTAAATATTTATTAATTCAAGGTTTTAAATTTTAATTTTAATCAATTATGTTCATAAGTTCTAGGTATTAAGTTATTTAAAGAGTCTTATTAAGTTATCTTAAACTAGGTTAATTTTAATTTTTAATGTTATAAATATGAGCAATTTTGTTCATAAGCTTTTTAACATTCATTACTAAGATTGTTTATTTAATAAGTGTTTTTATTCTTGTGTGATTTATAATTAGGTGTGGTTATTAATGAATAAATTAATTTATAGTATTTAGATTGTAAAAATAATTATCAATGATTATTATTGTTTTTATGGATCAAAAGGAACCCGTTTTCGCTTAGTTCTAACCCACTATCTCTGTTTAGATTACTAGGATGTTTTCGGATTTCAATAGCTTCTCTAATACATCGTTTAAAGGGGTGATTTTCTTTGGCGAGGATTTTGGTGTCTTCTAGGCAAACATGGTGTCTTGTTGTAAGGGAGTGTTCAACTAGGGCAGAGGTGCAGATGCGTTCATTCTTAATGTCAACTCCATGTTCTTTTATCCTAATCTGGAAGGAGCGACCAATTTCATCGATGTAGCATTTTTCGCATGAGCACTCTATTTTGTAGATTCCTTTGCCTTTGTGAGGGTCAAGTTTGTCTTTGATGGATCTCATACTATGTTTGATGGTTTCAAGTGGTTTGAAGGAGGTCTTAATCTCTTTTTTGTGAGGACTCTTGCAATCCTATCGGTCACTCCTTGGATGTAAGGGAGGCAGGCACCTCTATTAGGGTTATGGTCTTTAAGGACGCTGGGATTATATCCAATTGTTTGACACATTGATTGACAGATTGGATGGCTTTGTAGATGGTTTCATTGATAGTTTTCATAGTATTCAAGATTCTTTGGATAACTTGCAGGAGAGGTTTGTTATCGCGGACTTTAGGGATGAATATAATCAAGAAATATATGCTTGATATGATTTTGAGGTCGATTGCAATGATTGGTATATGGATAGTTGTCATTTCTGGGATGACAACCACTTCCATATTTTATTTGATGACTCTACTCCACCTTCTGTAAAGAACATCAATATCCCACATTAGGAGCTAGTTACCAACGTCCAACCTGCATATTCTACAATGGTATTGTTCCTTCCAGATTCATCTTTGATCATCTCTCACTATGTGGATGGATATTCTTATTTGGATCCACATGATAGATGTCAACATTAGGAGCATCATTTTCAGTTGGTTATTGGGTGCCGATATATTCCATGTGGGGTTCACATGAGAAATTGGACATGGGCCCCTATTTTACAATTGCGGTTGGACTACTTCAGCATGGTGGCTTCTATTTCTCAATGGGACCCTGGTTCTCTAGTCTACTTCAACACTATGGTCCACACTTATCCATGGGACCTTCGTATATGGTTGTACATCAAGCATTGCGGACAACGCTTTCATAAGGGGGATGGAATGTAAGGTAGTTAGAGAGGTTATGGGGGGGCCCAGAGGGCCCATAGTGATAATAGTGGATGTCATTCAATGTAAGGTGGACTAGTTCCACTATATTATTAAATAAGGCCCACTATGGTAGTTAGATATAATAAATGGGTAGTTATATATAATAAATGTAAGAGGGATTCTTAGAAGGTTCTACTTCTAGAAGATTCCTTCTCTAGAATATTCTTAGGTGATGGTAGCACTATATAAAAGGGTTCAAGTAATGTAATGAGACATAAAGAGAATTATTGTATTGTAAGTTGTAGCTCAATAGGAGGATGCCCCCTCGAAGAGGCAAGTGAACATGAGAGGATCCCTTCCATAATATGATCCATTGTACGGTGTTGCCCTACCTCAAGGTTTTTGATATAATAAAGTGTGGTTTCTTCTATCTTGCTTTGTGGATCTATTGTGTATTCAGTGTTTGTGGTGATTATATTTGTAGATCTATTCAGGTTCTTAACAAATAAATCTTTTCCACCTTAATGGTTTTAGGGGAAAGGAATCCAGGACTCTCTTTTCAAAATTTTCCATGAAAAGGTTGACAACAATGGGGGACAGTGGGGAGCCCATTGCTACGCCGTTGGTTTGTTCATAGAATTCTCCTTGGTAACTAAAGAAAGTGGAGTGCAAGCAAACCTCGGCTAGGTTAGTTGTTTAAGGATCAGTGACTTCTTTGACAATTTGGATAGCTTCATCTAAGGGGATTTTAGTGAAAAGGGAGACTACATCAAAGCTTATGAGGGTGTCTTGAGGCCTTTCTTTTTCATTTTTAATGATATTAATAAATTCATTGGAGTCTTTAATGAAAGAGTCAGTGTGGCCTACCAAGGGGCTAAGGATCTTGGCTACATGTTTGGCTAGCTCATAGGTTGGTGAACCTATGGTATTCACTATGGGTCTAAGAGGAATATCTTCTTTGTGAATTTTTGGTAGACCGTAGATCCTTGGGGTGATCTCGTTGTTGGGGGTTAAACGTTTTTTAATTCTCTCATCTAGGTTGGAATTGTTGATGGCTTTCTTTACTTGCCTTATAATCTTCTTAATGTGATTGCAATTAAGTTTCCTATAGCTGCCACTCTGGGATAGGTGTTCATTCATTTTCCTATTGTAATCACTAAGGTTCATAAGAACAGTGGCGCCTTCTTTTTCTTCCTTAAGAATCATTAAATTTTCATCGTTTCTTAGGTTCTTTAAGGCTGCGCGTTCCTCTTTACTTATATTGCTTCTTAGAGGTTTGGCTTTGCGTAGGATGACAGAGCAATCTTGCCATATTAGTTCTTTGTCTTCATCACTAAGGTTTTGTATGCCATCCTCTATGCAACATATAATGTTATTGATGGGGATGGAGGTTAGGGAGACTGTGAAATTTAATCCTTTCTCCAATACGCCCAGCTCAGATTTGTTTAACGCGCGCGTAAAGAGGTTTACTACAATCTTTGCATTGGTGTCATGACTTTCTTTCTTGTTGTTGAGTAACCATTCCAGCTTGGAGGAATGTCTGTTCTAAGCTTGCAAGTAAGTACTGTCAGCTTTCATGGCTACAATGGCGTCCACTGTTTTCCACAGTTCGGGTGTCACGGCCTACGCTAGTTTCAGGTGGAGTTTAAGCGCTAGTGATTTCACTTTATTACATAAGTGTACTTTATGAAATAAATTCACTTTAAAATTAGAAGGTACACTTTATTAAAATGTCACTTTAATAAAATAACCACTTTCTAACAACTTTATAAAAACCCATTACAAAGTTAAGTGCCTAGTAGTGTCAACATAAGGTAACATCCACATACAAGACAAAACATGTGGAGTACCTCCTGAGCTAAAAAGTTAAAACTCCCTCTTAGCGAGGGATGTACTCGCTGACATCTCCATCATATGGTCCCATCACACTGTGCTCTGTAGGAGCTCCCTCTGAACCTGGAGCCATCCTCAACACCTGCACAAAACTCGAACTAGAATATCTTCTCCTGGAAGCTTCCCGGAACCTTGAGCTCACTTCATCCTGAGCATTGGTTCGATCAACCTAGCTGAGCCTTCTACCAGTGCTTAGAAGAGACTTAGTCTCTTCTCTCGGAATGCAACACAGAATTCTTGGTGCCACCGCAATCTGAGGATCCTCCTCACGCTCCTCATCCGATGTTGAATCATACATTGAAGGTTGTCCTCTCAACATATACAACCTGACCACCCGGTTACTGATCAACTGCAACTCCACTTGGTCCACTCCCTTCCTGTAGATAAAGACATGTTCCTTCTTGAACAATACACAATATCCTACATCCTCCAAGGCTGATATTGAGAGAAAGTTAACCCTCAACCATGGAACAAAGAGAACTCTATCAAGCTCCAAGAGTCCCCCAAACCCGAGTTGGAATCTAACACTCTCAAATCCACGTACAAATCTCGCCATACCACCTTCATTTACCACCTGTCGATCAGGACCAATCTATGTGATATTTAGGAATACTCATCAGATTCCCTTCATGTGGCAAAAGGCTCTATTATCCACAATCCATTTGATATCACCTCCAAATCCTCCGCTGTCGACACTGGAAACTAGGGTCACCAAAGAAAATTCCCTGTCATACTTGGAAGCAAAGTCTTCCATGGCTGTTGTAGCAGTTGTCTCAGGCCCCTCTAGTTTCATCTCTTCTTCCTCTCAGGACAATGAGAGGCAAGGTGCCCCAACTGGTTACAACAATAGCATCTGACTTTACTCAAGTCCCTTACAAAACTTCCTTTCTTCTTGCTCTTTGCAGTAAGAACAACATTCTCATCAACTACATCTGTCTTCTGTTCACTGCTCTGAGATATTTCTCGGATCTCCTCCTGAGTGAAATAATCCCATAGTCTGCTCCAAACTGGTAAACGCTCATGTCCCACCACACACTTCACGAAGACTTCCCATTCTTTGGTGAAGCCATATAAGGCTATCCTCACCAACTCATAATCCATTATGAACTCTCCAACAACAACCATCTCATCTTTTACCTGAGCTACCTAGGTAAGATAAGAAGAGACACTCTCCTCCTTACCCATCTTGGTATCATGAAGCTTAGCCTTCAAGGCCATCTTCCGGTTCTCGATCTTCACCTCAATCAAGTTCTTAAATGCATCCCACATCTCCTTGGCAGCCTTTTTCTCAGCCAAGTATGGGATAAGGTGATCCTTCACCCCATCCAGAATAATCCTCTGAGCCTTGGCTTCCTTGACCCCATGCAAGTCCAAAGCAACAGGATCTGCTGCGAGAGTTGCCACAACAGAGTTGACATAGTTATAAATTTTGTTCTCCTTGAGAACAACTGACAATCGGACCTTCCACTGCAAATAGTTGGAAATGTCATCCAACCGATCCTCAAATCTAATGCTTGCAACTATATTCCCTGTCACAACTCAAGGAAAACAATCACACCCTTTCCCTCTTCAACTTTGCCCAAAAAAACACATTGCCCACTGTCACTCAGAGCCCAAGCTCTGATACCATGTAGATTTTTAATGAAAAAAATCAGCAAGCTAAAATTTCTATCAAACACTTAGCAACCTAGAGATAACTATCTTTCATGAACTTCCAAAATGTCCCAAACCCATATTCAGAAATTACCATAAGCAGAAATACACATTGCTAAGAAAATATGCAGCGGAAATAAACACAATGAACAACAACCCATAAAACTCAGAAATTTAGGCAAATGTCAGGGAAAACCCCAATGTGGGGAAACCCAACAAGAGAGAGAGAGAGAGAGAGAGATCTTATTATTCAGCTTCAGGAAAGTATATTACAGCAACAAAATCACATTTCCAGCCAAGAGAAATACCTCACAGCACCAAACAGTCCCCCACAATTTTCTGCCTTGGAAAACATGCCCAAATCCGTACAGTTGTACGACCTCCTCTAAATTTGTGCCTCGAAAATCATGTCCAACATAGTGCTATACGTCTTGTACAGCAAAACCCAACAACAACAAGAATACCTCCAAAAATAGCCTCGATTCTCGTGCCAAAGGCTGCCTCGGAAATCACGCCCCTCTTCCTATTGTACGGATTGTATGGATCTGTACAGTACGGCTCAACACAGAAAAAAAAATGGAACAACACTACACACAGAAAATCACCTTGGGATTTGTGCCCTCCTTCTCCTTGGAAAATGTGCCCTCCAAGATGCTCACTTTCATCTCTCAAGCTTACTCAAAAATCTCTCTTACTCCTACTCTCAATGTGTCTTGCACACTACTCAATGCACTCTTTTATAATTCTGAAAATGACATTTTCCCTCCAAAGTGTCTTCTCACCTTCCCCAACCCTAAATCCAAAGGCCAAGATTAGATCTTGCATTTTTCAAGATCAAGGGTCATGATCCATTCCCTCCAAAATAAATCACTTGAAATATTAAAGTGATTTCACTTTATTACATAAGTGTACTTTATGAAATAAAGTCACTTTAAAATTAGAAGGTACACTTTATTAAAAAGTCACTTTAATAAATGAACCACTTGCTAACAACTTTATAAAAACTCGTTACAAAGTTAAGTGCCTAGTAGTGTCAACATAAGGTAACATCCGCATACAAGACAAAACATGTGGAGTACCTCCCGAGCTAAAAAGCTAACACATCTCAAGTTACAACACCTCATAAGGGAAAAATCACACCCACATGCACAAAAAATGAATGCAAAGTTATAGAGATTGTCTGGGTAGATGAAAGAGGAAGGGTATTATGAAAATGAAAGTAGAGAAAAAGAAGGCACAACTTGCCATAGATTTTGAATCGTCCAAGATAAATTTAGGGGAATTGGGTGCTTCAAGTAAGTTGGAGGAAGATACATTCGACATTGAAGTCAAAGACCTATAGCAACAGACCCTCAAGAAAGATTTTGAGAATGATAATAAAGTGTCAATGCTAGAAGCATGCTTGAATGAGGTTCGATCATCTTTAGGATTTTAAAGAAGTTCAAGAAGAAAGGTTCCAAGGTTATGCACATTCATCAACTTAAAGATGAATACACATAAGACAGAGTTACTAGTATGAATCTGGGTTGTGTAAAAATACAACAGTCAAGCAACAATAGTAGTTGCAGTTCTCTCAGAGATTTTTCTGTAATGCCATCAATGGTTGCAAATGGATATCATCCAGGTTATGAAGGTTCTTAGGAACAATTGGCGGGTGTATTTTATTTTAATTCTTCAGCCACTTATGGCCACTCTACTCTGAGACCAACATTATCACAAAATGCAACACTACTAGAGTCATCCTTAAAGAACTTAAAGGTAATTAATCAGGATTTCAATGGGAAATCTACTTGTCAAGTAGATAAACATTTAATCGTAGGACCACCACCCATGGATATTTGTAGATGGAGCAGAGTTGGTACTCACAATATCTAGGGGTAATTTTTGAAGGACACACTATAAATGGCTTCCTGATATGTAAAAGACAATGCAGAGTTGGTACTAATGTTCTTTGAAGAGATGATCAAGGAAGGATTCATCCTTGAACCTTCATGTTATGAGAGAATTAGTCATATTTTATGTACATAAGATAAATTTAATAAAGCTCTAAATATTCAGGGGACATGAAGATGAAAGGGCATCATACTTCTATCTTCATTTATTGCAACATTGTTATAAAATACAGGGCCTCAACCAGGTATGGGTTCCCATTGAAGACATATGTAAGCAAGGTCACCTAGTGGTATTAGCATTTTCATTTTGTTTTTTGAGGAGCTTTCTAAGATATGGTGACTAGATTTCAATTTGGGACTCCTCGAAGAAGTGATAAAATCATCATTGGTGGTAGTGTTGTTTCTTATAGTGTATTGCTTAGAGGTTCGTGCAAGGAAGGAAAAATGCAATATTTTTATGATATTTTTCAGTAGAAGGTCCATGACAGAGTTGGGTTTACTAGCAACATTTACTTACATAGTAAAAAAGGGTGAAGCAAGGGCCCTCCTTGCAAGTGTATTTCTCCATAGATGCAAAATCTTTCGTCCACAGTTCTCAGTAATAGGAACTATGAATTCAAGTCTCAATCATTCTTGGAGACGATATCCCAAAGTGATGGGAAACAACTTCATCACTTTGCTGGTGGTCAAGTACCCTAGAAATCCAAGTGCAAAGTTTCTGGAATTCACCTGCCGACTAAAAGGGAGTTTTTAACAAATTAATGATATCTATTGCACTATTTATAGGAGTGTACATGTGTTTTCTTGATTTCATGTATTAATTCTCTTATTCATGTGCTTTACTTTAGGTATGATGATGACCATGCCAATTTTAACTATAAAAAAGATGGAGCTCGAAGAAAACTTCCAGGTCCAGCTGGTGTGCATAGTGGACAGGAAGATCAAAGAAAATTTTGCATAATTTTGAAGGACTTTGATTGTACATATGTATATGGATGCACTAAGGACAATGCATAAATAAGGGGGAGGGGAATGTAATACCCCAGCTTGATCCCTAGATTGTAAATATATTGTATGCGTGATACTTAGGTTGATGAGTCTATATGCTTGGGCTAGAGTGTCAGTAAATATGATGAAAGGTCAAAGAGCCTATATTATAAATTGTACAGATGTACTAATTAATAAAAAATAACACAGTAACTGCAAACTAAGGGATGAAAAGAGTATGGGGGGATAAGACTCCACGAGTGGGAAAGGGGGATAAGGGATAGGTAAAGGGATCTTAAGCCAAGGAGGCTAAGAAAGTACAATATAATAATTCCCTAAGCCTTTATATTATTATATTATATAATAATATAAACATTTATATTATTATGTTATATAATAATATAATATAAAAAGGACATAGGCAGATTTAAAGGGGGATTTTGGTTTAATTCTCCATTCATTCACTCCATTCTTACCATTCTGATTATAAGACTTTCTATGGGGGAAGATGGTGACCCTAATTATGGAGTTATTTGTGGATCCTGAGTGGACCTGGGTGTGTGGTACACTTCTCCTTTGGTTTCCTTAGAGAAGGATGAAGCCTTGGAGGGAGAAATGTGGGGACATGTTCCCTAGTATGAGGCCTGGAGGGTACCTGGAGACCTCTGAGGGTAGTTGGAACTCCTGGAGCCACAATGCTCTAAGATTTGTTGGTATGCATGTGATGGAGCCCTGGAAGGATAGGGGTGCATCTTGAGAGATCACGGTGCGGAGAAGGGGGCACACCACCTTGGGTTGTGCAGGCATATGGGGAATGAGAGACTGTAGGTTGGAGTGTTGTTGAGGTTTGGTACCTTGTCCTAGACCTTGTTGGTATTGATTTTGGACTGTAGTTGGCTAGGAAGAATTTTCCCTGGTGGAGTAATAGCCCCAACTCGGGGGTGACTTACTGCGAAGAGATTACGAGTAGTGTGGTCTATGGCTAGGAGGAACGTTGAAGGTATACAACCAATTTGTTTCTTCATAAAAGATAAGTGGCATGTTTATTTGTTTTTATATTGTGTAATTATGTGTAATTAAGTGTTAATTTGTTGTATCCCTTTAGTATCTCTATGTATATATACATTTTCGAATTGTTATGTGTTTTGCATAATTTTGCATGTGAAATTGTATGATGGAGAAGGGCTCTCGTATCGTATCAGAGTTTGGTTGCACTTTTTATGGTGAAATTAGAGGTAAATTGATGGAATTTCCCAGTGCCCCGCCATCCTGACACTTGTCGAGGTGGTTGGGTACACTACAATGAGATACATGTGGAGTTTGATATGGAAAACCACAAATATTTACTTAAAGTGATTTAATTGGAACTAAATGACAAAGGGGAGGTCTGCGGGCTTGACCCCGCGACCTCCTCCCAACGACCAACATATCTAACCATTGCGCCCATCATATGACTTGGGATAGCAAACAATATATTTTGTTTTTGTTATTCAAATATTCCAATAGCCCGAAAAATCCCAACGGGCGTTGGATTGAACCCATGACCTCCAATATTTATTCATGTGGTTTTACCATTGCACCACAAGCCCGAATTTGTAAAAGCTTTGTAGTGAGGTTTTTTTTATGCAGAAGTATTTCCTGCATAAACTTTGAAGAAATAGTTTTGTAAGCCAAATTTTGGCAAACCAAGAGTGGGGAGAGGTTGTTGCTAGGCTATTAAACCATTGCAGCAGGACAATGACCTGTAATTTGAAAATTCTTGTTGGGAATTTATTATTATATAGAATCATTTCTTGTATAATTGAAGGACCAAACATTTTCAAGCCTTTTTTAGTGTAGGAAGAGAGGGGGAATTTGTTCTCATCTATTTTGCAGTCTTCCTAGAGAGGCCAAAGACATTTTATTGCAAGTTGCAAATCCATTTGTAATGTAATAAAGCCTTTAAATTGCTTCTCATTATATTAATGAAGTGTTTGTGCAGTTGAAGCGGACCTGGAGATGTAGCCCAATATGGGTGAACTCCATTATCTACCTTCTTGTCTTGTCTCTTTACTCTTTTTGTCATGCATTTCTTCAATTTAGCTTTTCAATTATGCTTTTAAACTTTATAATTCAAGTTAAAACAATTTACGCTTAAATTATTTGCAAATTAGTGAGTGGATTTCGGATCATCAACACTTAGTCAATTTTTTGAATTCTACCGCAGGTCCATAGGTCTGCAGGTTCATCCTCAATTCATTTCTTCTCTACATCTCCATCCCACCGATCCTTGACACTTAGTCTATTTTTGAACTCCTTCCACGGGTCTCTTATAGTTAGCCTATTTCTTTATATATCATTACTAATTGAATCTTCGTACTTAGTTGATTTTCAATATCCCACCGTGGGTCCACATATTTTCTCTCATTCTTCACATACTTATGATTCTCTATCGTGCTCACTGTATCCGCGAAGTATTGATACATAGTCATTTTCCAAGATTTCTTATGTTGATGATGCAGATGAGGTGGCTTCCACAAGGACTTCATATGACGTGGAATTTATATAACTGGATACGTGGCACCAATGAGGTTGCTATCATGGCACTGACATGGCTAAGATGACCCATCGGGTGTCAGGTACCAATATTTTGATCTTAGTCATGTATTTACAAATGATCAATGGTGAGGATTTAATCTGCTAAAAATTAATCCTTCGCACACGGTTCTATGGCTTTCCTACTCATATTCAAACTTCATAGAATATCCTTTCCATTTAAACCTTCCAAAATCATTTTCCCATTTATACGTGGGATATTATATTTTCCCTTAATCTTCCTCTGTGCCCTCGGATTTCTGCAATCCAAGATTGCTCTGCAAACAAAACCTTTTACGAGGTCATCTTTTATATTGTGATTGCTTTGCTACAAATCTCTTCACCTACTCATACCTTTGTATAGATTAAGCATCGAATGGGGACACTTATTTTCACAGACTGCAGGAAGGCAAGCACTGTTAGCTTTGTCTATTCCTCTCTTTCAATTCGTATTCCTTGATTTATTATTTAACAGGGTCGTTCAGGGTCTCTTGCAGAGAATCAACGCATAGTCATGTTCGCACACAGAGACCCATCCATAATCATCGTGCATAGAGGATCATCAATGCACAGAGGCATGCAACAACCAATTTCCCTTTGACATAAATGACAACACATTTTCAATGCTTAACACAACTTAGCATTTGAAACATTCAAAGATATCAAAAAATTTATGCATACATTGGACTGCCTCAATAAAAAATGGAAATAAATTGATCATACAAATGAAATCAATCTCATTCACATAAAAATAACACACATCCACAAGGTATATGGTGCTAATATGTTGCTTGAAGATTTTATTGATGAACTTTCAGAATACATTATCAAAATGGAAGGTATGGTCTCTCAAGAAAATATTACAATGGAGTTTACATACTGATACAACAAAAAGACATTGAATCCTTATGGGCCTACTGCTTTCCCTTTCATAATCTGTCTTGTGTCTGGAGCTGGGTTGATATCTGAACTTTGACAACAACATATTATTTTCCTCTTTGTCTGTTGATGAACTTTACAATGCGCCATATCACTCCTTTATAGTTTCTCATATATAACATAGTTACCAACTTAACGAGAACTCTATAGAGTTTTCGTTTTTTAGGGGTCAAGTTTTTTATCCCATTTTTAAAAATGGTGCTACCAGTAGCACCCCCTCCCTTTTTAGATGGATTTTTGATATTTTAAATTTTATGATATATAAGGTTTCCACTTTTCTTTTTAAATACTTGTTTTTTCATTTATTTTCAAATTGTTCAATTTTTTTTATTTTTTTTTCTCAACGGTGTTTTTTCATCTATTTCAAACTTTTCTATTTTTTTTTTATTCAATGGTCTTTTTAATCATATTTTCATGTTTCATCCAATGTTAAAAATGTTGTACACTATTTTTTTTAAATTAAT